>JAKJMR010000087.1:66177-89765 GCA_024449315.1 Daboia siamensis
TAGATAGATAGATAGATAGATAGATAGATAGATAGATAGATAGATAGATAGATAGATAGATAGATAGATAGATAATTTAAAAATAGATAAAATGGAAGATAAAAATGCTCTTCTTTGTTCTTCAACATTCAAGGTGCAGCTACTGGACCTCAAAAGTTAAAATGCCTGATCTAGTCCTGGCAAAAGTATATATTTATGTGAGTGTGCATTTATATATTATATATCTGCCCATATGTATATGTATGTGTGTTTATACATACACACAAACACATTTATGTACACACAGAGACACATTACCCATGATTTATCACTTATAGAAAACAGCTTCTTTACCATTTCCTATTTCTTTGCTTTAGTAAAAAAAAAATCTCTTTACCATCTGATACTCATCCAGCTCATTGCAGCCCAAATGTAGCAGTCCTGAGAGGAAATAGGCCCTTCTATTTGAAAAATTGGAAAATAGGAAACATTCCAGTTTAGTCTGATCCTCCCTTACAGACTACAATGCACCTTTGTGCTTCAGTCCAAAGGATTTTCTTGCCAATTCAACAGAAAAGGACTGAGGCAATGTTTGTTGCCAAGCAACCATGGAATATACTCTTTACTCCTAAAATGAATGCTGAAGGCAACAATGTGAGTTCTAATTTTCTCTGCCCCTTCTTCCTCCAAAGATTCAAAAAAAGATAAAACTGAGGGAAAGTGTTACAAGGTGAAGGAATTATAATGCCCAGTTCTGAAAATAGTTTTCTGCATTTGAGTGGATGTATGAATGTTCCACTGACCCTGGTTTCAACATGGCTGAACACTAGACCCAGTCTGCTCTCTTCCATGTAATAAAAAAACAAGTAGTATTTGCGTGTATATTAGCCCTTCGGTAATATCCACGTTTCAAGCCTTCTGTTATAGACAAAGAAGAAGGGAGGTCAAAGGACGTGCCTATTAAATTGGCTTTTATTCAATTTATCATTTTTGCAGCTATATTTTATTCCATGCCATTTCAATATCAATTTTCAATGTATTCTTATAGGTTCATATGAATCTGAGCATATATTTTCTTTTATTTCTTTCTGATAAATATATTTGGTTGCAGTTTGGTATGTACACAATAGTATTATAATAAGTTGCAAATTGCATTACAAAATATGCAGTCTACTTGGCATATAGGGAGGAAGGGGGGGAAAAAACCTCCATTCCAATTTTAGCTTGTTTCTAATTTTCTCATTTTTCTCTTTACCTCTTGCCCAAAACTTGTAGTCACAAAGTGAAACATCTATTCTGACAAGAATTTCAAGATTACTTTCTAATAGGAAATAGGATATTTTTAATAACTGCCTACACTTTCTGCAGAATACGTATTTCTGGACTGCACATTATTACAGCTCAAATTAGTTGATGGGCAAATGATCCTATTGCACATTCTCAAATCTGAAACATTTTATAGTTTGTACATATGTGTAATACATATGTACACTTATGTATTATACATAAGCTTTATGTGCATAAAACAGAGCCGCTACAATTTTGTTTACTACAAATATTAATTGTAACTTGTAAATATACAGTACATTATATAGATTTTTTTTAATGACCCTCTAATTCCTTTTAAAGGGACACGGTGGCTCAGTGGGTTAGGACGCTGAGTGTGTTGATCAGAACATCAGCAGTCTGGCGGGTCGAATCCCGAGTGCCGCGTAACAGAGTAAGTGCCTGTTACTTGTCCTAGCTTCTGCCAACCTAGCAGTTCGAAAGCACGTAAAAATGCAAGTAGAAAAATAGGGACTACTACAGTGGGAAGGTAACAGCATTCCATGCGCCTTTGGCGTCTAGTCATGCCAGCCACATGACCACGGAGATGTCCTCGGACAAGTGCTGGCTCTTCAGCTTTGAAACAGAGATGAGCACCAGCCCCTAGAGTTGGAAATGACTAACACGCATGTGCAGGGGAACCTTTACCTTTACCTTTTAATCCCTTGTATCAGGGTGGAGTCGCGGTGACTGAATGAACCTGAGCATTTACTGATTGGATGCCCTTCCTGACACCCATGTGGAGTTCGCATCAGATATTTTTTCTCTTTGTGCCTTGATAGAGAAATATCTATCACTACCTAGGATTGAACTCTCAACATCTGAGTGGGAGGTGAGCATCTTCACCTCTACACCACTGCTCTGCTCAATATATATAATATAGATATCAGTTCAAATATATGAAGGACAGGTGACCAAAGAAGGAAAGGGCGAATAAATATGATAATGTACTTTATTCCCATGAACTCTATCTACATCTCAATCAAACACGTAACATCTGCAAACATTACAAACTTGTGTTCAACAAAGCAGAGTTCATTATGACTGTAGGACAATGAAGAGATAAGCAAATACACATTGTATGCAATGTTTTCAAAGCTATAGAAGCCAAGGTCCATTAAACTTCTTTAATTAATGGTCATTTATTAAGAATGTATTTCATAATTTTCAGAAAACCACTTTTGTATAAATAGCAAGAAAGTATCCAAGCAGATTAATAATTATGCAGATTTCTGCCAAGTTTCCTTCTTAAAGTGTTATTTTTTCATACAAGGAAAGAAAGAGGGAAATCCAATGTAATACTTTTTTAAAAAAATCAGACTAATGTTATTTGACGGTAATAAAGAATTTATTATCTATATTTCTAGCTAATCATAATTTTCATTTTGGAAAAAAATCATTTTTTCAATTTCTGACTAGTGTTATGTTCTGCTCTAATTCTGTTACCAAGCCTGTAAATGACTGACAGTGACTGATAGCAACTTTCCTAAGTTCACTGGTGGTTACTTGTGAGGTCAGAGACATGTTTCTGATTATATCAAATGCAAGCTCATATTCATAAATACCTTGCACTGGATATATAACAGTAGGATTTAGAGAAGATTAGATTACACTAGACTTGATCTTTTTGATACCTAATTGAACAGAAAGGGATCCTAGAATGCTTGAACCTCTCCTTGTTTTTGAAAAGAATGGAGGGGGGGAGATTGTTTATATTTTTTCTTAATAAACAAAAATAACAAAACAAGAATCTGTGGGCCTTATCTCTGAACAAAATATTGTCCTTCCAAATATAACATAAGATTAAAAGATTGATATTCTCAAAATAAAGAAGTAAATATTAAAAATCTAGCCTTGAACTTAAAAAAAACCCCTCTGAAACACTCAATGTTTCTGGCTGGAAATATGCCACTGTACTTTTCTGTTGACTTGAGGATCAGAAGAAAACATATTGATCTGGATTTCAGTGCTAGAATACTCCTTTTTAACACTTATATTATAAGAAACACTGTCATTTCCATTTATTCATAGTGGATCATAGAAAGAGGCCTTAAATTTCAAATTGTCTAAGAGATGTCAATTATTTGAGGAAACTCAATTTTTCCTTGCTTACCTTGAGTTGGATTCCTTCCTTACCAAGTCCTGTTTATATTCAATTGAAGTGATTTGGACCCCAAAATAAAATGATACAGAAGACTGTTCTTTCGTTTAGAATGACTTCATATCTCTTAGACTGGTTCTATTTTATATATTTTTATATATATAAAAGTAAAAGTGTTTTGCTATTATAGATGCTAAATATTATGAACTAAATCCAATGTTACATAAACAATCAGTTTCCCTTCCCAAAGTTTGATTCCATACAGAATTTCCATCCCAGTGAAATCTATTCCAAAAAGACAAAAAAGCACTTTTTTTATTTTATAGCTTTGCTGGCCTATGTATGTCTGTGTGCATTTTTTTAAAAAAATGCAATAAGAAGCCAACTATTTAAAGAACCTAGTTCTCTCTCTAAGCGGCTGTTTCAATTCAATAAACAACTCAAACCTATAGCTGTAATAAGACTTATAAAACCATATGGTATCATGAACCCATAATTAAGATGTGTGGATAATAATAATGATGATGATGATTGATGATGATGATGATGATGATGATGATGATGATGGAAGGGACCTTGGAGGTCATCTAGTCCAACCCCCTGCTCAGGCAGGAAACCCTATATCATTTCGGACAAATGGCTGTCCAGGCTCTTCTTAAAAACTTCCAGTGTTGGAGCATTCACTGCTTCTGGAGGCAGGTTGTTCCACTGGTTAATTGTTCTAACTGTCAGGAAGTTTCTCCTTAGTTCTAGGTTGCTTTTCTCCTTGATTAGTTTCCATCCATTGCTTCTTGTCCTGCCTTTGGGTGCTTTGGAGAATAGCTTGAGTCCCTCCTCTTTGTGGCAGCCCCTGAGATATTGGAACACTTCTATCATGTCACCCCTCACCCTTCTCTTTGTTAAACTACACATACCCAATTCCAGCAGCCGTTCCTTATATGTTTTAGTCTCCAGTCCCCTAATCATCTTTGTTGCTCTTCTCTATACTTTTTCTAGAGTCTCAACATCTTTTTTAAATCATGGTGACCAAAACTGGATGCAGTATTCCAAGTGTGGCCTTAACAAGGCATTGTAAAGTGGTATTAATACTTTGCATAATCTTGATTCTATTCCTCTGTTAATGCAGCCTAGCACTGTGTTGGCTTTTTTGGCAGCTGCAGCACACTGCTGGTTCATATTGAAGTGATTGTCCACTAGGACTCCGAGATCTCTCTCACAGTTACTACTATCGAGCAAGATACCACCTATACTATACCTGTGCATTTGATTCTTCCTGCCTAAATGTAGAACCTTACTTTTTTCACCACTGAATTTCATTTTGTTAGATAGCACCCAGTGTTCATGTCTGTCCAGATCCTCCTGTATCTTAAGCCTGTCTTCTGGAGTGTTGGCTATTCCTGCCAGCTTGGTGTCATCTGCAAATTTGATGAGTTCCCCATTTATCCCTTCATCCAAATCATTGATGAAGATGTTGAAGAGGATTAGGCTAGAACAGAGCCCTGCGGCACCCCACTACATACTTCCCTCCATGTAGATGCGGTTCCATTGAGGACGACATGCTGAGTACTGCCTGTCAGCCAGCTACGAATCCATCTGGTGGTGATTCTGTCTAACCCACATTTTTCTATCTTATCAAGTAGAAGGTTGTGATCTACTTTATCAAATGCCTTACTGAAGTCCAAGTAAATTACATCCACAGCATTCCTCTGATCCACTAATTTTGTCACTTGGTCAAAGAATGCAATAAGATTTGTCTGGCATGATCTGTTTTTGACAAACCCATGTTGGCTTTTAGTAATGACTTTGTTTGTCTCTAGGTTCTTGCTGATTCATTGTTAGATTATCTTTTCCAGAAACTTCCCAGGTATTGAGGTCAGGCTGATAGGTCTGTAGTTTCCTGGATCCATTTTTTCCCCTTTTTTGAAGATGGGAACTACATCAGCTCTTTTCCAGTCCTCTGATAGTTCCCCAATGCTCCAGGATCTTTGAAAAATATAGTTCAGAGGTTCTGAGATCACATCTGCCAATTCCTTGAGAACCTTGGGGTGTAATCCATCTGGTCGTGGTGATTTGAACTCGTCTAGACTGGACGAGTGCTCACTTACCATTTTCTTGCCTATCTTAACTTGTGTTTCTATTCTGTTTTTTATGGCACTATTTGTGATAGTTTGGTTTGGTTTTTTTTTCCCTTTGTGTAAAGACAAATGCAAAAAATGAGCTAAATAGTTCTGCTTTCTCCCTGTTGCTTGTCACCTTCTTGCCACTTTCTCCCACTAATGGGCCAATCATTTCCTTCACTTTTTTCTTGTTTTTTATATGTTGAAAGAAGCTTTTTTTGTATTTTTTACTTTGGTCGCAAGCCTTAGTTCCTTTTGAGTCTTAGCTTTCCTCACTTCATCTTTGCAGTCTCTGGTTATTTACTGATATGCTGACTTAATTATGTGCCCCTCTTTATACTTTCTATACTTGTCCTTTTTATCTTTCAATTTGTCAGAAAGTTCTTTATGCAGCCATGCTGGTTTCTTTTGAAAGCTGTTATTTTTCCTCTTCATTGGTATTGTGGTAGACTGAGTTTTTATTATCTCACTTTTCTAAATTTCCCAAGCTTCTTGAGTTGTTTTCCCCTTGAGGATTCTCATCCAAGGAATGAGAAGTGGTTTCTATGCTTGCTCCTTTGGATCTGTTCATATTTCCTTTCCTTTTTGTTGATTTGCTCTAGTCAAATCTGTTTAGGATACAGAGGTCTTCATTTCCATCATAGATCAGCAGGCAGTTGTGAACACAGAAGAAGGGGTAGAAGGCTTAGATGTATTCTGTGGCACATCTACTGTATCTATGCCTCAGTGAATCAAGTACTCATAAGATGCAAACTAGCAGAGAAAGATTGAGTATCTGCAACATGACTTCCACTTTTAAA
This sequence comes from Daboia siamensis, assembly GCA_024449315.1. Lineage (NCBI taxonomy): Eukaryota > Metazoa > Chordata > Lepidosauria > Squamata > Viperidae > Daboia > Daboia siamensis. The sequence goes on from JAKJMR010000087.1 coordinate 72,501, forward strand.
AACCTAAGGCTTCCTTAAGAATATAATATGTAACCATAGTTTAAAGGTAAAGGTAAAAGTTCCCCCGCACATGCGTGCTAGTCGATTCTGAGTCTAGGGGCCGGTGCTCATCTCCGTTTCAAAGCCAAAGAGCCAGCGCTTGTCCGAGGACATCTCCATGGTCATGTGGCCGGAATGACTAGATGCCAAAAGTGCACGGAACATTGTTACCTTCCCACTGTAGTGGTCCCTATTTTTCTACTTGTATTTTTATATGTTTTCGAACTGCTAGGTGGGCAGAAGCTGGGACAAGTAACAGGCGCTCATTCTGTTATGTGGCACTTGAGATTCGACCTACCAGACTGCCGACCTTCTGATCGACAAGCTCAGCATCCTAACCCACTGAGCGTCCCTAACCATAGTTTAGGACTATGCAAATTACCTAGTTCCCCAATTCCTTATAAAATCCCGTTTGTTTACATGTTGAAATATATCTTAATGTTTAAAAAGAGATTGTATTGATTAGTACAAAACAGTTTTACTTGTTTATAGTTAATATGGTTGGCCCTTGGCTTTAATAAAGATGACTTGAAACTGAAGATGAAAATTTATAACTTGATCAAGTTATGGTTAGGTAAGTGGCTGAAAGAAATATGTAGCCCCCATGCTTCTATTTTGTGACCATTAAATCCCCTTCCTTCCTTCCTTCCTTCCTTCCTTCCTTCCTTCCTTCCTTCCTTCCTTCCTTCCTTCCTTCCTGGTAACACCCTTGATATCCCAGCAATGGAAAATATTATACATTAGCCATTATGTCCTCCACCAACATTTTATTATTTATTTCTAATAATTCTATAGATTCATTAACTGAAGATGTCAACTTTCTCATTAATTAGTGTGATTCCCTTGTTTCCCTTGTTTTCCTTTCAGTTTAGAAAGATACCTGTGTTTTCTAGACATCTTATACATTAATCTAAATTGTAATCTGAACCAGCCTTATATCAACCTCAGCTGAAACTATGTATAGGTAAGATACTTATAATGTGTAATGTTTGTTTCATGTTATGCTTGTTTATGCCTTACTAAAAATCTATTATGATAGAAAATTTGACATTTATAAACCCACAATAACATAATTATCTCAGTGCTGAATCTGTAGCAGACTTAATATACATAAAATATATTTTTCAGCTCTGCAAGCAGACTCAGCCATTTCTGAATAGCTGCATACATCAGAATCACATGGTTGAATTTAGCTGCTCATGGATTTAGTTGGCAGCAATGTGATTGCAACTACATTTTCTCAAATCATTATAAACTCAAAAATTGCTTCTGGCCATTTTTTGAAACAACCTTCTCCAGACATACACATAAATTCATGCAAGGGTATACAATTTGTGTGAGTACAAACAGCTACTATGCAAATTGATCCTGAAAGGGATTTCATAAATCCTGAAACATGATTACAATGAGTTGACTTCACACTTGTGGAATTCACTTGCAATAGACCACATGTGTGCATTGTACTTGTCATAGCACAGAGCTATGTGACTGCATGAAGTAAAAAAACACACTGCAGTGTCTCAATCAATCTCTATAAGATGTCAGCAGGTGAAGAGTATATTGAATTGCTAGCCATAAATATTTGTGTTTCTATAGTTTTATTTAGGTAATTTTTCCATCATCTGTGCACATCAGCCAATGTTGAATGTTTAATTATTCCAAACAATATCATTCGATGAAAATGTTTCTTTCGACTTAAATAATCAGTAGCATATCACGCATGGATAATAATAATAAAGTTGGAAGGGACCTTGGAGGTCATCTAGTCCAGGGGTGTCAAACTCAATTTCATTGGGGGCCGCATCAGCATTGCGGTTGCCCTCAGGGGGCTGGGTGGGTATGGCCAGGGTGTGCGTGGCCTACTGGGTGGGTGTGGCTAGAGTGCATATGGCCTACTGGGTGAGCATGGCCAGCTCTACATTGTTTGCATCAAAGGTGCCTATGGGGGCCTAGGCAGGAGTGGGACAGACCTGAGGGTCTCTGGCAGAAGGAGGGTCTCTGGGCCAGGGCCAAGGCAGTGGGGGCAGTTCCCTCACTGTTTCCAGGATGGCTTCGTGGTCCACATGAAACCACTTTGTGGGCCGGATCCGGGCCCCGGGCCTTGTGTTTGACATGTCTGATCTAGTCCAACACCCTGCTCAGGCAGGAAACCCTATACCATTTCAGGCAAATGGCTGTCCACTCTCTTCTTAAAATCTTCCAGTGTTGGAGCATTCACCACTTCTGGAGGCAGGTTGTTCCACTGGTTAATTGTTCTAACTGTCAGGAAGTTTCTCCTTAGTTCTAGGTTGCTTTTCTCCTTGATTAGTTTCCATCCATTGCTTCTTGTCCTGCCTTTGGGTGCTTTGGAGAATAGCTTGAGTCCCTCCTCTTTGTGGCAGCCCCTGAGATATTGGAACACTACTATCATGTCCCCCCTTGTCCTTCTCTTCATTAAACTAGATCTGAACTCTAACTGGTTTAAATGCATTTTAGGAACAACACTGAATTCTCAAGAGGCTACTGTAGCTGATCTCTTGCCAAGCAAGTAACTAAGCCAAGAGGGTAGGAAAAGTCTATTCCTCTGCAAAACAAGGTAGCTATTAAAAAATTGAGGTTTCTTACTAAAAAAAACCAATGTAATGTTACATCATCCTGCTTGTCTCCACAGAAAATCCTCACAGGTCAAAGTTTTCTTATAATGATCACCCAGTTTGCAATATTTCCTAATTAAAATGAAGCTATATCTGAGTCGTTAGAGAATTTTGGTTAAGCACAGTAAGCTATTCTTTACAGATCCACATATGGTAAACAATCTGAGAAACATATGATGCCTGGGCTCAACTATCAAAAGGAAAAAAAAAAGCTACCCCTTCTGAATAAAAAATTGGAAATTGAAAATAATATTTTTTTCCCTGTTGGTAGTACTGCCTCACATTTTAAAATGTATTTTATTTATTTTTGATGCAATGACTTTATGACTTATATTCAAATGGAAGTCTTTGCAAATATCCAAAACAGGAGTCAATAAATTATATGACACTTCAAATGGATAAAAATACAACCCAATGAGCTTGCTGTACTCAAACATGTATGCAATCCACATATACAGTAATTCTGAATGCAATATGAAAGATTTTACATCAGGAACATGTCAGTTTTTCTGAAGTCCAAATTGATATCTAGCTGGAGCTGATATGTCAGTGATTTATAAATGCAGCAGTAATTATATTTATTTCACTTTAAAAAAAATTTCCTGTTGTATCTGAACATCTTTGTGCCATCTCTGTGTCACATAAGACAGTTTCCTGTGTATTACTAATTCTGAATAATGGTGACAGAAGAAAATTATTCTCTCTTTATATGTACAATTCTTTGTTTATGTTGAGTGGTAAAAAGCACCCCTTCCCCATACACATGTAAGCTGCATTCACTACCAAACATCTGGGATACATGAACTGTGCCCTTGTAAGAAAACATTCACAGAAAGCTGAATTGACCATGAATGGTAACAATAAGGAAAAAAACATAGTCACGAACCTGTGATTCAGCAAACCAGAATGTTTTTATTTACTAACCATATCACAAAGAAATTTTACCTACCATACAGTCTAGTAGGAAGGAAGGAATACTGTAATAAAAAATAAATTTGCAGGGATTAATTTGTCTAAAATAGTCATCATCACACTTAATATCCACAGTGTCTACCTTTTTGTTTTGTTTGCCTTGCTTTGCCTTGCAATGTAGAGGGCCAAAGATATAGAAGCCCCTTTCATTTTGTTCATGATTTTTGATGTGGGTCCAGTATAAACTGTATTATTCCTTGCCTGTGAGCAGGTAATATTATGTTGCATCTTCAAAGTTATTTGGTTGCCTTAGGTGAGCCAAGTATTTTTCCACAGTGTATCTAATAATAATCCATTCAAGGAATTCAAGGAATAGAAGCAGATTACCACTATGCAGTCTTTCTTCGAAAAGAAAGAAGGTAAGACAAATCAAAGAGCCTCTCTGAATATCTGCATATTTGCTGTAGAGAAGTATACCTAATACAATGTTTCTCAACCTTGACACTGTTGAGAAACTGACTGAAGTTGGTGGTAGGTTCCTAGATGAATTGTTTTGATCCACACAATATGCATAGCAGGAGTAGATGAGATAATACTATTCCTTGTGTGTTCAAATCAAGAAAGATAACCATTTTCTTCATCTTATATTGTGATACGATAGCTTAAGATCTCACCAGACATTTCTTTTTACTGTAATTGTGAAGGTACAGATATTATGGAAACTTGATTGACTAAGAATTTTACCTCTCAGGAATCTGAATGTTGAAACAAGAACAGTATTCTGAACACCAGCTGTCATGCCTTTCTTCTGTGCCAGTTCTGTTAGGTGATCTGACTGTACAAACTAAATGGGAAAAATTGATAAATGAACAATATATGAAAACTGAGAAGATGTTGTCCCTTTGGATTTTATCCAAATATCTCTTTTCTTTTAATTTTTTTAAACACATGTCTTATATTTTTAAAAAGTATTTTTAGAAACATACATAGTATAGTACAAGTAAAATTATTACTTAATTTAGCACTGGTCTCTATTCTCATATTTATAAAAATAATCTCAACCATCTTTCTTTGTGATAATATATTCTCTGGAAGTATTTCTTTCAACAATCAATGTATGATTTATGACATGTAATGCTGATTCACACTTTCCTGGGTCAAGGAATCAAAGGACACATAAAAGTTACTTGATTAATATGGAAGCATGTGTCTTGGTATATGCCTTGGTATATGCTTTAAATTAAATACAACACAAAATATGTATGGAAGTTTTTGTGAATAAATATCCATCCATGAAATTCAGGGAGGCAAGGAGAACAGTAGTATAATGAAAAAAATGTATAAAGATTACCTTGAGAATTAATGCCATAGCTATATGGATGCCACATTACAGCCAAATTCCCCAGCTCTATACATCAGATTGTTCAAAATGATAACCATAAGTCATGGGGCTGACCTATATACTTGAAAATATAATTTAAGAGATAATTAGTATAAAATATACGTAGGTATAGATATTGTTGCTTTCTTATCTATATTTCTGTACCTTGTATTCATGTACAAAGTGTTCTCCATTACTTTGTTGCCACCTAAAGGTCATCCAACTTTAGATCTAGGACTCCTAATGAAAGGTTTATTGGAAGAAGGAGTCTAACCCAGGGGTCCCCAACCCCTGGTCTGTGGACCAGTACCAGGCCATGGCATGCCAGCAACCTGGCTGCACAAACAAGCAAAGCCCCATCCTCTCCATGGAACCAGTCCCTGGTGCCCAAAAGGTTGGGCACCTCTGGTCTAGCCCACAGTATATTATACTAAGTTGCAACATGATCAGACAGCATTAAATATAGTAGATTGATTTCCCTTGAGGATTGCTTTTCCTGTTAAATAAATCTTTAATTCAGTTTAAGTGAAGTCACTTATGTCCTCAAGGTCATGTTCCTGTAGTTAGAGTCTTTATTTTTCTAATCCCTTCAGCTCCAGCCTTCCTGCCCATTTCCCCAAATAAATTACCAAATCCGCATTTCTAAAAGCTGGTTTCTGCTTGGGGCAGGGAGACTGGGGGCTGGTTTCTGGGAACTGGTTTCTGGGAGCTGATTTCTGCCTTTTTAATATCCCCCAAAATATTTCCTTCTCTAAGAGGGTGGGTGGGTGCTGACTTCCAAAACAATTAACAGAGAAGATAGTAATTGTGGCTAAGTGCCCCATTTAAAAAAAAAACAAAACACTTCCATCCTGTGTTTTAAGTAATCTCCAGGATATATTAATCTCAAATAAATGTACTTGAAAAAAAATTCAGTTTTTTTTTTAAGGAAAAGAACAGAAAAATAATTTCAACCAATTTGGGGCAGAGTTGTTCTTTAGTAGAGTTTAGTTTGCACAAACAAATCATAGATTCTACTGAAATAAAAGAAAATTTTAATCCCAATGATTAAAGGGAAAGGTCTTTAGAATTATATATTTTTCATGGAGATGTAACTGTGGTTTAGTAAGTTTATTACAACAACTTTACCAACAACAACAGTAAGTTTATTAATATTCCCCAGCAATTCCCTTTATCAAAAACTCAGAACTGTCCCAATCAAGTTCAGCCAAAAGCAAAGCAAGGTTAGTCCACCGAGCAATTGCCCAATAGTCCACAAAGCACTTTAAAGTTGCTCAAACAAAATAACTATCAGGCAAAACTTAATTCACACATAAGAGAGCTCATGGGGCAAGAAAAGTTCAGAGTCTCCAAAGCACAACTCCAAACACAGTGTCAATACAGACTGAAGCAGGAATCATGACAAACCTGCAGGTAGAAAACAAACAACTTTTCTGTGTGCTGTGATAAATAGCTTACTTCCAGTACAGCCTGTCAAGATGGGCTGGGCCCTCTCCTCTCAAGTAGTCTTGCTGACCTTCTCTGCTCCTGCCTTTTCTCTGCCCTACGTGTTCTTGGTTGAGATGCAAAAGGCAGTTCCTCCTCCTATACACTGGCCATCTACCACTGTATGTTTTCCCCAACTGGAATCTCAACCAACTGCCCTCAGGCTGGCCTTTCAGAGCCATCAAGCAACACAGTTCCTGATGTGCCAGAAATTGGCTCATCTTCCCCTGAGCTGACATCCTAGGAGGTACCTGAGGAATCATTCATCACATATAGATACATATTCTTTTCTATTTTACTGAAGAAAATGATGGATTAAATTCCATTTAAATACAGAAAATGCTATCTAGTCCAAACCCCTGCTCAGGCAGGAAACCCTATACCATTTCAGGCAAATGGCTGTCCACTCTCTTCTTAAAAACTTCCAGTGTTGGAGCATTCACCACTTCTGGAGGCAGGTTGTTCCACTGGTTAATTGTTCTAACTGTCGGGAAGTTTCTCTTTAGTTCTAGGTTGCTTTTCTCATTGATTAGTTTCCATCCATTGCTTCTTGTCCTGCTTTCAGGTGCTTTGGAGAATAGCTTGACTCCCTCTTCTTTGTGGCAGCCCCTGAGATATTGGAACACTGCTATCATGTCACCCCTCACCCTTCTCTTCGTTAAACTACACATACCCAATTCCAGCAGCCATTCCCTATATGTTTTAGCCTCCAGTCCCCCAATCATCTTTGTTGCCCTTCTCTATACCCTTTCTAGAGTCTCAACATCTTTTTTAGATTGAGGTGACCAAAACTGGATGCAGTATTCTAGGTGTGGCCTTACCAAGGCATTGTAAAGTGGTATTAGTACTTCACATGATCTTGATTCTATCCCTCTGTTAATGCAGCCTAGCAGTGTGTTGGTTTTTTTAGCAGCTGCAGCACACTGCTGGCTCATATTGAAGTGATTATCTACTAGGATTCCGAGATCCCTCTCACAGTTACTACTATTAAGCAAGGTATCACCTATGCTATACCTGTGCATTTGATTCTTCCTGCCTAAATGTAGAACCTTACTTTTTTCACCACTAAATTTCATTTTGTTAGATAGCACCCAGTGTTCAAGTTTGTCCAGATCCTCCTGTATTTTAAGCCTATCTTCTTGAGTATTGGCTATTCCTGCCAGCTTGGTGCCATCTGCAAATTTGATGAGTTCCCCATTTATCCCCTCATCCAAATCGTAGATGAAGATGTTGAAGAGCACTGGGCCCAGAACAGTGCCCTGGGGCACCCCACTACACACTTCCTTCTATGCAGATGCAGTTCCATTAAGAACCACACGCTGAGTATGGCCTGTCAGCCAACTATGAATCCATCTGGTGGTGATGCTATCTAACCCACATTTTTCTATCTTATCAAGTAGTAGGTTGTGATCTACTTTATCAAATGCCTTACTGAAGTCCAAGTAAATTATATCTACAGCATTCCACTGGTCCACTAATTTTGTCACTTGGTCAAAGAATGCAATAAGATTTGTCTGGCGTGATGTGTTTTTGACAAGCCCATGTTGACTTTTAGTGATGATTTTGTTTGCATCGAGGTGTTCAGTGATTTGTTGTTTGATTATCTTTTCCAGAATCTTCCCAGGTATTGAGGTCAGGCTGATAGGTCTGTAGTTTCCTGGATCTATTTTTTTCCCTTTTTTGAAGATGGGAACTACATCAGCTCTCTTCCAGTCCTCTGGTAGTTCCCAGTGCTCCAGGATCTTTGAAAAATATAGTTCAGTGGTTCTGAGATCACGTCTGCCTAAGTTCCTTGAGGTGTAATCCGTCTGGTCCTGGTGATTTGAACTCGTCTAGGCTGGACAGGTGCTCACTTACCATTTTTTTGCCTATCTTAACTTGTGTTTCTATTCTGTTTTATATGGCACTGGTTTTGGTAGGTTGGACTGTTTTTTCCCTTTGTGTAAAGACAGATGCAAAAAATGAGTTAAATAGTTCTGCTTTCTCCCTGTTGCTTGTCACCTTCTTGCCACTTTCCCCCACTAATGAGCCAATCATTTCCTTCACTTTTTTCTTGTTTTTTGTATGTTGAAATAAGCTTTTTTTGTTATTTTTGACTTTGGTCACAAGCCTTAGTTCATTTTGAGCCTTAGCTTTTCTCACTTCATTTTTGCAGGCTGGGGCTATTTGCTGATATTCTGCCTTAGTTATGTGCCCCTCCTTCCACTTCTTATACTTGTCCTTTTTATCTTTCAATTGATCAGGGAGTTCTTCATGCAGCCATGCTGGTTTCTTTTGAGAGCTATTGTTTTTCTTCTTTGTTGGTATTGTGCTAGACTGGGCCTTTATTATCTCACTTTTCAAAATTTCCCAAGCTTCTTGAGTTGTTTTCCCCTTTAGGATTCTCATCCCTGGAATTCTTCCCAAGGTCTCTCTAAGTTTATTGAAATTAGCTCTTTTAAAGACCAAAATTAAGTAAAGTGTGCATGAATACTAATCATTAACAAATCAGTAATCTAGCAGCATGATAAATTCACAACAATTATCATCATACAATGTGGTTATTTATTTGACTGCTAAGGATATTATTTCACATTTTAGTAGTCAGTCTTGGAACATCAGACAAAGAAACAATCCTCCCTATGTGTACTCATCTGTGGGAAGGGATGGGAGGCAAATAAAGAAACAAAGTTCATTTCTTTCATCCCTTCCAGTATTCAGGAAACACAAATCAATCTTGTCCTTGGAATTACTCAAATTCTCACAAAATTCCACCATCCAATATCAAATACAAGTTTAATCTGTCTAATGGAATTATCAACAAGAAATTACAGAATGGCTTCATCTGTTATTTCTTTTTAAGTAAAAGGAAATTAACTTCCTATGCATAGTAAATGATGACCAGTTATTGTATTCCCTCATCTTTGGGGATTACCATCCTTAGAAAAGTTATTGAAGAACTAAGTATTTACCCTACTCATGTTGAATGATTTGTGTGAAAGCTGGGCATGAATATTTAACTTCTTTTTGGATTGTATAACAATTCCATGGTCCTCGAAGATTTATGGATCATATTTTTCATGATTTTTGTGGATATTTCCTTGATAAGGTATTTAGATGATATGCTAATTTACTCTGAAAATCCTGCAATTCACAACAATCAAATCCGAGCAGGTTTTCATAAATATCTTTATGACAACAACACTGTGCTAAACATCACTGAAGCTGTTTAAGTTAATTGTTTATGTTACTGTATTTCCTCAAAAAGGAAATCACATGACTTCAACTAAGGAGAAATCCATTTTGTTTTTGACCTCAATCATTGACCTCTATCATTGCCAATTTTTATGTAAATGTATTCCTGATTTTGCAGCCCTGACTATAGTGTTCCCTCATTTTTAAGGAAAGGGGTTCCCTTTATCTGAAGTCTTTTGTCACTTCAAGCAGTCATTTTTGTAGCACATCCTCTGACATCCTGATCTGACCCAGCCTTATGATGTGTTTTTGTTTTTACCTTGGGAGTAATTCTTTTACTATTCTTTCCAGAGATTTCAGTTAGTCTCTTCCCTGCATGTTCCTTTCTTGGCAGCTACTACCAGTTGAAAGATACTATAATGCTTTTACTAAGGAATTGTTGGCCATCAAAGGATTTCAGAAGAAGTTACTGCCTAAAAGACATGTGAAATCATAAGAAATTCAAATTAACCACCTGCTGATTTCGTGCAGGATTGCACAGTGACAGGTCAAATGGGCACTTTAAAAATGACTTTTGAATCTCTTTCATTCTGAGAATGTAAAACAGGCAAGTTTATGTTTTATTGTACAAGGCAGAATACTTTTTTTTAACTATCCAATCCTTCTCAAGTCTCCCTCCCACTTCCCACAAAAATCCCATCCTCTTCTTCTTACACACAGCTTATTCCATGACACTCTTTAACCTGGAAGTGAGGTTTTTTTCCCCATTAATTGATAAAATCCACATAGAAATCCAGAGTAGGGCTTTAATGTGCAGGCTCAGATAAATGATTTTCAAAGCATCCTTGATCTTTTTCTTCCTTTTTTCTGTGAACAAGGAGAACTGTAAAATAATAACTGGCTACTTGTTTTTTTTTTCTTGAAGGAGGAAATGTTGAAACTGTCAAAATACCAAGCTAGCTGAGGATATATATATTCCTCATGCTGGCTGAGGAATTCTGGAAGTTGAAATCCACAACTCATAAAAATCCACAACTCATAAAAGACCCCTGGCCTTAAGCTGTTTGATGGCACCCCATGTCACTTGCTGTTATGCTCTCGCCTTCATTCCTGATGCAGCTTATCTCTTCCTTCAATAAATCTTCTAGAATCATGGCTTGCCATTCACTGGATTTCTGATAACAGGTTCCCCATTCCCATAGTTTTAGAAGACACTTTCCAACTCTTGGATGTGAAGCTTTCCTGTTCTTTACCCATCATCCACACTTGCTTTAAGTTATTGAGAAAACAAATACCACCACAGAACAATACCTTTGTTACTATATAAACTACTTGTATGATAATTGACCTTTTTTTTTTACTTGTTGCAAAGTTATTTTATAACATATTGGTGTATAGTATACTGTGTAGGCTTTCACAGCTTATATTTGTCAGGCAATGTTGGGATTCAGTGTTTACTGACCATAATCTTGAAAATAGTTTTCCTGATATTTCACCTGCAACTGTGTTTTGCATATTCGCAGGCACAATAGTCTGCTATATAGATTCAAGACAACTGAGCAGGGACTGACTAGTCTCCTGTCTCTGCCTGTCTCCCATAGTATCTGCTCAACCATTTTAATCATGCAGCGTTGGCATGCTTCTAATTCCTTCAATTATACAATGTCATTTATATGAACCTTGAAAGTACAGCTTCACTGTAGCAGTGCTCAGAGGTTCCTCCTGAAATCTGGATATCCCCACTGTGCTGTTGTTTAGAAGAGCTGTGAAGATCAGGCTCTTCCCTCATGCAAAGGATAGCAAAACTATTATTGTGACTTTTTTATTGCTGTGTGCTACCTACAGTCATTGGAAGTCAGATAGCATACATGTTTAATGAATTATTAACATTATTGTTATCCTTGATCAACTCCCTTTCTCATCTCAGTGGAGAGCAGGGAGGAATTTAAGGCAGAAATCATTCTGGACTCAGAATTTGATTAATTAAAACAAACATATTGAATGTTCTTGGGAGGTGGGAGATGAAGCACATGCATTCCACTTTAAACAATCCCATTTGCTGTACTATCACAAAGTTCTGAAAAGTGTAGACAACAAAGTTTCTACAGCTGCCAGTGCTATGGATTGAGGATGGAAAAGGGAGATAATTATTATATGACTGAGAAGGAGATTCAATGACTGTACCACATGAAAAGATGGGAATTCAATGCACACACACAAACATACATATACATATACATATACACATACATATATTTATATATAATTTGTGGATATAGATATGCAGGATACAGTATGTATATGTAGACACACAGAGACAAAACTGAAGAGGATTTGGTAGATTGCTAATGATAGATTTCTGCAATCCTTGGAAGATTAAATGATGTTTTAAATCTTCTTCATTGATTTGTAGATTGTTGACAGGTTATGTTTTTCTAATATGGCCTATTATTTTTCTCAGTATAAAGGAGAAACACCTTTCTTACTGGATGTGGTTTGTCTTTGGATGTCTTTATTGTTGTTAGATTGCATTGCCTGCAGTCTCAGGAGCAGAGTTCCCATTAGTTTGTATAGTATTGTAAAGATAAGATATCTTTAACTCATCTGTAGAAAACATGTGGCTGAGGATTGAAATTTACATGATATTATAAGTTAAAAGACAGTCTATATAAAATGAAGTACCATTTCTGTAGAACTCCCAAAAAGTTATCCAGAATGTATAAGGGACTTCAAATTTTCTTTAGAAATGCAGGCACATTTTACCATGCCAGGTAGACTTGTAAAAAAAAATCAGAAAATTTTGGGTTACAATATATTGTTGTTGTTGTTAGTTGCGAAGTCGTGTCTGACCCATCACGACCCCATGGACAATGTTCCTCCAGGCCTTCCTGTCCTCTACCATCTTCTGGAGTCCATTTAAGGTCACACCTACTGCTTCAGTGACTCCATCCTGCCATCTTATTCACTGTCATTCCCTTCTTCTATTGCCCATAATCTTTCCCAGCATTAGGCTCTTCTTCAGTGAGTCCTTCCTTCTCATTAGGTGGCCAAAGTATTTGAGTTTCAGGATCTGGCCTTCTAAAGAGCAGTCAGTGAAGTGGCTACAGACCACTCAGAGACAGCAGGCTCACGATAACAGGTTTATTCAGAGACGGACAACAAGGGTACAGACAGCTAGGTCTTTTATAGCTGGCCGCCGGTTGGCTCGACCAATCAGCAGCCTGTCTTCTCCCGCCGCGATTCCTGCGCCAATCAGCGCCGCGTCTCCCTGACAGCTTCGCTTCCTCGTGGTTTGCGGCTCTGTGTTGTTTTGACAGCCGCGAGCTGTCAATGGCTTGCGCCTGCGCTTTGCCGCGGAAATTTTGACAGCTGTCAAAATTCCCGCGTGTTCGGCTGTCATTGCATTTTACCTCATAAACTAATACACATAACCATTTACATATATTACACCCCTTACCCCTCCCCTGGATTGTTTCCCCCCCTCTTTTCCTGGTTGCCTTCCCACAGGTAGTCTTGGAGGTAGGCCGGGGCTTTCCTGGTTCGATGAGAGCGTCGGGGGTGTGTGTTGTTGACTGGCTCCTCTTCCTCCTGCGGCAGCGGTTGAAGGATTTTGTCTGGAGGTGGGGGTTGTTCGTGTAGTACGGGGTTGGGTGGTGGGACGAGTTGTTGTTCTTCTGATGCTAAGGGTACATTTTCTGGGCTCCGAGTTCTCAGCTGATCGACATGCCGTCGTAGCTGTCCTTCGGAGTTTGTCTGTACCCAATAGGAAAGGGGCCCCGTTTGTTGCATTATGACCCCCTGGATCCATTTCTGTTTCCCCACATAGCTTCTGGCCCACACACATTGTCCCTGACCGAAGCTTCTTGGTGGGCCGGTTGGTTCTGGTTCTGATGCCGCTTTGTCGGGGTGCAGTCTGTCTAGTCTAGTTATTAGTCTCCTGCCCCACCTCAGTTCCGCCGGTGATTTGCCGGTCGACGTGCATGGGGTGGAGTGCTGGGCCAGGAGGAATTGGCTGAGGCGACGGTGCCAATTTCCCCCCGTGAATTTTTTTAATGCTTCTTTCGTTGACCGCACCATAATTTCTGCCAATCCGTTTGTCGCAGGCCTGAATGGTGCCGAGGTTACCAGCCTAATAGAGTTGCTCAAAGCGAACATCTGAAATTCACGAGAAGTGAATTGTGGGCCATTATCGGAAACTATGACGTCTGGGAGCCCGTGTGTGGCGAAAACCCTTCTAAGCGCTTCTATGGTGGAGGCCGATGTCGTTTTATTAAGGGGAATAACTTCGAGCCACTTTGAGTAAATATCTACTATTATTAAGAAGCTTTGCCCCCGGATTGGTCCTGCAAAATCTAAGTGGATGCGAGACCATGGGTTTCTGGTGGTTTCCCATCTATGAACAGGTGCGTGGGGTGGGTCTCCTCTAGTTAATTGGCATGGGTAACATCCCCCTACATGTGTTTCAATGTCCCTGTCAATGCCCGGCCACCAGACGTAGCTTCTGGCGAGTGCCTTCATTTTTACCATGCCCGGGTGACCTTCGTGCAAGGTTTTGAGGGTTTGGTGTGTATTCCTGCTTGGAATAATTACCCTGTTCCCCCATAGGAGGCAGCCCAAATGGGATGTCAATTCATGTTGTCTAGCAAAAAAGGGTCGGAAGTCCGCTTCTGGGCATTTCTCTGGCCATCCCGCTGTGACCCATCTCAAGACCCTGCTTAGAATTTTATCTTTGGCCGTGTTGGCAGCAATCGTTTTGGACGAGAGTGGGCATTCCGGTAGCTCCGAAATAGCCAGTATGTTCCCTGCAGGAGCTGGGTCTGTGTCCCTGGATTGTATGGGCAATCTGCTTAGGCAGTCTGCGTGACCTAATTCTTTGCCTGGCTTGTGGACCAGCTGGAAGGAATAAGCCGATAGGAAGGTCGACCAGCGTAGGATCCTTGGGGATAATATCTGGGGAGTCGCCCTGTTCCACGTAAATATGCCTAATAAGGGCTTATGGTCGGTAAATATTATAAAGGGTCTTCCATACAGGTAATCGTGGAACTTTTTTACGCCTGCCACGATAGCCAGAGCCTCCCTGTCTATTTGCGCGTAGTTCCTTTCAGGCTTGGATAGCGTACGGGAGTAAAAAGCTATGGGTCTTTGGTTGCCGTCATTGTCGAGGTGGCTTAGGACGGCTCCTATCCCGTACGGGGATGCATCGCACGCGATGCAAATGGGAGCGTCTTCTCGGAATAGGGTAACTGTGGAACTCTTACAAATGATGCTTTTGAGTGACTGGAAGCTGTTTTCGTGTGTCCTGGTCCAGGACCACGGTGTGCCCTTATCCAATAGCCTATGGAGAGGCTCTGCAATGGTCGCTTTGTGGGGGAGGAACGCATGGTAGAAGTTTAGTAACCCCAAGAACGCTTGGAGTTCTTGTTTGTTTTTGGGGCTAGGTGCTGTTTGGATGGCTTTAAGCTTTTCGTTAGTGGGATGGATGCCCTGGGCATCTATTCTGTACCCCAGGAATTCTGTTGAAGGAACTCCGATGGAGCACTTTTCTTTTTTTAACTTAAAACCGGCTGCCCTGAGTCGCTCTAAGACCGTTGACAGCCTGTCAGCTAGGTTGGCTTCGTTTTTGCCTGCGATGAGCACGTCATCGAAATAGGGGCAGACCCCGGGAATCCCTTTTAAGGTTTTTTCCATGATGCCCTGGAATATTCCCGGGGCTGCTGAAATACCGAATTGGAGTCTTTTTACTTTAAATGCCCCGCGGTGCGTGACGATCGTCTGCGCATCTGCGGTCTCCTTGGTTACAGGCAATTGCAAGTACGCCTGCGTGAGATCCAGTTTTGCGAAAATGGCGCCGGAGCGGATGGAGGCGAGGACGTCTCTCACCGCTGGAACTGGGTAAGCGTGGGCACTTAGTGCTAAGTTTACTGTGGCTTTATAGTCCGCGCAGAGTCTTATCTGCCCGTTAGGCTTAATGGGGGTCACTATGGGGGTTTCCCAGCTTCCCCCTTCGGTAGGTTCTAATACCCCTAGTTCCACGAGCTGTTCCAGTTCGTCCTCAATTCTTTTTTTGAGGGCGAAGGGGACTCTCCTGGCTCTTATTCTAATAGGCTGAATGTTAGGGTCTAGCTTTAGGGAGACGGGTGGGCCGGTATACTTCCCTAGTGAGCCGTCGAAGACGTCTGCATATTTGTTGCAGACGGCTTCGAGGCTTGAGGCCTGTACGGCATTGACGCCCGTGAGTGCGATGCCTAGGGGCTTAAACCAGTTTAGCCCTATCAAATTGGAGCAGTTAGCTGGTGTTACTAAGACTTCTAGGGGCCCCTTGAAGTGTTTGTACTCCACCCAAACTCGGCCTTTCCCTTTAAGCAGTATGGGGGTTTTTTGGTAGTCTGCTAATTGGACGTGTGGGGATTCTAAAGGAATGGTCTCTTTGCTCCGTCGGCAGATTTCCCTGTACGTTTTTAACGAAATGAGGGAGACTGCCGACCCGGAGTCGACCTCCATCTCACAGGCGACTCCCTGGACTCTAGGCTTAACTTTTACCTTTGGACTTAATATGGGACCCTTCTCTACTGTCTGCACTAAACTTCCCCGGGTCTTTCCCCACTGGGCTCGGTTGGGGCTCATACCTGGGGGGTTGGCCTCCACTTCATGTAAGTTTCCGCTGGGACGGCTACGGCGGACGGCTTTGATGTGCCCCGTCTTCCCGCAATTGTGGCATTTTGCGTTGCGGAATCGGCAGCTGGCCCAGCCGTGGTTGCCCCCGCAGCTGGCGCAGTTGGTGCGTTGGTCCCTTCTCGGCGGCATAGGGTCTCTTGGTCTCCGACTGTCCAAGGTGTCTCCCCGCCGGTTCGGTCGCCTTGCGTTCAGCCGTTGGAGGGCGTTGATATCTGTCGGGTCTGCTGTTTCGTTGTCCTCGCTGTCGCTAAGGGTCGCTTCTTCCTGGTGCACGGTCCCTCGGTTCTCTGCCTGGGACTGTGTGTGCTCTTTCCGATGGCTGTCTTCATATGCCAAGATTTCCCGGGAGACCTCGGCTAGGTTCATCATCGGCTTGGCGATGATTTTTTTCTGGAGCCGTTCGTCTCTCAGGCCGATGACTATTTGGTCCCGGATTCGGTCTTCCAAATCCGGGAAGTTGCAGCTTCTCGCGGCGTGCCGGACGCCTGCGATAAAGTTATTCGCTGCCTCCTCCGGCCGCTGACGTCGCTGGGCGAATTGTACCCGCCAGTATAGCTCTGAACGAGCGGCCATGTAGTGTTTGTTGAGCCGGTCGATGAGCTCAGCATACGGCACCTCAGCGATCGGCGTCGGGCTGAACAGACCTACGGCGGCATCATAGACCGGTGGTCCGCTTATGTAGAGAAGCGCGGCAGCCTTCGCTCGGTCAGTGATTTTACTGACTAAGAGGAAGCCCTCGACCTGCCCCAGATGCGACTCCCAACGCTCTGGGTGCCGAGTGTCAAATTCTCTGACGCGTCCGAAATTGGCCGTGCTGTCCGGGTCCGGTGGTCCGCTTCGCTGAGGGAGTTATAACTCCCAGTGACTTGCTCTAATGGCCGGGAACTCTCTTCCCTGGCCGTGACTTCAGCCCTGGAGACTCGTTCAGCTAGCCGGGAACTCTCTTCCCTGGCCGTGACTTCAGCT
>JAKJMR010000087.1:89775-102763 GCA_024449315.1 Daboia siamensis
TTCAGCTAGCCGGGAACTCTCTTCCCTGGCCGTGACTTCAGCTCTGGGAGCGGATCCCACCTTCGTCGCCAGTGAAGTGGCTACAGACCACTCAGAGACAGCAGGCTCACGATAACAGGTTTATTCAGAGACAGACAACAAGGGTACAGACAGCTAGGTCTTTTATAGCTGGCCACCAGTTGGCTCGACCAATCAGCAGCCTGTCTTCTCCCGCCGCGATTCCTGCGCCAATCAGCACCGCGTCTCCCTGACAGCTTCGCTTCCTCGTGGTTTGCGGCTCTGTGTTGTTTTGACAGCCGCGAGCTGTCAATGGCTTGCGCCTGCGCTTTGCCGCGGGAATTTTGACAGCTGTCAAAATTCCCGCGTGTTCGGCTGTCATTGCATTTTACCTCATAAACTAATACACATAACCATTTACATATATTACAGTCAGGGTTCATCTCCTCTAGGACCAACCGGTTTGATCACCTTGCAGTACATATACATATAGTGACACAAAGAATTTTAGATTCAACTGAAACTAGAACTTTTTGGGTTGGGATTAATATATAGATAACTAGAAAAGAGTCACGGAAGATTATTTTTAATATATGATCACTTCTTTGAGACTAATATTTGCACAAAACTGAAATGTCCTAATGTACTTACAATGGAGGGATGGTTGGTGAAGATGATGGGGCTAGCGGAGATGGTTAAATTAACTTGTTTGCTTGGAAAAAGATTACTTATTATGTTCATTAGTTCACTAGGGAAACCCCTTATGTAGTTTTTGCTAAAAAAGGAAAAAATAACTTGTGATTGATAGATTTGATGATTAAAATGGTAGATATAGAAATAAATAAAGTATGATATAAATTTAGAGAAAGAGGGTAAAATATGCATACATTTGTAATCACTGTCAAAAGGATTGGAAATCACTTTTTATAATTTTTTTCTTTTCTATTGCTTTTTCTAGTTTTTTCTTTATTATTCACTATTATTGTTTTTTTTTCTTTTTAATATTTGTATTGTTCTTATCTTGTTAAAAATCAATACAAATTAAATATTTTAAAACATGTGTGAACATCTGCTTATATGTCAGGCTGACAGATCTTTCTTGTAGTCACTAATAATTTTGCTGATATTTCTTTTCTTGTGGAGGTGAGATGATCTTTTTGAGATGAGTGGTTATAGAAATCAAATCAAATAACTAAAGAATACAGATACAAATAACTAAAGAAGTACACTTTTATGTAGATAATAAGCTATGTGTATTGGCTTTTGATACACTGTGTGCAAATTTTCCATCCTTCTCCTCTTCTTCCTCCTCCTCCTCCACTGTAAAGAACAGTTGGATGGATGTTATTCATGTTTTTGATCATAAAATTCATTATTCCTTTGCAAGAATAATGAAACAGTGATGGATGAGTTTGGTGATATCTTTAGCAAAGACTTCTTTAATATATAGTAATGTCTCCTTGATTGGCACTTCACTTTGATAAAGAACAAAACCACATCCAAACTAATCAGTCTATTGAACTTATTGAGCTTGTTGAGTTTTTCAATTGAAATTAGTTGACTCAGCTATTTTATTAAGCTCCATTCTTGAGATCAATAAAAATTCTTATCCAGTCAACAAAGTCTATGAAATTGAGGTGAACCAAGCCAGATATCTGGGGGAGGTATGGGAAACTAAAGACCACTCTGTGAAAGTGAAATTGATGACCACAGCACAGACAAAGAACCAGTGAGTAGACCTGTTCCTTGGAAACTCTCTAGATAGGGAGAGGCTAGTAGATTGTCAACATGCACTCCAGATGTCTGCTTCTTGTGAAATGACTGCAGGACAGTGATTTTCCATAGGTTTTAGCACCAAGAGATTATGGGATCAGCCATCTTGCTTGCAGTCACAGCAGAGCTTTTTAAACCACATTAAAGCTTGATTTAGACTTGTGTGCAACTGCATGTAGGTGTCAGCTCATAAATATGCTGCAAGGGGTTGATGGGTAAGCATAGGTTGTAGATGGTTGCAGATAGGCTCACACACACATAACTCTCAAATCTCAACTATACATCCTTCATGCTGATTAGTTAATCTGAATTCCTGTTGGTGCTTTGCTATTTGAGTGCCCTCTAGTGAGAACATTAACATTCACAAAAATATAAATGCAACAGCTATGCAACCAAATGACATACACATATGTTTTTGGACATGCAATGATGCAGAAGTTTAATGCAGCCTTAACTTTGCAAACCTTACTTTCTAATCACTTTAGAAAAATTGCCTATTTACTATCTAACTAAACCAAGAAAAAAACCAACTAACAAATTTGAAAAGTATTTATTAGATGAGCTTATCTTTAATTCTGAATAAAAGAAAAATTAATTACAAGTGTAATAACTTAGAAGAATTTGAAATAAATATAAAAAAACTGAATAAGATTTTGATATTAGGAAATTATAGATGGATCACTTAAATATGGGGCTAACAGTATGTGGCAGAAGCCAAACAGCCAATACAATCGTAGGCTGCATTAATAGAGGGATATAATCTAGATCATGTGAAGTATTAGGACTTCTTTACAAAGCCTTAGTATGACCACACTTGGAATACTGTATCCAGTTTTGGTCACCACAATATAAAAAAGATGTTGAGACTCTAGAAAGAGTGCAGAGAAGGGCAACAATGATGATTAGGGAACTAAAGAACAGTTACAGGAATTGGGTATGTCCAATCAAGGGAAGACATGACAACAGTGTTCCAATACTTGAGGAGATGCCAGAAAGATGAGGGGGGGGGGGGGGGGTCAACTTATTTTCCAAAGCACCTGAAGGCAAGACAAGAAACAATGGATGGACATATAAGGAGAGAAGCAACCTAGAACTAAGGAGAAACTTCCTAACAATGAGAACAATTACCCAGTGGAACGGCTTGCCTTCAGAAGTTGCGGGTGCTTCAAGAAGACACTAGACAGCCATTTGTCTGAAATGGTATAGGCAGTGGTGGGATCAAATATGTGAACAGCTGGTTCTTTGTATGGATGTCACTTCCGGAAGTCCATTATGGGCCTGGGCAACAAAAAATTAGCTACTGGTTCTGCCAAAGTGGTGCGAACCAGCTGAATCCCACCGCTGGGTATAGGGTCTCTTGCTCTAGCAGGGGATTGGACTAGATGACCTTCAAGGTCCCTTTCAACTTTGTTATTCTATGTTCCATGGATTAAGGATATAGATAAAATTGGAATACTGGCATTTACTGTTAGTTGTTTTTGTGCCAGCCATGGCAGTTCCCCAAAAAGGTCATCAGATGGGAGCAAAGAGGCATCTTTGCTCCCACTGGTGGGTCAGGGGTCTCCGGCCCCTGCAGCCCCATTGGAGAGAGTTAATGGTCCTCCAGCCCCCTCACTCTCATTGGTAAGGGAGGGGCTGAGGACCCCCATAAAAACCTCTGCTCAGGGTCTGCTCTCTCTCTTGTTGCCTTCTTCTTCAAGCTCCCTCTGGGAATGATCCATGAGCTCAATCCAGGCATGGATGCCTCCATGCCAGGGAACTCTTTCTCTTTACTCGATCTTTAAATAAAGCTTCATCTGATTGCATCCCTGTGTGCTGCCTTTTTCTTGGAAGCACCTTAACGAACCATCGGTCTCGTGAGGCCCTCTCCCAAATTGGTAGCAGAGGATGGTTTAAGGCAACGCTTCCAAGCCAGCAGCTAGAAGCAAGATGCCTGGAGGTTCCAGCCAGAACCCATTTGAGACGGATGGCAGGAGATCCCCGATTGTAACTAGGAGTCTTCAATCAAGGACGGCAGCCCTGCATCCAGCCCCTGACGCAAGCTTCGCTCCAGGTGGGAATACAGATGACCTCTATTCCCCCAGAGGAGCGCCAGGGACCCCTTTGCATGCCTCCCTACAGCTGCAAGCTACAGAGGGAAGCATGGAAGGCTTACAGTCCACCCAAGACTGCCCAGACACCTGGGAAGTGGCCCGGGCCCAGGCCAAGCACAGCGTGGACCAGATGACTAACCAGGAATACAGGGAGCTGCTCCAAACATTCCTTGCAGCACAAAGGACGCCACAAGCCTCTCCACAAGGGATACCAGTGCAGGGGGCCTCTGGACACTGGGTAAGTCCTTCCCCAGCACCCACGAGGCCCCCTAACATGGCACCAGCTACCCTGGGGGACCCCGGGGCCCCGGAGCTTTCGGTGGGAAATTTCCTGCCAAACTGTGATCTGCAGCTTCCGGGGCCAACCGGAAGCAAGATGGCGGCCCCCAGGACACCAACATGGTTTGATAGGCCTCAGCCAAGCCTTGAGGCCCAGCAATCGGTGGCAGCCAGCCGAAGCGGCACGGAAACCACCCAGTCTTCCCCAATGGAAAGCCTCAAGGCCTATGATGGCCTCGATGCCTGCCCAGCCGAGCCTACTGCAGCAGAGATTGGAGCAACTATCCAAACCCTGGTTGCGACCCTGGAGGCCAAACCGACCGTGGCCTCGACATCGGGGGTAGCCAGCCTCCCTCGCTACCCCCAGGAGCCTCCGGGAGGAGCTCCGGGGCCTCCAACCATTTCCCTGAGGCCTAACTGCCGGGAGGCTTCCGGCCTGGAGCCTCCCAGCTACGTCTTGCAATGCCAGAGCACCCCCAGTGAACCCCCAGACCCTCCGGCCTACTTTTCGCTGCTGCCCAGATGCCCTGCTTGCCAGATGGTCTTTGGGGGCCTCCAGACGAGGCCCCTTCCTCCAGCGCCGTCTTCAGCCGCCTCCAGGGTCTTCAGGACCAGCGATGGGCTCCTCCGGGCAATCCTGGGTGTCTTTGTGCCATCCCGGCCTCATCCTGCAGTCTTCGCCCCCTGGTGAGTGTTCCAGTGCCGGGGGGGCTTCAGGAGGAATCTTCGGGGCTTCTGAGGCCTTTAGCCCCTCTTCAGGCCCAAATCCCGGCCTGCAGGCCTAGGCCTGGCCCTGGCCCAGAGGCAGAGAGAGAGACATCCACTCCCTCCGCCTCCTGGGCTCAAATGAGTTCTGAGCATGCCCAGTCGGGGCCATCCAAAAATCAGAGAAAAATACCACCACCTGCCAGCAGAGGGATCCCTTTTCCATTCACCTCAATGGAGAACTCACAGATGTATAGAAATGGACAAAGAGCTAAGGAAAATTCCCTTTCATCTGCTTCTGCCCTCCCAAATAATTTTGTAAAACTGCATCTTGAGGGGGAGAATTTCAGCAGTTGGAGTAAAGAAGTGCAGATATGTCTATTAAAGGAAGGGACTCTAGAGATGGTTCTGGATCCCCCACCTTTTCGCTGGGGACCCCAAGAAGAGTGGTATCATAGACAAGCATATACCACTCTACTGAGCTCACTGGATGCTAACTTGTACCCCAGCATTCCAGATGGGCTCAAAGCTGGCGAAGTTTGGGGGTTATTATACAATTTATTCAACAGCGACAGCATCGGTTCGATCACCAGACTCACAACTGAGTTTTACACCACCAGGCTGAGGTTTGGGGCTAACATGGCCGAGCACCTGGGAAAATTGAAGGCGCTCAGGGAAGAACTGATGTTCAGAGACTACCTTGTACCTGAGGCGAACATGGTCGCTGTCATTCTGGCTTCCCTGGACAAAAATTGGAGCAGTTTCATTGTTTCACTGGAGGGGACAATGAAGGAAGCCATGACTCTGTCCTACCTCACAGGGAGGCTCATTGAGGAGGACAGGAGGCGTAGAGATGCAGGAGAATACGCCAGAGCCACCATACAGCGAGCCAGCAGGAGGCACCACAACTCAGAGCAGGTTAATGCTCTACTTAAGTGTTTCATCTGTGGCTCTGAGGGGCATCTGAAGAAGGACTGCCCCCATCACCAACAAGCCCCCAAGCATGGTCCCAATCAAGGAAGGGGCAAGGGGCAAGGAAGGGGGCATGGTGGGGGCAAAGGTAGTGCCAAGGGCAATTTTGTGTGTACTTGTACTCTCACCCCACAAAGGCTGATAGCCCCACTGGCTTATGGTTACTGGACTCTGGAGCTTCATCTCACATTACCAATATGAAACAAGGTTTTAAAAGGTTAAAGAAAATTAACTCATCTGTCAAGGTGGCCAATGCTGATAAGGCTTTGGTTGTTGGGGAGGGCACTGTCTCTGTACCGGGGCTGGGAAATGTTGAAGGGGTATTACATGCTCCCTCCATTGCTAACAATCTGTTAAGCATTATCAAATTATGTGACGATGACAGGGTGGAAGTTTTATTTCGCAAAGGGGGAGGTCATGTCACCCGGAACCAGAGGGTCATTGGAAGTATTGCCATCGTAAATGGTTTGCCATACTTCTCCCCTGAGAACCCAGCCACAGGGGACAGTCCACCAGGTGCCACCTCTGAAGGGGCCTGTGCACGGAAAGAGAGAAAGCCTCCACAGCCAGCCCCAAGGCTGTCTAAGGAGCGCAAGGCCGAAGCGGTTGCACCCAAGCCACCTCAGCCAGCCCCACAGCTTTCCAAGGGCAGTGTGGACAAGAAACCCAAACCTCAGCAGGCACCTAAAGCAGATACACCTAAAAAAGAGCCTAAGGTGCCGGCACCGCTCAAGGCAACCCGAGCCAAGAGGGTGTCAGTGGGGAAGCCGCTCCACAATAAGTGTGCCCATCTCTTACACCGAAGATTAGATCATGCGAGCTTCCCTGTGGTTAAAAAGATGGGAGAGTTTGCTGAGGGAGTCCAGCTCAAGGATTGTGAGGTGTTCCTGGACTGTGCCATCTGTAAGAAGGCAAAGAGGAAGGCTGCCCCCATCCCTAAGGTGTCACTGCGTAAGACCCAATACCCGTACCAACTAGTACATGTTGATTTGGTTGGACCATTCACACCATCCCTAGGGAAAAGACAGTATTTTCTCACTGCCATTGATGATTTTTCACTGTACGGCCACGTGTATATTCTCACAGAAAAATCTGAAGCCTTTGACGCCATAAGATCACTGTACAACTTTGTAGAGACCCAGTATAAGACCAAGATCGCACAACTGCAGAGCGACCACTGGGCTGAGTTCATGTCCCAAAAATTCCAGGACTGGGTAAGGCGTAAGGGCATCCGCCATTTTCTTACAACGCCCTTCACTCCTGCCCAGAACGGCGTAGCTGAGAAAAGAAATGGAATCCTGCAGACTATGGTGCGTAGTCTGATTGTGGATGCTGGGGTCGCAGAATCATACTGGGCAGAGGTGGTAAAATATGCCAATTACCACCTTAAACCACACCTGTAGCAGTG
Source organism: Daboia siamensis (assembly GCA_024449315.1). Lineage (NCBI taxonomy): Eukaryota > Metazoa > Chordata > Lepidosauria > Squamata > Viperidae > Daboia > Daboia siamensis. The sequence goes on from JAKJMR010000087.1 coordinate 97,003, forward strand.
TTGTGGACCAGACCCCATATTTCCTGGTCCATGGTAGGAAACCAAGTCTAGGACACTTGCGTGTGTTTGGCTCCTATGCTTGGGTGCACATCCCCAAGCAACTGCGGAAAAAGGGAAGATCTGTCTCCCAGAGACTAAGGTTCTTGGGCTATGCTCCTGGCTCCAAGGCCTACTGTTTCCGGGGAGAAGGGGGCAGGACTGTGACTTCCCAATCTACCTCCTTCGAAGAGGACTTCAATTGGACCCAGATTCACTCAAATGATCTGAGCCCATTGTCAACCGACCCAGCAAGGACACACCGACCACGACATCACCTGAGACGACCACATACTCTGCCACCGACAAAAGTGAGGAACAAGACAAAGATGTCATCCTACCTGGTTCAGATGGGGAGGATGAGCTGTCCAGTCCCAAGGGGGAAGACACGCCATCTTCACCCCCAGCGATACCCAGCACCTGGGACCGAGGGTCTACACGTCCCAATTATGAAATGCCAGCGGACGTGGAAACCGCAGAAGAAAAGGGCCATGAGTGGCAGAAGGTCAGGAGATCAAAGCGGTCCAACAAAGGGGTCCCACCAAAGAGAATCGACATTGGGCACATCGCGTCCGTCAACAGCATTGTGATCACCCCAAAATCCTTCTCTGACATCCAGGAGCTGCCATCGAAGAACAGGAGAAATGGCAGCTCGCGATGGAGCAGGAGATGGCAAGCCTGAGAAAGCTAAAGGTCTTCACCCCCCAGCAACCACCAAAGGGGAGGAAAATCATTGGCACAAGGTGGGTTTTCAAGGCCAAACCACTTGCCAACGGCCTCTACCTGTATAAGGCCTGTTTGGTAGCTCAGGGGTTCGCCCAGCGCTACATGGAGGACTACGGGAAGACCTACTCTCCAACCGTCCGGGCAGAGAGCGTCAAGGCCACCCTCATAACTGCAGCCACTCTGGGGGAGGAAGTCTTCCAATTCGACATCCAGACAGCTTACCTCCACGCCAACTTGGACCAGCAGATCTACGTGAGGGCCCCTCCTGGCTACCAGCAGGAGGGGGAAAAAACATGGTTGCTCCGAAAAGGGTTATATGGCCTCAAGCAGTCGGGAAAACTATGGTACAACTGCCTTAGAAAAAGTTTAGAACGAGTTGGTTTCAGTGCATCCCATGCAGATGAATATGTTTTCACACGCAACTCCAAGGGTACCACAGAACGGGTGTTAGTTTATGTGGACGACCTCCTATATGTAGGGCCTGACAAGAAAGGGTGTGATAAATTTGCCAAGGCCCTGGGGAAAACGTTTACCCTGAAGTCTTTGGGGCGGGTTGACAGGTACTTGGGTGTGCACATCTTGGCCACTAAGGAGGGGTTCACCCTATCTCAGAAAGAAAAGATTGAGGAGTTATTGGCCAAATGCAAAATGGCAGAATCTAACCTAACGCGTAGCCCGATACAAAGTGACTATTACAGTCACACTCACAAGGACGGTCCTGAGTTCACAGATAATAAGCTTTACAGATCTGTGATCAGCTGCTTGCTATATATCAGCAATTGGAGCAGACCTGACATAGCTTTAGCTGTGAATCTACTGTCCAGGCATGTGGAACACCCAAAGGATTTCCACTGGACTGCTTTTACTTAGGTACCTCAGGGGCACGACCGATGCTGTCCTTGTGCTGGAGCCAGAGAAGGGGAAGACGGCCCAGCTCTCCGCTTACTCGGACGCAGACTGGGCTGGTGACACTAAGAGTAGACAGAGCACCTCTGGTTTCCTCATATTGCTAAATGGCTGTCCTATCCATTGGCATGTTAGGCAGCAAAAATTTGTTTCTTGCTCCATCGCCAAGGCGGAATATGCCAGCCTGTCGGACACGGCCAATGATTTGATTTGGTTCGATGCTCTGATAACGAGCATCTGGGCACCTCCTCCTCTGTCTATCCAAATTCAAGAGGATAATACGGCTGCAATTGCAATCTTGGGGGCATATGCAGTGGGCTCTAGGTCCCGCCACATAGACATACGCTATAAAAATGTCAGGCAGCTTGCCAAAATGGGGTTTATACATGTTGAGCATTGTAATACAACTGACCAAATAGCTGACCTGTTCACCAAACCTGTACCTATTGACCGGCACAACCTTCTGTGTAAGCGTTTGTGTTTGGTCTTCTGAACATGTATATGCATGTCTATGACACCTGCTCGCCCCCTCACATACATTCACTGGTCCCTGTCATTGGCTGGCAAGAAGGGGATTTGTTAGATGTTTTTGTGCCAGCCATGGCAGTTCCCCAAAAAGGTCATCAGATGGGAGCAAAGAGGCATCTTTGCTCCCACTGGTGGGTCAGGGGTCTCCGGCCCCTGCAGCCCCATTGGAGAGAGTTAATAGTCCTCCAGCCCCCTCACTCTCATTGGTAAGGGAGGGGCTGGGGACCCCCATAAAAACCTCTGCTCAGGGGCTGCTCTCTCTCTTGTTGCCTTCTTCTTCAAGCTCCCTCTGGGAATGATCCATGAGCTCAATCCAGGCATGGATGCCTCCATGCCAGGGAACTCTTTCTCTTTACTCGATCTTGAAATAAAGCTTCATCTGATTGCATCCCTGCGTGCTGCCTTTTTCTTGGAAGCACCTTAACAAACCATCGGTCTCGTGAGGCCCTCTCACATTTACTATAAGATTTTGGAATTAACTATAAAAAATAAGCAACCTCTTGTGAGAAACAGTATTATTTTGGACATAACCTGACACTAGAGGGGACTACAGATTTTAATCATAAAAAAACAAACAAATGCAAACATGATGTTTGCTGTATGGAACTTACAAAATAATACAAAATAGTGTAACAATGGACGTGTTAAAGAGATCTTTGAGGAATGGAGCCAAAAGTTAGAAACTACAAAACCAATACTGGCAATAATGAAGGCTGCTTCTATAAATAATGTCTAAAACATTTTAATAAAGTAAAGACAATGATAAGACAGTGAAAAAAATAAAATGACAAATGACATGCCAAGAGTATTGTTTGGAAAAGGTTGCTTTACTGGATATTCAAAAGAAACTTGGTGAAGTTTTAAAAATTAAAAAGGAAATCCAAAAATGATAAACCAAGAAAATGAACTGGAAAATGTTTTCTTATTAGATCTGCAGAAGAAGCTTGTTGGCATCATGTGATTCCCATTTTTGAGTTTTGCAAGAGGTTTCTGATAAGCAAAGTCAATGGGGGAAGCTGGATTCACTTAATGACAAGGCAGTTTGATTAACAGCTCTGAGAGAAATATCAGGAGCAACTCATGGAAGCAATCACATTGCTTACAAAGGAAGTTCCTCTCCCGATTCTTGTCATACATCAAGAACTACTGTGTAAGCACTTCTCTAAAAATGACAGAAACCTCTCTAAGAGAAGACATGCCCTTTTTTTCCTCTGTGTAATTGAAATTACAGCAAGGTTCAAAAGTGCATTTCTGTAATATTTCTGTAACAACATTATCAGTGACACTCAACTTATAATTAGCAGGTAGAGCCATAAGCCTGGAAACACACACAGATACCCAGACACACATACATTAATTTGATTTGTTTTGCAATCCAACCATCCTTTCAATTTAATCATGTTAACAGGTTATTTTCCCTCAACATTTATACTCATATATTGGCCAGGATTGTAAGGCAGAGGAGGGGTTGTTAAGCCACTGTCATTGAAACAAGATTAGCATTTTCATTATTTATTCTAGTAATCCACATTTTAGTATTTTGTAGGTACATGTCCATCTCTTTATCTACTTCAAAATGTCTTTGCTCGAAGCAAAAATTAGATGAAAGATTTTAAAATCTAATAGTATCTTTTTCTTTCACTAGATCCAGATAGGATTGCTAGCCTGAAAAAGCATTTACAATGAGTGATGAAGGAAACTGACAGTAATGCTGGGGACAGCAAAATCAATGGAAATGGTTAACACTGAGATTACATTCATTTTGAAAAGAAAATCTCTTTCTCTTCTGCATAGCATTCCTTTAGAAAGAATTTGGTGGAATTTATGATTTGGTGGAATTTATGAATTAGGTGGAAGTTATGATCCAGCATAAATCTGAATCAATGAAAGTTAGTTCACCAGGTACATCCATCCAGTGCTTTTTTTCTAAAAAAAAAAAAAAAAGGTGCCGGAACTCTCATCTTTTGTTAATCTTTTATTTATATAATTTTATTTATATATTTATTTATATAATTTAAAAAATATATATTCAATTCTTTTTTTTTATTTTTTTTATTGAAAAGTTTTTCAGTACATTTTAATTATTACATCCCATCCCCCAACCCTTCCCAACCCTATCCCACCCTCTCACCCTCCCCTTCCCCCCTCCCCCCCACCCCGGACTTCCCAGAGCTAGATACAAGGTATAAAAATAAAGTAACCAATCATAAACTCCCATATACTAACAACAATAAACTATTAAATCTCTCGCACTTTAGCTCTTATAAATTGACTACAAGCAATATACTTATTCAAATGCTAGATGAAACTTTTTAGTCCCGTATTTATTCTGGATGTAATCAATCCATTTCTTCCACTCCACAATATATCGTTGTTGCGAATGGTCTTTCAAATATGCTGAAATCTTCGCCATTTCCGCCAGGTTGGAAACTTTTAAAGTCCATTCCTCTATAGTCGGCAGTTCTTCCTTCTTCCAGTATTGCCCTATTAAAAGTCTCGCTGCCGTAATTAAGTTCAACATCAAATTAATGTCCAGCACAGTAGTATCAGTAATAATGCCCAGTAAGAACAACTGCGGACAAAACTTTATCCTTTTCTTGAATATCTTCTGCATATTCCACCAAATTTTAATCCAAAATGCTTTGATCTTTTTACAAGTCCACCATATATGAAAATACGTTGCATCTTCACCGCCACATCTCCAACATTTAGGCTGATAATTCAGATACATACTTGCTAACTTTCTAGGATCTAAATGCCACCTATAAAACATTTTATAAAAGTTCTCTCTTAAATTTTGAGCTTGCGTAAATTTCACATTTCTCACCCAGATCTTTTCCCAAGTGTCCATTGTGATAACTTCCTGAATATTCTGTGCCCATTTTATCATACAGTCCTTAACAATTTCTGTTTCTGAATCAATCTCTATCAATGCAAGATATATCCGTTTGATATGCGCTGGTCCCTGATTTCTAATTTGCTTTACCAAATTTTCATCATTCATTAAAAAACCAATCTTCTGGTCCTCTTTCCACCTGGCTTGTAATTGTCCATATTGAAACCAAGTGTGTACAATCTTTTTTTCTCGTAGAAGATTATATGACTTCAAACACGACACATTCCTCTCCAAACTCAAAATTTCCTTATATGTAGTCACATCATGTTTAAATCCAACATTTATATTCTCTATTGCGTGTTTGGGTATTGCCCATAACGGTATCTTATAATTTAACTTTTGTCTGTGCTTTTTCCAAACTCGCAACAAAGCATACCTCAAAATATGCATTTTAAACACATTGTCTACCTTTTTGTCATACAATAAGTATGCATGCCAACCAAATAACAAATCATGCCCTTCGAGGTTTAATAGTCTCCCCTGTGTCAAATTAATCCAATCACTTATAGCTGATAATGCAGCAGCTTCATAATATAATTTAAAATTGGGCATTCTTAGACCACCTCTTTCACGCGTATCCTGCATAATTTTAAATTTGACCCGTGGCCTTTTCCCTGCCCAGACAAATTTATTAATACCCTTCTGCCATTCCTCCAAATTTGAATCCTT
>JAKJMR010000087.1:102773-119165 GCA_024449315.1 Daboia siamensis
AATGACAATTGTAATTTTTTCCAACTATCCAATTCTTTTTGCACTTTGTTCCATAACTTTTCATAATTGTTTTTATATAATTTTACATTTGAGGGTGTTAAGTATACCCCCAAATATTTAACCCTTTCAACAATTTCAAATCCAGTTAACCTTTCTAAAGCTACCTTTTGTAATACTGTCATATTTTTAGATAACATTTTAGTTTTTGTATATTAACCTTAAATCCAGAAACTTTCCCATATTGCGATATTAACTCCATCAATTCCATAACAGAATTTTCTGGATGTGTCAACGTAATAACCAGATCATCCGCAAATGCCCTCAATCTATAATCCTGATCTCTTATTTGAATTCCCTTAATTGTTTCCGAATTCCGTATTTTAATCAGTAATATCTCCAACGTTAAGACAAATAATAAGGGTGATAACGGGCAACCCTGCCTCGTACCCTTTTCAATATTACACATTTCAGTCAAACTATTATTAACAATTATTCGAGCTGTTTGCTTTTGATATAATGCCCTGATTGGTTGTAGAAATTCATCCCCAAAATTCATTTTATCTAATACTTTCAGCAAAAATTTCCAATCCAATTGATCAAAGGTTTTTTCAGCATCCAAAAAGATCAATGCTGCAGGGATCTGGTTATTCCTTTCCAGAAATTCCAACAAATCAACTATATGTCTCACATTATTTTTCATTTGTCTACCACTTATAAACCCAGTTTGATCACCATGAATGTTGCAATACCCTCATCAATCTACTAGCTAAAACCTTAGCAAATAACTTGTAGTCCGTATTCAAAAGTGATATTGGCCTATAATTTCTTGCTTGAGTAACGTCCTGATCTTCTTTCGGAATTAAAGAAATAAAAACAGTTTTCCAAGACGGAGGCACTCCACCCCCTTTTTGAATTGTCTGAAACAGTTCCTTTAATGGCTTTATCATCTCAAACTGTAGATTTTTATAATACACAGCAGTCAAACCATCCGTGCCTGGCGCTTTACCTGCTTTTAACTGTTTGATTGCCAAAAATATTTCTTCCTCAGTTATCAACTGATTCAACTCTTCTTTTTGCTCTTGCGTAAGAACCGGGATGCTAACATCTTTTAAATATAAATCAATGTCTATTTCGTTAATCTTATCTCTAGCATATAATTTAGAATAAAAATCAACAAAGGTTTCCTTGATAAGATTCTGTTGATACACAACCTTTCCCTTATGTTCTATTTTATCTATATTAGAAACCCTTTGTTTCTTCCTTAGCATATAAGCTAACCATCTACCTGGTTTATTGGCATTGCAAACAGTATTATGCCTTGCAAACCGTAGATTAGTTGCCACCTGATCAGCCATTAACTTGTCAAATTGTCCTCTTAATAACTTAATAGCCTCTTTGATCTTCACATCCGATGGATTCAAAATTAAAGCCTTTTCTTTTTCCTTAATCTCTATCTCTAATTCTTTCCTCCTAAATTCCAAATTACGTCTATATTTATTATTAAGATATATCAACACACCTCTCATATATGCCTTACTAGCATCCCATACCATTTCCATAGAAGTACCCTTATGCATATTTGTTTCAAAAAAAACCTTCATCTGTTTTTTACACTCTTCCACATTTTTCTGATTTCTAAACAGATTCTCATTTAAACGCCAGGAACGTCTTTCTCTAATGTCTTTTCCAATCTCTAACCAAACTGGGCTGTGATCAGACATAATCCTTGAACAAATCTTTATCTTCTTAGTTCTAAAAAAAAGATCATTAGTCAATAATATAAAATCAATCCTAGAAAAAGATTGATGTCTATCAGAAAAAAAAGTATAATCCCTTTCTTGTGAGTTCCTCTCCCTCCAAACATCACGTAGTTCCATATCATCCATCATCTCAAAAAAAGACTTAGGCAATTTAGCATGACTTGGGGTACTTCTATAAGATCCACTCTTATCCATTTGTACATTCAAAACACCATTCCAGTCTCCCATAAAAATAAAAGATTTGTAATCCAATTGGGTAATCTTGCTGTGTAATAAACTATAAAAATCAGCTTGCTGTTGATTAGGAGCATATAGTCCAACCAAAAGAGTTTTTTTGCCTTCTATTAACAAGTCCACAATAACATATCTTCCTTGTTGATCTGCTTCGATTAACTCTGCTGTAATTGTATTCTTAACATAAATAACCACTCCATTTTTCTTGTTTGTTGCAGAAGCAATAAATTGTGTACCTAATCTTGAATTTAATAAATACTTTTGGTCCATAGCTCTAATATGTGTTTCTTGTAAGCAAATAACATCAGTCTTAAATTGCTTTAAATATTGAAAAATTTTCTTTCTCTTTTGTGGTGAGTTTAATCCATTGACATTCCAAGTTAAGAACTTAGTCACCATTTCTGGCAACCCGAAGCTTTTGAAGCGCGTCTTCCAGAATCCCTTTTACATTTTTAGGCCGCGCTCCTCCCACAGCTTGGCTATAGGTACACTTTAGAGGTTCCACAACATTCTGCTGGTCCTGTTCTTGCTCACGTCTAGCTCGTCTCGAAGCAGCGCGCGTAATCCTCTGGTCTTTTACTTCTTCTGATACTGTTGAAATTTGTGTCACTCCTGCTGCATTCTCATCTATCTGTGTTCCTTGGGCATCATAAGACTTTCCCTCCTTTGTTGGTTCCAGAAGTGGTATGGGGATTGCTTTTAAAACATTGCTATAAAAATCACGTGCCTGCATCACTCTAGCAAGACGGTATCTTGTGTCTTCATACATTACCACCATACCCACTGGGATCTCCCATCTAAACTTGATATCACGTCGCTTAAGCTCCTGTGCCAGAAATGCAAATTCCTTTCGTTTCCTTAAAATTTTTGGAGGGATCTCTTTTAAAACCAAGACTTCTTGCTCTGCAATCACAAGCTTAGTATTGTAAGAGACTTGAATAACTTCATTCCTGGTTGCTCTCTTTGTAAAATAAACAACCACATCTCTGGGTAGTTTCCTTTGTCTTGCAATCCAGGAATTAACACGGAAGATTTTATCTATATCTTTTGCAATTCCTTCAGCTGGCCTTCCCAACATATCTTCCAGAGCAACAGAAACTATTTTCTTCAAATCTTCCTTGAGATTCTCCTTAAGACCTCTAATTCTCACAGCAAATTCCATTTCATGGTATTGTACCAATGTCAGGTCATAATCAATTTTATCCACCACATTCTCAGTCTCTAATATCTTTGCATCCAATTTAATATTATTTTGAGTGAGGTCCTCCACTCTTTCGTCCAGGCGTTCAATACATATCGCCATGCCTTGAAATGCAAGCAAAATGTCCTCCCTTATTATTGTAAACTTCTCCTCCAACTTTTCATCCATAATTTCAGCCAATTTTTCTGTCAGCTTCTCATCCAACTTTTCATCTATCATCTCAGCTATTTGCTGTGAATGCTTTTCCAAAGCATCTTGCAAAACTTTAACTGTTAAAACAGGCAAAGGTGAAGGTGCAGGAGGTGCTAAAACTTGCACTGAAGATTGCGGCAGGGGGGAAGCCCCCGCACTTTTAGTAAGTTTAGAAGATTTAGCCGCCATCTTTCCCACTATTGCAACTACGCACTTTCACTTTCAGGGTCTTCAATGTGGATTGAGGCAAAGATCAAAAGTTCACTTACTCCTTGTTCTCTTGCATCGCTCTGCCTGCTTTCTTATCTTCCAAAATCCATTCTTGTAAGCAGGGATGGTTGCGTTCGCCTTGTTCTGCTCCAAAAGACACGGAGCAGAAACGCTGCGCAGCCCGGAGAAATCCAAGCTTCGGGGGGGCTCGATCCTTCAGCCGCCAGAACTTTAAGCCCTGGCGGCCCCGGAGAGCCCTTCCCCTACTTGGATACTCACCCCCTCCTTTTCTCCCGAGGAGGGGGCTTCCTAACCGCCGAAACAGCTGATCGGCGCTGTTTTCGGCGGTTCTACAAAGCCGCGAAGCTGACAACCTGAAAGCAGCTGTCGGCGGCGGCGCCTTGCCACCCGGAAGTCCTTTTGCCTAGTGTATTTTAACAATGATATAGAACTGTGCTATGAGGAGCTTACAATTTACATTCCTTAGTCTTGGGAAAATAATGACAGAAAGAAAATGGATTGAAAAAAGTAGATGCAAAAGTAACATTAGATAAATATGAGAAAATATAGTTGCATATCCTTAAGTAATTTATGAAAAAAATGCTTAAGATTACCATTTCAGATAGATGTACAAAATCTGTAAGAATCCAGATAGTAGCCATAAGACACAGTTCCTGGCTGAGAGAGGTTACCCCCAGCCCCTCCAGGCCACATGGGACTATGTGGTCAAACCAGGTTAAGTCAGTGCAGCAGTTGAGGGCCAATCCATGCGAGGTGATGTGTCTCCTGCAATACACACCAATGGCGCAGAGCTTGCAGTCTCCAAGCCAGATGCCGGTGCAGGGCAGCAGGAGGGTGAGGGCGGCAGGCAGATCGAGGTGGTGGCAGGCATCATGGGCCAGGTGCTCCAGGATGGCCATGTAGGCACGCAGGATGTGGAGGAAGCGGTGCAGGTCCAGCACCAGGTAGGCCACCAGCTGACCTGGCCCATGGAAGGTCAGCTGCCTGCTGTGCCCTATGCATATCACCTCCACACCCAGTGCCCACAGCTGCCCCACCAGTGCCACCTCCACCCTGCCGCCCATCCCACACAGCCCCGCTGTATAGAGCAGGCCCTGCGGCTCCCACAGCACCATGGCATTGCCACTCCCATCTCCTCCAGGTATCTTCAGGAGTACCAATAAAAAGAGGTGGAGAGGGAAACCGTGTCCACCAGGCCTCACCTCCCCATTGGGCCAAGGGTCTCGCAGAGGGCAGGGTGGACTTGACAAATGCGAGTTATTTAAGGAGGGGGTTTCTTTGCCACTGCATTTTCTCCTTCTGACTTGTGGTCAGCCTGGCTGACACAAGGTGAGCACATGTTTTCCATGCTTCAGTGCCAAGCTCTCCATGCTTGGGTGCCAAGCTGTCCAAGCTGACATGGGTGAGCACGAGGCAGGAGTGCACACGTACTCCATTTTTTTTGGCAAGGCAGAATTAAGTGCTGCTACCCACTTCCCACTCCTGGTCCTCTCTTACCTACAACTAGGAGATGGTGTAGTTGGGCAGCAGGGTGGGGTGCAAAGTTCCTGCCAACTCACCTTTGTTGCAGACAACTTGCATGTGCAATGTTTGCCGGCCGAGTCTTTTGGTGTGCTCAGCAGCAATTCCTATTGGCTCTTGAAAGCCATTAGAGGGAGTAGCACAGCTTGTCCAAAAGTGGAAAAAATCCATCAAAAAAAGGTGTCGGAACTCCATTCTGATCATTGTATGAGAAAAAAAGCCCTGCATCCATTGCTTGAAAATCTTTATTTATACCATTTTGTTGTGCTTGGACAATCATCCTAGAGGATTCCAATCTAAAGGAAAATGCTGCCAACTCCTCAATAGAAAGTATATCTATCCATCTTAGATACTTATTCATATCTAACTTGTGTTCATGGTACTGGCTCTGACCTTGGACGTTCTACTTTTCTAAGCCTAAATTTCCTCAGGAATGTAAATTAATCTGTCATTAGTTATTTTCTGATATAGACCCAAACCTATGAAATGTGCTTCTGAGTATCCAAGAAGATAAGAACCATGTCATTATTCTGATATCAATATGACATCTACCAGTCACCAATCAATTTGTTCCCATAGTGTGACCTTAGTTATAAATGATGCTAAGCCATAATATGGTTTTACTGACTTAGAGTGTTTGTGATAGTCAGTGTAATTTATTGTGGTTTTTTATGGTTTAGTGTTATTTCAAATTCAGCCATTGTATGACAGAACCACCACCTCACTGCCAGTCTGCCATGAATCCTGGGAGGAGGCTGGAAGGGAAGCCGACAGCCTGGGGGAAAGTGAAAATGAATGGTGAGAACAGTTCTCTGTGAGAACTGACAGTCTTCAAAGTTGTTTCTGTGGGAGAAGATTGCCAACACATAAAGTGACCGTTTCCAAAACATCTCTTTTAAAATTGATTGGACAATGAGAGACAAACAATGGGAAGGGACTAAGGGAATAAACAAGGAAAATTTGGCATGAACCCTTAGATCTGGCTTTGCCCTACTGTAATTCACATGACTTCTAGTGAACTATACCTTCTCAACAAATGGAGTAAAGGATTGTTTTTACTTAGAAGAACAAGTTGAGGTAGCTCTGATGTTGTGACTTATTTAATCATCCATTTAGATAAAAAAAATAATAATATGATACATGAAGCCAGTCATTGTTTTTAGCTCAACTAGTTAAATCAGACCAGGAAATCAACTCAATAGAAAGGCTAAGATTACTTTTATTGAGAATAGCCATAATATCAGAATCTTGCAATTTTGGTTGTGCTGTACCTTTTTATGCTTATTCACTAAGGAGTCCTCTGCCTAAACAATTTCTACATATTTTCTGTCAATTGTGGACTTAAGGTATGTTTTCCCCTCATTGCTTTAGTAACAGAGCTTATTACTCCATCATCTTGCTTGCTCTCTACACCACAAAATTTATTTTCATAAATACATATACATAGATAGATAATATTTAATTCACTCAATGAGTAGATAATAGATTTTCTTTTGTTTATTTGTTTTGGCTTTTCTAATCAGTATTTTAAAATTTCTTGGAGATTTTTACAGTTTCCTTTATGTACCTGCTTAAATATTTTTATTGGTTTTATTTATTCTTTTACAACCACTTTGTAGGGTTATGGTTGGAAAATGGTTGGAAAACATTGCAAGGAAGCATTGCATGATTTATGTGTGATGAAAAAAACAACACATAAGGACTGAGTGGTACAAGGCAAGGTAAAGCACCATACTGTCAAGATTTGTTGCAACAGGACATTAATATGGTAAGGCTTTTAAATATATGAATTGAAATCTTGCCAATGGAATTTAACTTCTTTGAGCTTCCTTTCATTTTCGTATATCCTTACATCTTCTCTCACTTCAAAAATGAATAGCTCTCATGGATATATTTGTCGCTAGCAGTGACTGTAACCTGAGGAACAAGGTGATTAGAAGATGCTGATAAATTAGCAACTCAAATAAGAACAGCCTTTTATATTGAGGTTTTCAAATGACATGGTATCCATCACATAAAATCACCATGTAAACTAGAAACCCTAAAGGGTTTAAATATATTCTTCATATTAAACTGATAAATGTCAAAGAGATAGAAGGGAAAGATTGGCTGTCCACTGAATCAGGTTTCATTTCTCCATATAATGTTGTTTCAATTACCTTTCATTATATTGCTAGAATATTGGTGTCAGGGACAGAGATAGCACAGGCTGTCAAGCTCTCTTCCCCAGTATATCACTTTTGACAAATCTGCAATCAATCTCTGTATTTTAAGAATTAATGCTAGCACTAACAAGAGACCAAAGCAAAACATGGACAGCTTCCAGCAAAGCTATTTCCTTTTTTCATAGATCAGAAGGTTATTTACTGCTATGACATGTTGTATACCATTCAGGTAGTAAATCTGCTGGTTCCAGGAGAAAATAATGGGTGCTGTATACCAGAAGGAATTCTGTGAACATTCTTCTTACTGAGAACATGGGAATGAAAAATTAACAAGCTTTAGAGAATAATTTTTTGAATAAACTGGATCAACTTTTAAGAGCAGAGTAGAAGGATAGAGAATACTATATTTTCCTCTTCTAACTACCCACTGGGTTTTACAGTAGAAACAAAAGAAGTATGGAACATACATATATATATTGCATTTCACTTTTTTACTTACATTCAAAGTTTTTGCACCTATGATTATCTCCTAGCTAATTATGTAAATATAAAATTAAAGCATATTTTTAAAGTGAAAGATTTGTATAGTTTTGCTGCAATTCTATACTCTCTGTATATATATAAAAACATTTCCTCTATCTAGTCATTCTGACTCTAGGGGGCAATGCTCATCTTTATTTCCTAGCCAAAGGAGCCAGCTTTTCCATGGTCATGTGGCCAGCATGCCTAAATGCTGAGGCACACAAAATGCTGTTACCTTCTCACAGAAGTGGTACTTATTTAACTACTTGCATTTGCTTTTGAGCTACTAAGTTGGCAGAAGCTTGGGCAAGAACAGGGCTCATCCCATCCATAGTGCTTGGGTTTCAAACTGCCCACCTTCTGGTAGACAAAGCCCAGCTCCGGGAGATGAAGCGTCAGAGATGGAGCCTAGAGAGCTGTTGGAGGTCCAGCTGGTCTGAGTCTGATCGATTGCAGTTAAGAACAGTCACGAGGTCTTATCTCGCAGCGATGGAGGCAGTGAAGTCTAATTTTGTGGGTGTTTGGGGTGACTCGCTCCCTCCTGAATCAAGAGGTGAGGGAGGAGCCCCTGCAGGGTCATGTTCTGTACCAGCCTACTACCGGCCATGCAGAAAAGGCAGGGACAAACTCTTTACAAAACGGCAAGAGGCTGGAACTAAGCCTGCCAAATTTATTGACATAAAACAGAGCCAACAGAGCAAACAGAAACACGAACCATGAAACAGGAGCTATTCAAACGGTTGCCTTCAGCAAACCAGCCCTCCCACACATTCCCCTTTTAAACAGTTCAAGGCATGGCATCTCTCTGCCTCCTTCCGAGGTGCCCCATTGCCTTCCTCTGTTTACTCCTGAATGACTGCCTCCTGCGTCATGCATCCTTGAACAGGGCCAGCTGTGGGTCATCTTCATCCACGCTGTCAGGCTCACACAGCTGGGTCTGCGTCGTAACCAGATGGGAGGGGCCTGGCTGAGGGCTCTGTGGAACCTCAGGACTATCCTCTGGAGGCTCTCCAACACCCCGCTCCTCCTCCTCTGAATCGTCCGACCCAACTGCCGAACCCACAGGCTGACCCTGAATCACAACAGGTCATGCCGGGGAGTTTAGTCAATATCTGGTGGATAAAATCGCTCAGATTCGGGCCGGTCTGGACTCCAACTGGGCAGAGTCTGACGATGGGGAATCGAGTGGTCTCGGAAACATTACTTGGGAAGAATGTGATCCTGTGACTCTGGAAGAAGTGGACAGGATCATGGGGAGGCTGAGTTCCACCACGTGTTTATTGGACCCGTGCCCCTCCTGACTGGTTTATGCAGCTCTGGCTGGCTCCAGGCAGTAATAACTGCTTCTCTGAGAGAGGATAGCTTCCCTGCAACCTTGAAAGAGGCGGTGGTGAGGCCCCTCCTCAAGAAGCCTGCCCTGGACCCGGCCATTTTGAACAACTATCATCCGGTCTCCAACCTTCGCTTTCTGGCGAAGGTTGTTGAGAGTGTGGTGGCACATCAGCTTCCTCTGTTCCTGGAGGAAACTGATTATCTGGACCCATACCAATTGGGTTTCAGGCCCGGGCACAGCACGGAGATGGCATTGGTCACGCTGGTGAATTATCTCTGGCGGGCTCAGGACAGGGGTTGTTCCTCTGTCCTAGTCCTATTAGACCTCTCAGCAGCTTTTGATACCATCGACCATGGTATCCTACTGTGGTGTCTCAGGGGGTTGGGAGTGGGAGGCACCTTTTTACAGTGGTTCTTCTCCTATCTCCTGGGCTGCTCGTAGTCGGTGTTGATGGGAGGGCAGAGATCCGCCCTGAGGCCTCTTGTTTGTGGAGTCCCTCAGGGGTCGGTTCTCTCTCCCCTCCTGTTCAACATCTATATGAAGCCACTGGGTGAGATCATTCGTGGTTTTGGGGTGGGGTATCATCAGTACGCTGATGATACCCAACTTTTTTTCTCCACCCTGAACCAACCCAGTGATGCCCTCACCGTGACGTCCCGCTGCCTGGAAGCGGTCTGGGTTTGGATAGGGAGAAACAGGCTTCGTCTCAATCCTGCCAAGACTGAGTGGTTGTGCATACCGGCATCTCGGGTTAACCAGAATATTCCATCTTTAATGATAGGGGGTAAAGTGTTACCCCCCCCCCCCCGTTGATAGGGCTCACAACTTGGGTGTCCTCCTGGATTCGCGGCTCAGTTTTGAAGACCATATAGGAGCTGTGACCAGGGGGGCTTTTGCCCAGGTTCACCTGGTGCACCAATTGTGACCCTATCTGGACCAAGATGCCCTACGCACAGTCACTCATGCGCTTGTGACCTCCCATTTAGACTATTGCAACACTCTCTACATGGGGCTGCCCTTGAGGACCACTCGGATGCTTCAGCTGGTGCAAAATGCAGCCGCACGAGTTGTGATGGGGGTTTCCCATTACTCCCATGTAACACCTCTGCTCTGCGAGCTGCATTGGCTCTCGGTTGCCTTCCGGGTGAGATTCAAGGTGCTGGTGATGACCTATAAAGCCCTAAATGGCTTAGGTCCAAGATATCTGAGGGAACACCTGCTGCCAGCATCAAGTTCCCTTTGTCCTGTGCGCTCCCACAGGGAGGGCCTTCTCAGGGTGCCACAGGTAAAAGAATGCCGGTGGATAACACCCAGGGGGAGGGCCTTCTCTGTGGGGGCGCCTGCCCTTTGGAACCAGCTGCCCATGGAGCTTAGGACTGTCCCCAACCTTCGATCATTTCACCGAGACCTGAAGACCTGGCTCTTCGAGCTTTCTGGCCCAGGCTGAGTTTTAATTGGGGTTTTAACTGGGATTTTATATTTTTTCAGGGATTTAGTTTAATCTTTTTTAATTGCTCTTAATTTTTGTATTGATGTTTTATATACCCTGTAAACCGCCCTGAGTCCTACGGGAAAGGGCGGTATATAAATTCAATAAAATTCAAAAATTCAAATTCAAGTGGGAGAAAGGGATACAAGGTTAAACACTGGAGATGAGATTATATAAAATGGCTGCATTCCTACATTCTGCAATATCTAAGTCTCATTGTTATAAGAGCTTTTTTTGAATCTGCACTAAAAGCAAATTATTTGTCTGAACCAGAGGTCTTCAAACTTGGCTCTTTTATGGCTTGTGGACTTCAACTCCCAGAATTCCTCAGTCAAGCATGCTGACTGAGGAATTCTGGGAGTTGAAGTCCATAAGTCATAAAAGGGCCAAGTTTGAAGACCCCTGGCTGAACCTTGTCTTTCAATATTCCCTTGCTAACTCACAAGTCTGTGCTTGTATTGCTAAAGAGAAATGTATTGCCATGTCCCATGTGATATTATAACATTTCTCATTAAAATTCTCAGGATTCTCAGTAATGCCCATGTTGGTTGACTGCTGATCTTTAATGGAGTCATTGGATTTGAGATAGGTAGCAAATAAATGTCATAAATACATAAATAGCTATGTTTGTACAATTTCCACATCTGGAGGTTGCCAAGATGGGTGAAGAGTGTCACATCTATATTTAAACTTATTCCCCATGCTATTTGCTATTTATGCAAAGCTAATACCAATAAATGCAAGACTTATAACACTATGCTTATACATCGTCTCCCAAAGAAAGAAACTGAGTTATGATTTAAGGCTTGGACTCTCCAGTATGTTACCTAGTTCTCCCACCTCTTCTTTTCATAAAGCAGACTTTATACTATTGTTAAAGAACTCATTTGAGGGGAAATCAGTTGAAGCTTAATTCAAACAAGATATTGATAGACCATGGAGTGGGAAACTGGTAAGATGAGGTTTGAAATCTCAGGGGTTTTGTTCAGTTGCTCTCCTAGATTTGCTCCTGTTCCTGTTTTGGCAAGAACTAAGACTATGTTTGCAGATAATTAGAATTCGAGCTGTGCCATTTCCTGGAAAAGTTGAATCTGAGCACCAATAACATATGCCTTAATTGTATTCTGTTTAGTACACTGTAAAATTATTTATATAGGAATGACATCAACAAGAAAATTCAGGTGATCCATAATTCTGCAGTCAGGCTGTTGTCTGGAACTGGTTATAGAAAACATTATGATTAATTTGATTCCTTGCACTAAAGGCCAGTTATGCCGTATAAAGTCTTATAAAATTTGTGACCGATATTTTTTAAGTATTCTCCATTAAGAGCATGACTATACATCAAAATGTTTTGAAAAGCTTCTTTAACTCAGTCTCACCTCCCTCTATTATTCATTTAGTAGAAATATCAAAGCCATTCTTGATGGCTATTCCTGGGTGTGGGAATTCATTGACAGTTCCCATTCCATTTTTCCCCCTTCTACTGACAAACAAATGTGTTTTCCTTAGAAAAGACTGTTGGCAGTAAACTAGACTGAAGACTGAGCCAGCTTTTAATTGGTTGGTGCTGTTTTGGAGTCTTTTTTTTTTTTTTTGAACTTCTAAAAATTGGGATCAGTCTGATATTTGGCTTGTATTCCAGACTTGTCAGCTTTATGACTAGGTCACTCTGCAATCTCTGCACAAACATAGTGGTTCCAATAAGCAACATCTCCCAGGACAGAAACTCAGTTTTAATGTTGTGAACTAAAGGTGTTATGTACATAGGGGATGTTACACAGATATAAGCCACTGACACCACCAGGTGGCAGGCTGCCCTGTCCGGATTGGCAGGGTAGTCTTTGGCGGGAAATCCAGATAATGGGATTGGTTCCAAGTATACCTGGCTAGGTATATAAGTGAGACAGTTGCCCCTTTTGTTTGCCCATTCTGTGCTACATCAATAAAGAGTTGGAATGCTGAACCCTGGTGTCCCGAGTTGTCCATCTTGGCCATGCGGTCCAGAACCCACAACTTAACATTGGCGACAAGGATGGGATGCTGCTTCAAACAGAGCTGAAGTCACAAGGAAGGAGGAAAGGCAAATCTTTCCCAAGGGAACCTTCCTAATGCTGAAGACACTCAGAAGCAGCAAAGGTAAACTTTCTGAAACTTTCCTAACGAAGCAGCATACAAGGACCGGCACAACATGGCTAAGTTCGGAGCGACCAGCGAATTCCGCTTCAACATCGATGAACCAGAGCATTGGGAAGCGCATCTGGGATGGATCGAAGGGTTTCTGATGATCAACAAGATCACAGAAGACAAAATGAAAGCAGTGGCGCTTTTGTGCCTAAGCGGTTAGGGTGTGTATGATGTGGCCATGGGACTGTGCTCACCAATGCCCGTCGCAAACGTCTCTTATGCTGATCTCAAAGCAAAGTTGGTTGAGCATTTCATGCTAGTGAGAGCCCCAATGTATTGGCGGTATGAATTCATTCAGTGCAGACAGCTACCGCAGTTCGTCACAGCACTGAGACAGGCTGTCCACCTGTGTAAATTCCCTGATCTCGAAGACAGAATCAGAGACCGGGTGGTGTTCAGACTGAGAGACCAGCAGTGCTGACAAAAGATCCTCACCAAGCCGCCGATGAATCTGTGAGAGGTCTTAGACGATGTGATGGCTTACGAAGCAGCCAACGACTCTGGCAAACCCACACACCGCCCTAGCAGCAGTTCAGGAGCGACCATTCATCACGAATGTGCTTTGGGCAGTGGAAGCAGCGACACAGACAGAGAGGCAGAGATAGATGCAGTACAGCAAAGATCCGGGAAGCATCCATCATGGTGGGACAATGACGGAGGCCACCGGAGACACACATCGGCCAGCAAAACACAGCGTGCAGTTGCAGCTGCAAGGAACAGAGGGGAGCCAATTTTTCCAACTAGAAATGTGCCAACTGTGGGGGAAATCATCTGTGAGCGACCTGCAGGTTCCGATCCATGAAGTGTCACTCCTGCGGCAAGACGGGGCACATCACAGCCATCTGCCAGAATCGAAGCCAGGACAGCCTGAACGAATTACAAGCTATGGCATTCGCACTCGAAGGTACTGTTCTTCCTCAGCACAAACCCCAGCACAAAGCCTCCATCCCTCAATTTAAAAAAAACCCAAAAGAGATTATTGTGGACTTTAGGAAATGCAAATCGAACATTCATCCACTTATTATTGAAGGGAATTGTGTGGAACAGGTCTTGGTGTTTCGATTTCTGGGAATGGAGTTAAGAGGTGATCTGACATGGGGAGCAAACACCAAAGTTGTGATGAAGAGAGCACATCAGAGGTTATACTTCTTGAGAATTCTCAGGAAGCATAATCTCTCAAAGGACATGTTGTTGGCATTCTACCACTGTACCATAGAGAGCGTGTTAACCTATGGTCTGTGTGTGTGGCTTGGGAGTTGTACAGTCAGGGAAAAAACAATGCTGTCCAGGGTCTTAAAGACTACAGAGATACTAATTGGGTGTACTCTTCCTACTTTAGATCAAATCTATGCCTCCAGGTGTTATAAGAAAGCTGTGGAGATTGTGCAGGATTGCACGCACCCTGGAAATGATCTCTTTCAGCTTCTGCCTTCTAGAAGGAGATATAGGGTCATAAAAGAGCCTTGGTGGAGCAGTGGGCTAATGCCTCCTTAAGTAACACCAGCTGCCTGCAATTAGTGCAGGTTCGCATCCCACCAGGCTCAAGGTTGATTCAGCCTTCCATCCTTCCGAGGTAGGTAAAATGGGGACCCAGATTGTTGGGGGCAGTAAGCTGACTTTGTAATAATGCCGCTTGGCAGGGGCCAAAAGCCCTAATAAGCGGGCATATACATAGAATGAAGGCTATTGCTAAGCACTTTGGTTTGTGCTTAAATTGTAAGCCGCCCTGAGTCTTCGGAGAAGGGCGGGATATAAATGGGATTAAAATAAATAAATAAATAAAGACCAGGACCAGCTGCTTGAGAAATAGTTTTTATCCAAAAGCAGTTTTGGCTTTGAATGCAGCAAAATGCAGTTTCTGAGAGAACTTCTGTATTTAGTTTTTAGAGTGTTAGAGTGCTTCTAGGGGTTAAAAGTGTATATGTGGGGTGGGTGGTATGTTGATATGTATTTTGTTGTTTTTCTTGGGTTTTGTGGGGTTGATGTGGATTTTTCAATTTCGTTGTTCTGTGACAATAAAGATTATTGTATTGTATCATATTATATCCCTGGAAAGAGCAGGTGGACTATGTCTCACATGGAAATCCATCAGCTTCTCAAACCAAAAATAACAATACAGGTCCATCTGCAAGGAGTACCTTGCACGATGGAGCTGGACTCCAGTTCCGCAGTCTCAATAATTTCCTACGAGACATTAAAAGGAATTTGCGATCGGAGTAGGCAGAGGGTCCCATTAAAGCCCACCAAATTACAGTTGTCAGATTTCCAGCACACCCCCATTAAAATCAGGGGAAAGGCCACTGTGTTTGTGGGGTTTAAGGAATTCCAGGGTCCCTTGGACATCTTGGTGACAGATGGGCAGAGAACTAGTCTAGTGGGGCTGGATTGGTTTGATGCCCTGGGCATTTGGTTGGGGGGAGTGAATAGCATCCAGCCCAAATGTCTTGAATCCATCTGCAATGAATTTGCAGACGTATTCGATGACAGGCTGGGAAAATACACGCCCCCCCCCCATCAAATTTTCTTTTTCTTTCTACCCCAAACCACCCCAGTGATGCCCTCGACGTGATGTCCCGTTGCCTGGAGGCGGTCCGGGTCTGGATGGGGAGTAACAGACTTCAACTCAACCCCGACAAGACTGAGTGGCTGTGCATACCTGCATCCCGGGATATTCAGAATATTCCATCACTTTCTATGGGGGGTGAATTATTACCCCCCGTAGATAGGGCTCGCAACTTGGGAGTCCTCCTAGATTCACAGCTCACTTTGGAAGATCATATAGGGGCTGTGACTAGGGGGGCCTTCGCCCAGGTTCGCCTGGTGCGCCAGTTGCGGCCCTATCTAGACTGGGATGCCTTGTGTACGGTCACCCATGCGCTCGTGACCTCTCGCCTTGACTACTGCAATGCTCTCTACATGGGGCTGCCCTTGAAGACCACTCGGAGGCTCCAACTGGTACAGAATGCAGCCGCGAGAGTTGTGTTGGGAGTCTCCCGATACTCCCATATAACACCCTTGCTCCGTGAGCTGCATTGGTTACCAGTTGTCTTCCGGGTGAGATTCAAGGTACTGGTAATGGTGTTCAAGGCCCTTCATGGCACGGGTCCGGAGTACCTCAGGGATCACCTGCTGCCGGCATCTACTTCCCTCCGCCCTGTACGTTCCCACAGAGAGGGTCTCCTCAGGGTGCCACCGATCAGAGAATGTCGATTGGTGGCCCCCAGGGGGAGATCCTTTTCTGTGGGCGCCCCGGAGCTATGGAATCAGCTTCCGGTTGAGCTCTGGACGGCGCCCGACCTTCGCTCCTTCCGTCGAGATTTGAAAACATTTTTATTTGTACAAGCTGGACTGGCCTGATGAGGGATGAGGGATGGGTGGTTTTTAATGTTTGTATTGGATTTTAGCTTGGGCATGTTTAATCTCCTTTTAATTTTTGTATTTTTGTATGTTTATATTTGCCCTGTACACCGCCCTGAGTCCTTCGGGAGAAGGGCGGTATATAAATAAAATTAAATAAATAAATAAATAAATAAATAAATAAATAAATAAATAAATAA
>JAKJMR010000087.1:127261-163351 GCA_024449315.1 Daboia siamensis
CCTTCCTTCCTTCCTTCCTTCCTTCCTTCCTTCCTTCCTTCCTTCCTCTTTCTTTCTTTTCTTTCTTTCTTCTAGACAAACCTTTGAATGCAACGGATCCAGAAATTACATCACTTGATTCTTCTCACAGCAGAAATAGGTATTTGGAGGTGGAGGCTCACATGTTAAGAAATTTCTATCCCATTCTAAGTATTTTCTTGAATTTTTGTTTTTTCATTTGACAGACCGGCATGAAAAATATCAACAAGGTGGAAGAATACAGTGCACTCATTAGAGGATAAACAAACTGTTACAGGCTTTAACAGTTTAATTCACTTGGATTTTTCAAATCTGGCTAATCCAACTAAAATTACTTGCCTGATTTTCTATCACTCTGTCATATTCTGTATTTTTTGAGATTAAAAAAAATGAATATTTAGTTGATTTCTCTCTAATTCTTGTGTCTGAAACTGGAATTTGAGACAAAGAATGGTCAGGTTGTTGATATACCGCATACTAAGGAAAAAAACAACAGGTAAAACATCATATATGTCTTTCACTGATAACTTAATGCTGTATATATATTATGAATATATCTTCTTGTTCAAATGTTTTTTGGTTGTTTATTGTTATTTACCAAGCAAACTGGCTTTTATCATAATCTTCTGTGAAAATGAACCTTTCTTCTAAATGCTCAGGATATGTCAGTTTCTCTCTTCTGTTAATCTGGAGTATACCATTACAAGTTGCTAAATCTCAGATCCCAAGTCAAACTGAACTCTTTTGAATCAATTTTGTGGCTTTATGGGGTGAACTAGGATTCTTACCCTACAAAAAGTACAATTCTATAACAAAAACAAAGTAAATATTGAGAATCATTATTAAAGAAATGGGTAATCATAAAGCTTTTTATGCAGCTGTGTGTTGTAACCACACATAAAATGCTGTTTTGTTCTGACCATGATCTTTCAAAAAGGATATTACAATGTTGAAGAAAATGTAGAAAAGAGTTCAAAATTACTGAGGTACTTTAGAAACTCATCAATGAGGAAATTTTGCAACATTTGGTATTTGGCTTTAGACAAAAAGATGTCTTTGTGAGGAAATTTTATATATGCATATAAAATTATGCATATATATATATATATATATATATATATATATATATTAAAAAGTTGGTGAAGAAAAGAAAACAGCAAGCTACTTTAACAATTAAGTATAAATTCATTACCATAAAATAACTGCCAAATTAGACAGCTTTAAGTGGGCTGCATATACCTATGGCTTCCTGATGACTGTTCACTATCCATAGATCACACCCATACTAATGGTTTGTGTTAGGTCAGACATGTCAAAATCGCAATGTCACGTGACATCATGCAACGTATCAGGACGGTTTTGCCATTGCTGGCAATGGGGTGGGCGCAGCTTCCGGATGACACGTCCGGCCCACGGGCCGGCAGTTTGACATCCCTGTGTTAGGTAGTTGGCAAGAGAAGCTAAGATTAGTTAAATGAAAATGAAAATGTTCCCATATGGTTTAGAGCTGGTATAAAAAGTAGAATTTTTAACAAAGAGTGCAAATAATTCTGGGAAAAGAAACAAGGTGTAATATCTAGCATAAAATAAGATGGATCTAGATAGTAGTGATATGGAAAAAAACAAATAATCATAATCATAATCATAATAATCATCTGATGGAAAACAATTTATATCCAGCAGTACAAAAAGGAAATTATAAAAATCAAGAGGAACAAAAGATCAGCTGCTCATCGACAAAATGGTACTTAAAAATGCAAAACAATGAAAAACAAATTTAAATATGGTGTGGATTGACTACAAGAAAGCATTTGACTCATTACCCCACAGTTGGATTAATGCATGTTTGGAGAACATGCATTAGGGTTTTTACTGTGGGTTTTATCTTATTTTATTGTTTTAGGGGCATCTTGTTTAATTCTCTTTTAATTTTTGTAGTACTGTTTTTTAACATGTATTGCCCTGTTCACCGCCCTGAGTCCTTCGGGAGAAGGGCGGTATATAAATAAAATTAATAATAATAATAATAATAATAACTTTGGAATTAGTAAAAACATCTGTACTTTTTTGAAAGCAAATATGCAAAAATAGAAAACAGTTCTAACAGCAAATGGGGAGAACATTGGTGAAATCAACATCAGACAAGCAATCTTCCAAGGGAACTCACTTCCATCACTACTGTTCAACATCACATTAATTCCATTGACAATAATATTACAAAACACAAAACTGGGATACCACATCTCAAGCCAGCATGGCAAGATAAACCATCTACTATACATGGATGACTTAAAACTGTATGCGAAAAACCACACTGAACTTGAATCAATACTCAACGCAGTTCAACTGTTTAGCAGTGACATCAGAATGGACTTTGGACTTGGAAAATGTGCTATATTATCCATGCAACAAGGAAAAATGGGAAAAATAGAAGGAATAGAACTGGAAAATGGAAGTATTATGAAAACACTAGCAAAGGATGATGGTTACAAATACCTAGGCATATTGGAAGAAGATAACATCTTGAATGGAAAAGTCAAAGAGTCAACACAAAAGGAATACATCAGAAGAGACTGCAAAATACTAAAATCAAAGCTGAATGGTGGAAATATAATTAAAGCCATTAATACATGGGCAGTCCCAGTGATATGCTACCCAGCTGGAATTATCAACTGGACATTGGCCAAATTGGAAAACCTAGACCGGAAAACGCGTAAACTTTTGAACATGCACCATGCTCTACATCCACGAAGTGACATCGACAGATTGTACCTGCCAAGAAGAATAGAGGGCAGAGGGCTACTGCAAATCCACCAAACTGTAGAAGAAGAAAAACGAAGTTTGAATAACTATGTGAATCAAAGTACAGAAAAATGGCTGCAGGCTGTGAAAACAGAGAGCATTATCAAAATAACAGAAACAAAGGCAGAATATAAGGAAAAACGGCTGGATGATAGATTAAATAGATGGAAAACCAAAGCTTTGCATGGACAACATTTGAAAAACATTGAAGGAAAATGTGATAACAACTTGACATGGGCATGGCTTAAGATGGAACCATCAAGAAAGAAACAGAAGGCTTAATACTGGCTGCTCAAGAACAAGCACTACACACTAATGCCATGAAAGCGAAGATACAAAAATCTACTGACAATCCAAATTGCCAACTTTGCAACAACAAAGATGAAACTGTTTCACATTTAATATGTGAGTGCACCAAAACCACGCAAACTGATTACAAAGCTAGATATGACCAAGTTGCTAAACTAATCCACTGGGCATTGTGTAAAAAATACGACTTGCCTGTGTCCAAAAAGTCGTGGGAACATAGGGTGGAAAAAGTTGTTGAGAATGAAAGGGTGAAGATCCTGTGGGACTTCTGAACACAGACAGATCACCATTTGGAACACAACACACCAGATATCACAGTTGTAGAGAAACAAAGTGTACAGCTGATTGATATTGCTGTACCAGGATATGCCAGAGTCGAAGAAAAAGAACTGGAAAATATTATGAAAAACTGTGACCTGGCCATCAAAGCTGCATGATTATGGATGAAACATGTAACAGTGATACCTATTGTCATCGGGGCACTGGGAACTATGTCCAAAAACTTTGCAAAACACATCAAGAAATTGCAGCTTCCTGCAATAACTCCAGCAAAGCTACAAAAAACTGTGCTACTCGGAACATCTTACATTTTAAGGAGATACCTGGTTGATACCTAGGATGCTGGCAGCAACCCGTGTCAACCATTAGTGCCAGTCAATCTGCGTGTTCAGTTGACTGAGTTTCATGTTTTTTGAATAAAAGTTTTATAATAAAGTTAGAAGTGACCTTGTAGTTCATCTAGTCAACCCCCCCGTTGATTTAGTGAACAATAATGATGGCTGCTAATTCTAAATTGGGTAAGGCAGTATTATGATTCTGAAGGCTTGTTAGTTGTAGGCAGTTTTGGGAAAAGATTGTTGGAGAGGGATACTGGGTGAGATCTAGAAGAAGACTCACTGAGGTTGCATGTGACATCTTGTCTACCTTTCACAGGTGATCCCTCGGAAGATAATGCATTGAAGATAACTGAAGATAATGCATTCTACCAACCAGAACTGAAGGTGGGAGCATGGACTATTTTGAGGCAGAAAGGTAGCTGGCTAGTATATTTTTTATTACTATCCTTGTTTCTAAAATAGCAGATGAGTAATGTGTACATTTATATTAGTTCAACATTATAGGTTGAAAACATATGCCATTAAAGCAAACTTATACTGCAATTTTGAGTACAAGAAAAACAACAACACCCTTTTATTGTGGTGTCTTTTTAATCTCAGGCTGCAGTGGACAGAAGAAAGGACAATAAGTGTAAATGACCTTATTTTGCCTTACAGTATGCAATCCTTGCTAATTCTGGCTAAGGAAAGTAATGATATCAAAAGTAGTGTGCTTACTTTGATGTATTTTTTTAATAAAAGAAGAGGGGGAAAATCCCAAAAGCAACCTTCATACTGCCTTTTTTTTTATTAAATCCAGTGATTCGACAGGCATCCCTGGTCATACATTGCAAATAATTCTATCAATGACATTTTGGCCCATTAATTATGTACTACTCAATACCATGCTTAGTGTTCATGAACACAAATAGAAAAATACTATGTTGTAGAGTCCTTTTTGGGGGCAGGGGCTTTTGAGAGGCATCCTATTGGCTACTGTGATAATGACTGCTGGAATAACAAATCTTATGTTTCATTAAGTATTTCTCACAGTCATATATTGTTTTTGCATAGGCTGTGAAGACATTTCTACATTAGTGTATTTTTTCAATAATTATTTAATTTGATACTTTTTTAAAAAAAAAGTATTTATATATCAAACTAATATGCTTCTGTGTGCATTTGAATACATCGTTTTTATATGGGAGATTAAAGAACATAATATTGTAAGTCACCTATATAAGTTCCTATAATAGTGAGATGGATGGCATAAAATTAAAACTAAAATTAAAATTACCAAACATACTTTGGAGATAGTTCTGTCAACCTTGCAAGATAGCCCAGACAAGAACTATACTCGGGACTATTAGCTCCAATTTTATTGTAAAATTATATTAAGAAAAACTTGCAAGTCAGAAAGTACATTTCTCCCTCTCACCAGGGGTCCCTGGTCATAACTCCACTTTTTTGGCTGATTCAGCTTCTTCTTATCAGACTATTGCCTAGTCTGAGGCAATGGACTTCCTACTCTCTCCCAAAATCATTTCCACATACTATTACAAGATTTTCCAGAATCAACTTCTATTTCTCAATGGATTTTCCATCAAAAAAGTGCATAAGCAACACTATAGAGCAGGGTTTTTCAACCTTTTCACCCATTGTACCACTTTTAGGATATGGCAACATCTGAGTACCACCAGTCACCTAGCAAGGTGTTAAAAACATGATGACCAAAAAAAAAAAAAAGGAAAAAAGTGATGAAGTACAGGTAGTCCTCGACTTACTACAGTTCGCTTAGTGACTGTTCATAGCCGAGCAAGACACATGCCTGCCTACCTGGTGGTGCTCTTCCTCCTGTCCGAGGTTTTCATTGTTGTGAGCATTTCTGTTGAGGATTGGCAGTGGGAGTGTGGTGGGGGTATGTTTGGTTTTTATTCCCCCCTCTGCTGCAACATTCCAGATGATTGGTGCTTCTTCTGGACTCAGCAGAAGCACCAAGATCAGCACCGAGCTCTAGCTGGTGCCTGGCGCTGATCCTGGTGCTTCCGCTGAGCCCTGACAGCCCCGAAGAAGCTCTGATCCTGGCGCTTCTGCTGAGCCCTGACAGCCCTGAAGCTACAGCCGTCTCTCGCTTAGTCTTGTGCAGTGCTGCCACCAGTTCAGCTCATTCCCCTCCCCCACTACCACTTTTCTAGGATGGTCGTGTACCACCTGCCAGGTGCCAATGTACCACAGGTGGTACCCATACCACTGATTGAAAAGCCCTGAGAAAAATGCCACTCTCTGTTTAGTGAGAAAATACATTTCTTTAGGGCTTACCACTATATTTATTGTACACACTATTTTCTATTTACTTGGAAAGAAGGTAAATTTAAACCAAAGATCAGATGAGGAAAAATCTTTAAATTTTTAACCTAAAGCACTTATATGAAGCATTTGACATGAAATGCTGCAATACTGAAATTCAAATTATATGAAACCCTAACACTACCTTTAACAGAATTCATAATGTAGTGTTCTTCATGGAGTGATAAGTAGCAAAGATGCATTTTCAAAGAAGGAAGGAAGGAAGGAAGGAAGGAAGGAAGGAAGGAAGGAAGGAAGGAAGGAAGGAAGGAAGGAAGGAAGGAAGGAAGGAAGGAAGGAAGGAAGGAAGGCAGGCTTTTTTTTGTTCCATTGCTGTCCTCATGACTTTTTCTTCAGAACCTGCCAGCAAAAAAGGCAATATTACAATTTTGCCAAGTCTCATTAATACTTTGAACTGAATTGAATACTTTATTTGGCCAAGTGTGAATAGACACACAAAGAATTTGTCTCTGATATAGAAGCACTCAGTGTACATGCAAAGCAACAGAATACTATAAAAAGCAGGACAGTAAAGAAGAAAATAAGGATAAATAATACTACAACTATACTATATGGGTAAGTATACACAGACATTAAACAGCACTGTGAGAATTAGGTGTTTAGCAGAGTGATGGCACAAAGAAAAAAGCTGTCCCTGTATTTTGTCATACAATAGCCTATAGTGCCATTCCCAAATGTTAAAATATCTTTGTACAGATTATTTCTCCATAAGATTAGGCCTGTGCAATTGTGTATGTATTGGAAAAAAGGTCATTATCCAGTTTGCTTATGTGGGCAAAGTATGGCATTAAATGGAACATGGATGTGTGAAGAAAAATGCCATACCTTATCTCCTAGCAGAAACCCATTATTTTTCTTCCTAGTAATGTAGATGCTGTGGATTATTAAGCAATGTCTCTGTTGGGCCAGGCTATTACAGGAAACAAAATGAATGGAAAACGTTTTCTTACAGCATGCTCATGAGCTCATACTGCAGAAGGTTTAATGATCACTATTTCAAAAATGATGTAGCATTACTAATCAGCACAGAAGAAAGAATAACCATGCACATTTTATCAGCATGCAGTATAATGAAAATTAATGAAGTTTATGGACAAGTGACACATGTCCACATAGTTACAGTTAGGGGTAAATGGTTGGATTTAGTTCATTATTATATTTAATGAAGTACTATGTTCTAGTGTGCATGGTATCTACACTGATCAACTTACCTTCCATTTTCTATATAATGTTCTCTTGATGGGCTGTAAGTGTAAGAAGTGGCATGGCTTTTCAACAAAAACAATGACATCTAATATGGAGGAAGATACTAAGTCATCTTTTAAGTAATTTAACTGCTTATAAGCAGTTGACTAGTTGACTTTGTGGGTCTCCTCTCTCCCACATCTCAAATTAAGATTTAGATAATTGTAAATTGTAAAGGGACGCGGTGGCTCAGTGGGTTAGGATGCTGAGCTTGTGGATCAGAAGGCTGGCAGTTTGGCGGGTCAAATCCCGAGTACCGCATAACAGAGTGAGTGCCTGTTACTCGTCCCAGCTTCTGCCAACCTAGCAGTTCGAAAGCACATAAAAATGCAAGTAGAAAAATAGGGACCACTACGGTGGGAAGATAACAGCATTCCGTGCGCCTTTGGCGTCTAGTCATGCCGGCCACATGACCACGGAGATGTCCTCGGACAAGCGCTGGCTCTTCGGCTTTGAAACGGAGATGAGCACCAGCCCCTAGAGTTGGAAATGACTAGCACGCATGTGCGGGGGAACCTTTACCTTTTTAACTGTAAATATAAGATATTTAAGCCTGTGGATATGAATAGTTTTTTCCATAACCATTTTTTGTGGAGAAAACCCTGATATTGATGTGGCAAGAGTTGGTGCATTCCAACCACTTTCTCTCTGCCTAAATAATTTTGCTGTGACTGGTGAAGTTCCTTGGTTGAATAAACGTCTCAGATTAACAAAGTTTGGTCCAGTTATCATGATTCAATCTTTACTGTAGATATCTTTTGCATAGTGAATGTAATGTTTGTAATATGTTTGTAATTGTGCTGGGAGTTTCCCGATACTCCCATGTTACACCTCTTCTCCGTGAGCTGCATTGGCTTCCAGTTGTCTTCCGAGTGAGATTCAAGGTTTTGGTTATGGTTTTCAAGGCCCTACATGGCATGGGTCCGGAGTACCTTAGGGATCACCTGCTGCCGGCATCAACTTCCCTCCGCCCTGTGCGTTCCCACAGAGAGGGCCTCCTCAGGGTGCCACCGGTCAGAGAGTGTCATCTGGTGGCCCCCAGGGGGAGGTCCTTTTCTGTGGGCGCTCCGGATTTGTAGAACCATCTGCCGGTTGAGCTCCGGATGGCTCCCGACCTTCGCTCCTTCCGACACAATCTGAAGACCTATTTCTTTGAACAAGCCGGTCTGGCCTGATGGGTGATGGGTTGGGATTTTTAATATATTTGTAATGTATTTTAACTTATTGTAGTTAGTTTCTGGGCACTTGTTTAATCTTTTTTAATGTTTGTATTTTTGTATTTTTATTCGTTGCCCTGTTCACCGCCCTGAGTCCTTCGGGAGAAGGGCAGTATACAAATAAAATTAAATAAATAAAATAAATAAATAATAGAGTTTTTGGATAGTAATTTATCAGTCCCCAAGTTTCTAGTCTCTGTAATAAGGGCCACTTGACATAGGAAGGGATAAAAAGTGTTGACCTGATAAAACTTAAGTCTTTTTTTAAAGTGAATTGTTATATAGTCAGAGTGAAGCTTCATGATTAATATCAGGTATCTTCTGGAACCTTTTCAGATTCAGTAAAGAGTGGCCATTTTTGGAAACTATGGGAAATATAAAATTTGATTGGGTCTTCTGCCATTATTTGATGGCTCTTCCAACTAGCTTTCTGACTCATATCTTATAAAGTATTTCTCTTTGTATGCATTTTCAAAACAAATAATAGAGAAATAAATCAGTTAGCGTGGCCTTTCATTTATAACAGAGCAGTCTGGCATAATCCAAATATTCTATTCATAATTCCACCCACCCCTCCAAAAGTTAGGAAGGTGATATTTAAATAGCAACTAGGAAGTATTCTCAAAAGCTTAATTTAGCCCTTCGATCAAGACAGATATTCAGTACCAACAGAATTTAGCATTTGACTGGGTTTCCTTTTTCAGACAAACAAAATACAGGACTTTGGAAGCATCCATACTAGACACCTGGCCTTTGATACACATATAATTTATTTCATGCTCTCTGACTCCAAACTATCTCCAATTCAATAACACTTCATGAATTAGACTCTTGCTTGATTCCTTGGCATCTGCTGTACACAGCTGCTGTGTTGGCTCATGACACTGCACAGCTTCTGGTAATAGCTGGTGATTGGTTCATGCTTTCCAATATAAAACTGCTCTTTTGACATGACTTTTACTTTGATAGGTCACCTAGTTTGCTATTTTGAAAGACTCCAAAGTCAAGATTCTACTCTGAGAATTTAGATATGCATATTTTAGAGTTCCCTGAAAGATTTCTTATATGTCATTATAGTACCAGAATATTAATCAAATTCTTGATGTAAAAATGATATAAAGGTTATCTTTTCCTATTTTCTAATAGACAAATAGTGTTGCTGTATTAGTTCTCAAACTATTGTTTTACTTCGTTGTATTTTTTAAAAATTTCAGTAGTGAGTGACATTATTCCCATATAGTTTGCATGTAATACTTTGTTACATCAACACTGATCTTCAGAATCTTTTTTGAAAGGGAGGTTACAATTGAAATAGCATAAAAGGTGCTCAATAAATAAACCAAGCAAAGAGCCAGCAACCAATAGTTGATATATTTAGTGGATTAATGTGACTGCTGATTTGATATATGAGCCTAATATTGGCTCATAATATGGTAAAAAAATACAAAATACAAAACCTATAACAGCCAGAAAGAAAAATTGCAAAGCCACACCCAAACATTCAACATAACCAAGCAAAGGGCTGCTTTCCAATGGGTCAAGAGAGATCTGGTATCTTTCAAGGCCACCAAAGTCCATCTACTGACTAAGAAAGAAAAAAGCCTAGAATTTAAACCTAATGCATAGATCAATGCAAGGATTATGATTATGGTATACTTGAGTGGACAAATATTTTTGCCCATATTTAGCTTCATTCTTGTCTATAAGAAACTAATCATGATGAAATGTATATGAACATTTTGCAAAATAAGCCAAGTTCTAAATAAGGAATTGGGGACTGGGGAGCAAAATTTATAGCTCTGGCTGGAATGAAGCCTGAAGCCTGTGTATCCATATAATTATAAGCTTGTTGATATCATTATAGTATTGGAATATTTTTTTTCTATTATGTTTTCTCTCTGCATGTTTGTGTGTGCATGTGCACATATGAGAGTCAGTTTGATATAGTACAATATTGTGAAGTCCAGATATGGCCTTTTGAGGAGGAGCAGATCAAGGCCTTCTTAAGTGGTAAAGGAACAACCCCCTCATTAAAGGAAGAATTCACTACCACAGGAGCTCACTTACCTGTCAGCCTTTCAGCTTCCTTTAACACACCAGCAAGAACCTAAAAGGATGGTGGCTGAGCTCACAATCCTAAAGACCCTGTTCACTTCATCTGGCCATATAGGTTCAAGCCATTTCCAGATAACTGGACAAGACATCCTCCCAGGGTATCTCCCCTGAAGCTACAACAAGACCAGTCTAAGCATATCTGAGTGACTTTGTTGGACAGATCCTAAGCTAGTTCTTCTGCACAGCTTTCCAAGTCCCCTTTACCCAAGAGGGAGCTTGTCATCTGAAACAGGGCTTCAGGATGATTATCTACAGATGCAATAAGGATAAAAAAGTATGGGTGCTTTGTCTCATTTTCTGCCACATGATAGGCCTTAATTATGACTCTAATCCCTATCCACAAAAGTACGTATAGTCAAGGCTATGGTCTTCCCAGTTGCAGTGTATGGCAGTGAAAGTTGGACCATAAGAAAGGCTGAGCGCCAAAGAATTGAGGCCTTTGAACTATGGTGCTGGAGAAGACTCCTGCGAGTCCGTTGGACTGCAAGGTGATCAAACTGGTCAGTCCTAGAGGAGATCAATCCTGACTGCTCTTTAGAAGGCCAGATCCTGAAGCTAAAACTCAAATACTTTGGCCACCTAATGAGAAAGAAGGACTCACTGGAGAAGAGCCTAATGCTGGGAAAGATCGAGGGCAATAGAAGAAGGGGACGACAGAGAATGAGGTGGCTAGATGGAGTCACTGAAGCAGTAGGCGTGAGCTTAAATGGACTCCAGAAGATGGAAGAGGACAGGAAGGCCTGGAGGAATGTTGTCCATAGGGTCGCGATGGGTCAGACCCGACTTCGCAGCTAACAACAACAACAAATCCCTATCCAGGCAGGGCCATCCCCAGTAGAGCACCAGCAATGCACTAGACAACTCTTCTCTTGCTTCAACTTTCTTAGCTCCTCTATAAACCATGGAGAATGATAGGTTCCTCAAGAAGGGTGGATCATTTAGGTATGATCCAGTCCACAGCCTGAGCCACTCTCCTGTTCCAAGCAGAGACCAAGGCCTTGGATGGACCTTGCAGCAGATGAACAGGAACAGCCCCAGCCCCTTCTGAAACCATCCAAGTCCATCAATCACCCAGTTGGACCAATTAATATGATCATTTATCTCTCTGAAAACATTATTTCTGCACTGCCAAAATTATTGCATTAAGCATTGGGTTGTAACCCAGTTTGAAATTAACTAGCCTTCTGAAACAAGGAGAAATTTTATTACTACCAAAAAGTAGTGCTTTTTCCTGTCAGCTCTTCCAAATTGAGATGTTCATTTTTTTAAAAAAAGTATTAAGATCTGATGGCTGATTGCAATGGTGAAACATTATAGAGTTTCGCTGATGAAATTCCCTACTTCTACCTCATCTTCTATGGAGAAGATGGTAGAAAAATAAGGATTTTTTCACAGAGCTAAGAACTTTCTTGATCCCAGGATCACAAGTTCTGATCTGTTTAAGCTGCAGAGACCTGAGGCTTAGCCAGAAGGCAGTTAAGCTCGAAGCCAGTTGCCCTGCCAGGCTTCAGAAAGGAATAGTTAATCATTTGTAATATAAATGGGCTTGGAGAGCTCAGAAAACACAGCTCAAGTTTGTAGGGAGTAGCATGTTACTTGCTTGTGGAGAGCACCTTAAAAACAAAAACCTCTCAGCAGGGAGGGATGTATTAATGTGAAGAAATGCCTGTAATAGGCTATTGAATTATTAACAATTTTTAGCTAAAACAAGTTCTTCAAAAATGATAAAGAAGAATGTGAGAAGTAAGCTGAACTCTGAGAAAAATTCTACCAATAGGGATCCATAGCTTCCATCTGAAACTTGACACTCACAGTGTAAATATAGAAATATCAATGGGTTGTGCCTAATGGTCTTTCTTGAAATCAAATCAATAGCACTTCTACAAAGTAGTAGAAAAATGAGGCAGTGTGGTAATGACATAGTAAAAAGGATTTCATTTAATTATTAGATGATTCTCATGATGCCCTTCCCTAAATACTTTCAGGGCAATTGATTTATTTGTCTTTTCCAATCTGGCATGCTCCCAGTTAATATGGGCTGCAAGTGCTGGGTTTGTAACTGAATGTCCCAGTGTAACTGGAAAGCACAGTGCAGCTCCTGGCATTTTCAGGGAATCATGGAACACACACTCAAAGGCATTCCAGGGGTTTGCCCCTATTTTGACGACGTGCTTGTTGCCAGAGAATCCACAGAGGTGATAGCAAGGAGGCTCAGAGCCATCCTGCAGATGCTGTGTGAAGCAGGCCTCAAACTAAAAAAGAGCAAATGCAGTATTGGGGTTCCCTCAACTGAATTTTTGGGGTTTCACATTGATGCTAATGGCATCCACCCAGCTGAGTCCAAAGTGAAGGCCATTCAGATGGCACCTAGCCCTAAAACAAAAGGAGAGCTGCAAGCATTCTTGGGCCTCCTCAACTTCTACCATACATTCCTTCCTAACAAGACCACAGTGGCAGAGCCGCTTCACAGGCTCTTAGATAAAAAAAAACTTCTTGGAAGTGGACCAGCATTCATGAAAAATGTTTTCAGGACCTGAAGGCACTTCTGTCAGTCAGTTCCACTATCACTCATTTCAGGGAGTCTAAATCAGTCTGCTTAGCATGTGACGCATCCCCATACAGGGTGGGTGCAGTCTTGAGTCACTTAAAAATGGAACCCAAGTTCCCACTGCACTTTATTCGAGGACACTGTCCTCTGCTGAGCGTAATTACGCTCAAATTTATTTTATTTTATTTATTTTAATTCCATTTATATCCCGCCCTTCTCCGAAGACTCAGGGCGGCTTACAAGCTTAGCAGTAGCCTTCATTCTATGTATATGCCTGCTTATTAGGGCTTTCACACACACCCCAAGCGGCATTATTACAAAGTCAGCTTAATTGCCCCCAACACTCTGGGTCCTCATTTTACCTACCTCGGAAGGATGGAAGGCTGAGTCAACCTTGAGCCTGGTGGGATGCAAACCTGCACTAATTGCAGGCAGCTGGTGTTACTTAAGGAGGCATTAGCCCACTGCTCCACCAATTGACAAAGAGGCATTGGCCATGGTAGCTGGAGTTAAAAAATTCCACAACTACTTATATGGCAGGAACTTCACAGTCTTCACAGACCACAAACCGCTACTGGGGTTATTCACCACAAACAGACACCCCATATATTATCCCCTAGAATGCTGAGATGGTCTATTTTTTTATCAGCATACACGTTTAAGCTGATTCACAAATCCAGCAAAGAAATGGGCCATGCAGACAGCCTGAGTAGGCTTCCACTGCCACAAATCGAACCAGATTTGGCCCCAGCGGCCCGCATATTGTCCATTCAGGACTTGCCAGAGTTTCCCCTTTTACTAGAAGACACGAGCTATCAGCTCACAAGGGTTGCATCCTATGGGGTAACAGGGTCATAGTCCCCACCTCACTAAGAGACAGGGTCTTACAATCACTGCATGAATGTCATCCAGGTATTGTCCATATGAAAGCTTTAGCTAGAAGCTACTTATGATGGCCAGGATTAGACAAGGCCATTGAAGCCCAGGTGCAGGGATGTTACACATGCCAACAATCAAGGCCTGAAATGCTGCATGCCCCAGTTCACAGGTGGGAGGAGATTCACACTCCCTGGTCTAGAATTCACATAGACTTTGTTGGGCCCTTTCAGGGACAGCTCTTCCTTATAATGGTCGACAGCCACTCTAAATGGCTTGAAGTAATTCCAGTTGCTAACATGACTACTGCTAGGACTCTTTGCCACACATGGGCTGCCAGACGTCATAGTATCCAACAATGGAGCCCAATTTACAGCGGCAAAATTCCAGGCATTCCTGAGAGCAAACCTCATCAGGCGTGCAATGTCGGCCCCATTTCATCCTTCTTCTAACGGTTAAGCTGAATGCATGGTCCGGACCACAAAAGAATCACTGAAGCGTATAGTGACTGGGGACTGGCATCACAGATTGGCAGATTTTTTACTTTGCCAGCATTCCACGCCCAGCACAGCTACAGGGAAAAGCCCAGCAAAGCTGTGCTGGGGGAGGCGACTGATCACAAAACTGGACAGGTTGCATCCAGATAGGGTGGCAGCAGAAGCTTCATGCCCAAAACCCCCGAGGGGGCTGCAAGTGGGCGATGGGATGTGGGCCAGGAACTATGGGCATGGGAATTTGTGGGTGCCTGGAAAAATTACTAAAATGTCAGGCCCACTTTCTTACGTAGTGGGGCTGGAGGGCAGGCGAATTGTCCGGCGCCGCATCGATCAGCTTAGGAAGCATTTCCCAGAATGGCCACAAAGTGAGGACTTCGTCACAAGTCCTTACCAATGTCCACAAACCGACAACCAAGCCAGCCCATGCATAGACTGTGAAGGCTCACACAGCCCAAGCAATGAGGAGTTGGTCATAGAGGAGGGGAGCCCAGATGTGCAACATGGGTCCCCTGATGGAGAAAGCCAACCTGAATGGCTACAGCCGCTGTGCTAACTCTGCTGAACAAACTGACTCTGGGGTGGGCCAACCTGGAAAGGCTAGCCAGAGAGCACCGAGCCACTCTGAATCACTTGAACTAAGAGACGCTGGTCTACCCAGCCCGGTGGGTAAGCTGATAGGCCAGGACATGCCTGGGTCCCCCAGGCATTCCACAAGGTCATGCAAACCTTCTGCTTATCTGCAAGATTTTGTTCTGAAATAATAAAGCTATAATGTTGTAGTACCCTTGTATTTAATGCTGACCTACAAGATTGTAATGGACCATGGAGCTATAATGTTGTAAGTACTTTATTGTGCTGCTAAGTAGAACCTATTCACACCAGTGTTAAGTCTTTGTAAAGTGTATTGCTGTAATTACTTTCTGTTGTTGCTATAATATTGTTTGTTCTAAGGGGGGAAGGGTGCTTGCTTGTTAACACCACGTGGTAATGGCTGGTAGGCTGCTGGAGCAGGGAGCTAGCTAACGGCTCCCAGCATCTCAGACAACCCATCTCCAATGCTTCCATTGGTTGCCCCTAGGGTGGCAGTAGGTTGCTTCAAACCTATTGGCTGCCGCCTAGGGGCCAGGGTATAAATTGCTGCATCTGCAGCCCTGTTCTCTAGTTCAGATCCTGCAAGCAATAAACCATGATCTTTGCTGAACTGACTTGCCTCGTCTTCATTCCTGCACAACGAACCCAGTACACAACATTTATGACCATATCTCACTTTATTACTGCATCAGGTTAGCAATCAAAATTCTGGAACCAATTATGCTTGTAAACTGAGGACTACCTAAAGCATGGCTTTTCAACCTTTTCACCCATTGTACCACTTTTAGGATATGGCAACAACCGAGTACCACCAGTTGCCTAGCAAGATGTCAAAAATCTGATGACAAAAAAAAAGGAAAAAAGAGATGAAATACAGGTAGTCCTCGACTTACAACAGTTCACTTAGTGGCTGTTTGAAATTACAATAGCACTGAAAAAAGTGCCCCCCCCCCAAAGGCACAGCCGAGCAAGACACCTGCCTGGCGGCCTGGCGGTGCTTTTACTCTTCTACGAGGTTTTCATTGTTGTGAGCATTTCTGTTGAGGATTGGCAGTGGGGGTGGGGTGGGGGTTTTTATTCCCCCTGTCTGCTGGGTGGTGGCTTCACATGACCCTGGGACACTGTGATCGTCATAAATATGAATCAGTTGCCAAGCATCTGAATGTAAATCACAAGTACCTGGAGATGCTGCAACATTCCAGCTGATTGGTACTTCTTCTGGGCTCAGCAGAAGTGATAGGATCAGCGCCAAGCTCCAGCTGAAGCCTGGAGCTGATCCTGGCCCTTCCGCTGAGCTCCAATAGCCCTGCAGCTCCAGCTATCTCTCACTCAGGTTTGTGTGGTGCTGCCACCAGTTCAGCTCATTCCCCTCCCCTGTTACCACTTTTCTAGGATGGTTGCGTACCACCTGCCAGGTGCCAATGTACCACAGGTGTATCCGTACTGTTATGTATTGGGCTTATGGTACCTCACCACGTGTGTTGCTGGAGAACTAACATTCTCCAGCAACCCAGACAGGACGTCTCCAGTCCTGCAATTGGTCAACTTTGGGGGGCAAGCATGGGTTCAATCCGATTGGTTGCTACCAGAGGGTCTGGTTATATATTGTGGCAGGGTGCACCCAAGTTCTCAGTACAGTTCCAGCTTAATAAAAGAATGAGTTTCTCTATACTCAACTGTGTGTCTTCATTCCTGCTCATCAAAGCCCACGACATAATAGTGGCGACGAAGGTGGGATCCTGCTTCACCGCCTAAGGGCTGAAGTCATGAGGGGTCGGCATTACTCGCTGGCAGGAAAAGGCATCTTCCCTCCCTCCCTAGGCTGGCTAGTAAAGCTACACT
Organism: Daboia siamensis; assembly: GCA_024449315.1. NCBI lineage: Eukaryota > Metazoa > Chordata > Lepidosauria > Squamata > Viperidae > Daboia > Daboia siamensis. The sequence goes on from JAKJMR010000087.1 coordinate 144,285, forward strand.
AGCAGCCGCGTGCTCAGAGGATGCATTCCCTGAGCCTAAGAAGCAGGATCTAACAACGCAGGAATCGAGGAAAAGATGCCGAAGGTTGGCAAACTCAGAGAGTTTGACATTAAACATCCAGAAGATAGTTCTTGCAAGTGGAGAACTATCTACGAGCAAACCAGATTGCAGAGGAAGGCCTAAAAGCTGCAATGTTGCTGTGCATTTGTAGGCCAGTGACTTTTGATCTAGCGGAAAATCTCTTCACGCCAACGCCCATTGAAGCAGTATCATTTGCTGACCTTAAGAAGAAGCTGACCGGGCATTTGCAGCCCAAATGTCGGAGATGGCATAGTGTTTTAAATTTGACCAATGAGTGCAGCTTCCCAGAGAGACAGCATCTGAGTTTATCGGGGGCCTAAGGCAGGCCGCATGCTTCTGAAAAGTTTTCAAACTTAGAGGAGTGTCTGAGAGACCAAATTGTCTGTGGTCTGAGAGACAGAACCCTGCAGCAGAGATTATTTGCCAGACCAAATCTCACATTCACCGAAGCACAGGTTGAGGTCATGGCTGACGAAGCAGCCGGAGGTGCAGTACAAACAGTGCAGCCCACAAAATCTTCAAAAAATAGAAGATTCTGTCCAACTTGAGGTCACCAAATGCAGTGGAGAATCATCAAAAGATGAAGAACCCAAAATAAACAAGCTCCAGAGACAGCCAAACATGCAAAACCACGGCAACCAACAAAGAGAGATCGATTACAAGGCAGTTCTCTTACCTAGATGTAAGGAGTGCGAAGGCAACCACTCCCGCACGAATTGCAGATTATGTTCGGCCACGTGTAGAGCTTGTAGAAGGACCGGCCACATCACGGTGGTGTGCAGAGCCCGCCAGAGATTCAGGCCACCCAAGCACCAGTCGGAGGAACCAACTAGGAGAGGTACTGGGGCCCAGGGTCCAGTTAATGTGGGGTTCTTCAGGAGCTGGAGAAGTGTTTGCCGTACCGGGGTTCATCGACCCCTTAAGCCTAAACTGAAGCTCTCGATAGAGCTACAAGGAGTTCCATGTAAAATGGAATAGGACTCCGGCTCGGCGGTCTTGATCATCTCGCATGACACATTCAACTTTGTGTGCAGACGCAGCAACCAGTGGGCCAAATTAAGGCTCTCAGATATTATTTTAACAGATTTTCAGAATGCTCATGTTAAAATTAAGAGTGAATCCACCTTATTGGTGAAATTTAAAGGTTTTTTGGGGCACCTGGATGTCATAGTAGTAGAGGGCCAAAGAACAAGTTTTATTGGACTTGATTGGTTTGAGGCTTTGGGCATTCAAATAACAAGCATTAACCGAACAATGACAGCAGACCTCATGGCTGTTTGTGAGGAATATGTGGATGTTTTTGAGTCAAAACTGGGAACGTATACTGGGCCACCAATTTCTTTTAAATTAGATCCTAATGTTTTACCGATTAAGGTCAAGTCTCACAGGGTTCCTTTCACCTTGAAACACAAAATCGATTCCGAAATCGATAAGTTAGTAGAGCAGGGTGTATTACAGCCTGTTGATGGGGGGGGGGGGAGAGTGGGAAACTCCTATTGTCACCCCCACTAAAGCCCAGTGGGGAGGTTTGCATTTGTGCTGATTATAAATGCACATTGAATAAGGCCCTCAATCAACATGCATACCCGGGCAAGGGGGAACCATTTTTGCTAAACTTGATTTAGCACAGGCGTATCAGCAGCTGCCGGTAGATGAGGCCACAGCCATGGCTCAAACAATAGTAACTCATAGAGGGGCATTCAAAGTCAAATACTTGCAGTTTGGAGTCAGCATTGCACCAGGTATTTTCCAAGGGATTATGGAACGCACACTTAAGGGTATACAGGGTGTCTGTCCTTATTTTGATGATGTTCTCATTGCCGGGGAATCCCCAGAAGTATTGGCCAATAGGCTCAAGGCTGTTTTGAAAAGGCTCCACGATGCGGGCCTCAAATTAAAGAAAAACAAATTTAGTATTGGGGTCTCATCAATGGAATTTTTGGGGTTCCATATCGATGCTAGTGGAATTCACCCCACTGATTCAAAAGTAAAGACCATCAAAACGGCTCCTAGGCCAAAATCAAAAGCAGAGCTGCAAGCATTTTTGGGCCTCCTGAATTTTTATCACACATTTCTACCTCATAAGGCTGCAATAGCAGAGCCCCTCCACAGGCTACTTGATAAAAAAGCCCCTTGGAAATGGACTGACTTACATGAAAAAAGTTTCCAGGATTGCAAGACTCTTATTTCAGAAAAGTCCATTGTAACTCATTACATTGAGTCTAAACCTGTATGTCTTGCGTGTGATGCATCTCCCTATGGGGTGGGGGCAGTCTTAAGCCACATTGAGAAGAATGGGAAACAAGTTCCTATTGCATTCTATTCTACAACCTTATCTGCTGCTGAGCGTAATTATGTGCAAATTAATAAAGAAGCCTTAGCCATAGTGGTTGGAGTCAAGAAATTTCATGATTATTTATATGGCAGGGATTTCACTGTCTACACTGACCACAAACCCCTTTTGGGGCTATTCACAACAGATAAGCAAACTCCCCACATACTATCTCCAAGAATGCTGAGATGGTCTATATTTTTGTCTGCATACAAATTTAAGTTAATTCACAAACCTGGGAAGGAAATGGGCCATGCAGATGGCCTCAGCAGATTACCACTGCCACTGATGGATCCTGATCCAACTCCTACTGCTAAAATATTATCCATTCACGACTTGCCTGAGTTTCCCCTCCATGCTGGGGATATTGCTGCTGAAACTGCCACTGATAAAATTCTGAGCAGAGTACTGTCATGGGTATACACGGGCTAGTTAGAAAAAAGTCCAGGCCCTGATTTCCAAAGTTATTTCGTCAGGAGACATGAGTTGTCTGCACACAATGGCTACAGAGTCATTATCCCCTCATCATTAAGGGACAGAGTCTTACAATCCTTACATGAAGGCCATCCAGGCATTGTACGGATGAAAGCCTTAGCTAGAAGCTACCTTTGGTGGCCTGGCCTGGATAAAGCTGTAGAGGATCAAGTTCATGGTGGCTATACCTGCCAGAGGTCTAGGCCTGAAATGCCTCAGGCCCCAGTTCATAGGTGGGAGGAAACACATATTCCCTGGTCCAGGGTTCATATGGACTACGCTGGGCCTTTTCAAGGACAGCTTTTTATGGTTGTAGTGGATAGGCACTCAAAATGGCTGGAAGTAGTTCCAGTCCCAAATATGACTACTGCTAGGACCATCCAGGTGCTGAGAAAACTCTTTTCATCACATGGTTGCCTGATGTTTTGGTTTCTGATAATGGGGCTCAATTCACTGCTGCTGAGTTTCAGGCTTTTCTTACAGCTAACCTCATCAGACATGCAACGTCTGCACCATTTCATCCCTCTTCGAATGGACAAGCTGGACGCATGGTGAGGACAACAAAGGAGGAGCTCAAGCGCATTATCACTGGTGACTGGCATCATAGACTGGCAGATTTCTTGCTCTGTCAACATTCAACACCCTGCACAGCTACAGTAAAAGTCCTGCTGAGATTCGTTGGGGAAGGCGCTTAATTACTAAACCGGACAGGTTGCATCCAGACAGAGTGGCATCTGAAGCCTCTAGACCAAAACCCCCGAGGGGGCTGCAAATAGGTGATTGGGTTTGGGCCAGAAACTATGGGCCTGGAAATTTCTGGGTTCCTAGTCAGGTGAACAAAGCATCTGGACCCCTATCTTACAAAGTGTGCTTGGAGGGAGGGCGATTGGTCAGAAGACACATTGACCAACTTAGGAAGAGGTTTACAGAATGGTCACTAAATGAGGACTATGGCACAAGTCCCTCCTGAAGTCCTCAAGCTGGCACCCAAGCCAGCCCACACCAGAACCACCAGGGTTTTCCTTTCTCAGAGGAATTTGATTCCGAGGAGGAACATGGCAGCTCAGAAGTGCAACATGGGACCCCTGACCAGGCGAACCAGCCGTATCCCAGCGACCGCTGTGCCGACTCTGCAAAACAGTATGACTCTGGGGTGGGCCAACCTGGGGATGCCAGCCAAAGCAGTCTAATTTCCCTGGATGATGAAGCACAAGGGGACATGGGTCTACCCAGCCCACCGGGTAAGCTGGTAGACCACAAAGTGACAGGAACTCCAAGGTGTTCCTCCAGACCTCACAAACCCCCAGCATATCTTACAGACTATATTGTAAAATAAAGTGATGTGTAATGCTATGACATTGTACCACTACCTACAGAAATTGGGGTAAATTTGTAACTGCTGTCAAGCATGTTCACTTAGACATTGTTTTATCTCTTTGTAGTTACACTGCATTGACAAGCTATTTTATCCATTGTTTAATCTCATTGTAGTCCATTCTACAAGGCACGTCTGTAAAGGTCACGTAATGTCATTCTAACTGCTTTGACTTAACAAGCATTATTATTATTATTATTTTAGTATTTTGGTTGTTAGCAGTGAGTTATAAATCTTGACTATTGTCAAGTTAATAAGGGTATTATAGTCTGATCTTAGGAGGGAGGGATGTTATGTACTGGGCTTGTGGTACCTCACCACAGGACGTCTCCGATCCTGCAATTGGTCATCTTTAGGTGACAAGCATGGGTTCAATCTGATTGGTTGCTACCAGAGGGTCTGGCTATATATTGTGGCGGGGTGCACCCAAGTTCTCAGTACAGTTGCAGCTTAACAAAAGAATGAGTTTCTCTGTACTCAACTGTGTGTTTTCATTCCTGCTCATCAGAGCCCACGACATAATATGTACCACTGGTTGAAAAGCCCTGACCTAAAGAACCTAATCATTTTGGTCATCTTGATAGATCATCCCAGAACATTACATGGAAGAATATAGTCTGCTGATTTTTCAAGATCTTTCAGCAGATCTCAGTACTATGAACCCTAATATCTTTCTGGGTTGCTTGGCTGGATTGGACCTTGGGATCAATATTTGGCAGTAACTTTGATCTTAATTGTGCATAGCTGTGAAAGATTGATATTGCCTCTAAAATCTAAGGATCGCATTGGCTCAGACACTGGAATTCTGGCTGACAATTGGCAGACTCACATTTGAGACTTGGTTGCTACCATGGAGTGGGGTGAGTTCCCATTAAACACTCCAGCTTTTGCCAACCCAGCAGTTCAAAAGTGGGTGATCATGAGTACATAAATGGGTACCACTTTAGTGGGCAACTTAATGGGAACATGAAAAAAACCCCAACTGGGCATCCCCTGGGTAATGGTGATGTCATCAGCAGATCCTTTCACCATGGAAGCACTTGGTGAAAGGATCTACTTTGGTGCTTCCAACATGAAAGTAGTAGTAGTATCTATAAAATCTAAATGAGTTAGGGTCTTTAGGATTCCCTCCTCCTTTCCAAATCTGCTCAGTAACTCAGATCATCAGAGATATTGATGCTATCAGACCATCAATTATCTGGTAGGTGTGACTTCCAAGCTACACAATGCACTCCCACAAAAGGTGACTTTGGGCCCCTCAATATATTTAGGGAAGCTGGTGAAAGGACATCCCTTCTTTCATGAGGTTAAATGTTGATTAATTTATTTTCCTCATTGTTCCATATCTATCTTTCACTGCCTTAAAGTTGCTTTGTTTAAACTTGGAGGGTTTTTTTTAACCACCGTATGCCACATTAAATGTAAAATAAATACATAGAAAATGGGTGAAAATCCAATAATAAATCATTTTGTAAAAAAGGAAGAGTGACAACAAAGGCTTTTATTTGTTCTTTTAAAACTGCCTTTTGGCAAGATCTGTAGTAATTCTCTGAAGAGCCTACCAGCCATATTTCCCCTACTTTGAATAGCAAAGAAGAAAGAAAGAAAGAATAAAGAACAAAATATTTGCTAACCCCAACCCTTTTTTTTCTGTAATCCCTTTGTTCTTCCAGTTCATGTCTGTTCCTCTCCTGTAACTGTCTAGGATTCTTTTTTTGTTGTTTTTGGCTACTTCAAATTTCATCAAATTTCTTAAAACAGAGCAAAACCCACCAATCCTCTTTAGTCTTTGTGCAGCTTTAACTAGGGGTGTGCTCAAATGGCCTACCATTCTTTTTGCAGTCAGGCAAATTGAAATCAGCCATTTTATTCCCCTTTCAGGCTTGTAATTTATCTTCATGTGGATTTTAATTCAAAAACACTTCCTTTCCTCTGCCCCCCCCCCCATTCTTGTTCTTTCTTTATTTTAAAGAAAGTGACTCTATTGCTTTTCAATAAGTTAAAACTGAATAAGGTCAAGGAGATAATGAAGACTGGTATCTAAATGACACACCCAAAACTGTAAACTCCTGCTTTCATTGTCCATTGTTTTATATCTTTCCCAAATGATTTCATCTCCTTTTCCATTATAGTTGGTAGCAAAATGTTCTTCAGATCCATAATCAGGAAGTATAGCTCAGTAGAAATGTTTTCTCTTATATTAACAAAAGAAAATTGGAGGGCCATTTGAAGGAAGTACAGATCCAATTCCACTCACTTTAAAAGAAATATACCTCATCTATGTCTCTTTTTATACCTACATAAAGCTTGGAAAAGGGCTTTCCGGATTACGGGCACTCACATCATTCTGCACGTAGGCATATGGCATCTGTAAAGCTTTGTGCAAAACTCAGGGTCATTTTGAAATATAGCAGAGGGAACCCTCCTGTTATGTTAGAATAGAACAGAACAGAATAGAATAAAGCTGGAAGGGATCTTGGAGGTCTTCTAGCCCAGCCCCTTGCTCAAGCAGGACAACCTATACCATTTCAGACAAGTGATTGTCTAGTCTCTTCTTAAAAACCTCCAGTGTTGGAGCGCCCACTATTTCTGAAGGTAAGCTGTCTTACAGGTTAATTGTCCTCACTATTAGGAAGTTTCTCCTTAAGGAAGTTTCTCCTTCTCCAGGTTGCTTCTCTCTTTGGTCAGTTTCCAACCATTTTCTTGTCCTGCCCACTGGTGCCTTGGAGAATAGTTTGATGCCCTCTTCTTTGTGGCAGTCCTTCAAATAATGGAATACTTCTATAATGTCTGTTTCTTCTTTTCTTTAGACTAGCCAAACCCAAATCCTGCAGCCATTCTTCATTTGTTTTAGTCTCCAGGCCTTTGATCATTTTAGTTCTTCTTCTCTGAACTTGTTCCAAAGTCTCAGTGTTTTCTCCTTCAGTTGTGCCTGATGTGAGATCCCATCCAAGAAAGAAAGGATAGAAAATCCCCTAGTAGACTTTCCTCCCACACATCATACACGTCATAGTGATGAAGGAGGAATAGATACAATGCACCACCAAATCACTATTGCTAAAACTGATGATGGGCATGAACTGTAATTCCTTAGAACTGGGTTCTTAGGGTGGGCAAGTGAAACTAGTATTTCCAGAATACAGTTTAGCAACTACCTTATTTAGGGACTGTTCACAGTTATGACAATGATGAAAAAATAATTTTTGCAGTCAGTCCTCGCATTTGCAACCTTCATAGGTCTGCAAAGTAAAGCTAAAGTAGAATTGCAAAATCATGCTGTTTCATTTACTTTAACAACTAAGTTTCTGGTCCTGATTGTGATTGCTAAATGAGGACTACCTATAAATGTGTGCCTAAATTAAATGTTTGAAGTTCCAAGCAATGAAAATAGCCTGTGATCTCTATAATGTATTCTTCAATCTTCAGAGCAATTTGGAATAGCTCAACCTAACAGAAAATCCTGAGAAGTACTCTTTAAGGAAAAGAGAAGCATTTAAAAGGTCTTTTCTGATTTCATACAATACTATTTATATAATTTTGAACCTGGCTGTAGGGCCTTTGCAAATATAATCTGTGAATTTTATTATTTATTTCACATGCTAAGAAATATTTTTCCTTAAATGCTGCAAATAAAACATAACATTTAAGATAAACTGTTAATATTTCCATTCGCCAGAAAACTTTAGGAAGGGACAACTAATTTCTATTGAACTTTTAGCAGGAATTCCTCAATCAATATCTGCTTCTGCAAAATTTCTGTACCACAACACATCTGGAGGTGATCTGATTGGAGAGAGCTGCTTGCAAATCTCAAATCATAATTAAACTGATTGACAACTTATTGGTTATGTGACTACATCCATTAACAATCTACATTCAAATTACCAACCTCTTTTTTTTTTAAAATAACTATAGTTGATTTCTATTGAAGAAACTTTAGTAGAAGTTCTTCAATCAATATTTGCACTTGCAAATCTGATTGGGAAGGGCTGCTTGCAAGTTTTGTATCACAGTTAAACTGATTGAGCACCTATTGGTTATGTGACTATAGCCATTAACAATTTACATTCAAATTACCAAACTTCCTTTTTTAAAAAGACAACAATATCAATTCTCTCAAACAAAGCTCAGTTCCTGGTGATTAGTTGGATACAGCTGTACACTTTTTTTTTATACTCTCCCAAATAGCATGGAAGACATTTGTAATTGTCTTCTTTAACATTCTTTCTTGGGTTTCTGGTAATCTCTTAACCAGGTCCAACACTACTTAATTTTTTCTGAGATTGGTTAAATTTACAAAGTACTCCTATGCTGATAATCTACAAACAATATCTAAAGTATGTTATGTACAGTATTTAATAGTATTTAAGCTGTTTTACTATTATCAAAGATACCAACTTCACTAGGCAGCAAAGCATTCACAAAACACGCAGATCTAACCTACCAGAGAATTTAGTTGGCAAAATAATAACAATGATGACAATGCTGAAAACTGATTTTTGTCAGTGGTGGAATGAAACTGAGTCATCCATGAGACCACCTGCCGTTAAATATGAAATATTTATTCAAACTAGAATTATAAACAAATTTTACATCTCAATCATTTTAATGAGAAATAAACCTCAAAGCTTTTACTCTGGGATTTTGGAATGCTTTGCGAAAACAGATCATTTGGAGAACAGTGCATTTTCAATAAAACAATTGAAGCATTTAATTGGTGCTGCTATTTACATATTTGAGAAATGAATACAAAAAGCAGGGTAAAATCAAAATGCAAAAATATGTTTAATTTTATATGGTCCTTCTTCAGAGTCCTACTGGCAATGCTGACTACGAACAAGGGATACTAGTTAAAAAAGGAATTTAAAAAATCCCATACTATTAAGAATTATCTGGGCATACTTCTGTCTTTTTGATCTGATCCAGTATGACTGCCTAAAGAGAGCTGGAAAGAAAGTTCAAAAAGTTTTAGGCAGATTGACTTACTTGCCTAGGAGTAAATTCTATTGGACTTACTACTGAATAGATGCATAGAACTGCAGACTTAGTTTTCATTTATTAAGTTAGTAGTAAATTTCTGTGAGATGAGCCAAAAGATTCAAAATTCTGTGGCATCAAAACTGTCAGTTCATTCTAGTGTGAAACCATTGGACAATGACTAAAAATATTACATTTTAATTAATACTAATAAGGATAATATATTACTTCCTTGAATTCTCCTTTTGGCTCCCACATTGTTTTAGTAAAACATGTATCAGTAAAATCATGTGGGGAAAAAAATCAAGGAGTCAAACAACAGGAATGGAAGGGGTGAATTTCCCCAAATGTCACATAAGGTTTTTTTTTTAATGGTGATTATTTTTGTCTTGCAGATACAGATGTGCACATTCTTACACAATTGGGAAAACTGCTGATTTTAAATCATACAGTAACTGTATTTTAGTCTATGTAAAATGTAGCAATATATGTTGGAACTGATTCTTTTTCATCCCTAACCTGCAATATGTCATCTGGCCTACAGCTTGGAAGGATGGAGAAATAAATAATTATTGTCTTGATGTAAAAATTAAGTGTGGCAAATAACAGTGCTTATTCCTTAAAAAAAAACATCTTGGAAAACAGATTTCTTTCAAGCTAGAATTCTTTTGAAAAGCACAGACCCATCTCCCACCTTTTTTTCCCCATTTACTGCAAGAACCTAAAGAATATAAGGTTCAGCTCCTCACCAAGACAAGTAGGGCCCCATAGGCTGAATGTATGCATTAAACATAAGAGTCATAGTCTGTATTCATCAACCATCAGCTAGTTCCTTTCAAGCTCCTTAAGCCCAGCCAAGGGCATCATGGTCTCAGCAACAACACATCCTGGAAACTTCAGGCAAAGGCTTCAGTTTTACATAAGAAAGACTTGAGGAAGCCGCTCAGCATTGGGAAGCAAGTGCTGCACATATTCCACTTTGGTTTTAAAATGTGAATTTTACTTTCTACTTACTGAAACAGCCTTTTTTGGCCCTGCATGTTTGAAATAAATAAATAGATAGATAGATTTTGTTGTTGTTAGCTGCAAAGTCGTGCCCGAACCATCGCGACCCTATGGACAACGTTTCTCCAGGCCTTCCTGTCCTCTACCATCTTCTGGAGTCCATTTAAGCTCACGCCTACTGCTTCAGTGACTCCATCCAGCCACCTCATTCTCTGTCGTCCCCTTCTTCTATTGCCCTCGATCTTTCCCAGCATTAGGCTCTTCTCCAGTGACTCCTTCCTTCTTGTTAGGTGGCCAAAGTATTTGAGTTTTAGCTTCAGGATCTGGCCTTCTAAAGAGCAGTCAGGGTTGCTCTCCTCTAAGACTGACCGGTTTGATCACCTTGCAGTCCAAGGGACTCACAGGAATCTTCTCCAGCACCATAGTTCAAAGGCCTCAATTCTTTGGCGCTCAGCCTTTCTTATAGTCCAACTTTCACTGTAATTAATTCACTGCCAGGAATTGAGAGGGCCGGATGCCATGATCTTGGTTTTCTTAATGTTAAGTTTCAACCAAACTTTTGCACTCTCCTTCTTCACCCGCAACAAGAGGCTCTTTAGTTTTTCTTCAGTTTCTGCCATTAGAGTGGTATCATCTGCATATCTTAGGTTGTTGATATTTCTTCCGGCAATCTTAATTCCAACTTTTGATTCATCTAGCCCTGCCTTTCTCATGATGTGCTCTGCATATAAGTTAAATAGGCAGGGTGACAGTATACAGCCCTTCCGGACTCCTTTCCCAATTTTGAACCAATCAGTGGTTCCATGTCCAGTTCTCACTGTTGCTTCTTGGCCCACATATAGGTTTCTCAAGAGACAAATAAGATGGTCTGGTACTCCCATCTCTTTAAGAACTTGCCACAGTTTGTTATGATCCACACAATCAAAGGCTTTAGCATAGTCAATGAAGCAGAAGTAGATGTTTTTCTGGAACTCTCTAGCTTTCTCCATGATCCAGCATATGTTGGCAATTTGATCTCTAGTTCCTCTGCCTCTTTGTAATCCAGCCTGTACTTCTGGTAGTTGTCAGTCCGCATACTGCTGAAGTCTAGCTTGTAGGATTTTAAGCATGGCTTTACTAGCATGAGAAATGAGTGCAATGGTACGATAGTTTGAACATTCTTTGGAATTGGAATGTAAATTGATCTTTTCCAATCATGTGGCCACTGTTGAGTTTTCCAAATTTGCTGGCAAATTGAGCGTAGTACTTTTACTGCATCGTCTTTTAAGATTTTGAATAGCTCAGCTGGAATACTGTCACCTCCACTAGCTTTCTTGTTGCTCAGCTTTTCTAAGGCCCACTTCACTTCACATTCTAGGATGTCTGGCTTGAGGTCAGTGACTGCCTCATTGTGATTATCAGGGACATTAAGCTCATTCTTGTAGAGTTCCTCTCTGTAATTTTTCCACCTCTTCTTTTTTTTTTTATTGAAAAGTTTTTCAATACATTTTATCTTAAATAAAACAAACCCTCCCCACACCCTCCCTCCCTTCACAACCCAACCCCCCTCCCCCCCTCCCCTTCCCCCCCTCCCCGACTTCCCAGAGCTAAATACAAGGTATAAAAGAAAAAAACAATCATAAAGTACCATATGCTAATAACAATAAACTATTAAATCTATCACACTTTAGCTCTTATAAAATGACTACAAGCAGTATAAATATCCCATCAATACTTATTCAAATGCTAAATGAAACTTTTTAGTCCCATATTTATTCTGGATGTAATCAATCCATTTTTTCCACTCCACAATATATCGTTGTTGCGAATGGTCTTTCAGATACGCTGAAATCTTTGCCATTTCCGCCAGGTTAGAACTTTTAAAGTCCATTCCTCTATAGTCGGCAGTTCTTCCTTCTTCAAGTATTGCCCTATTAAAAGTCTTGCTGCCATAATTAAGTTCAGCATCAGCTTAATGTCCACAACAGTAGTATCAGTAATAATGCCCAGTAAAAACAATTGCGGACAAAACTTTATCCTTTTCTTAAATATCTTCTGCATATTCCACCAAATTTTAATTCAAAATGCTTTAACCTTTTTACAGGTCCACCATATGTGAAAGTATGTTGCGTCTTCGCCACCACACCTCCAACATTTAGGCTGGTAATTCGGATACATACTTGCTAACTTTTTGGGATCTAAATGCCACCTATAAAACATTTTATAAAAGTTCTCTCTTAAATTTTGAGCTTTTGTAAATTTAACGTTTCTCACCCAAATCTTTTCCCAAGTATCCATTGTAATAACTTCCTGAATGTTCTGCGCCCACTTTATCATACAACCTTTAACAGTTTCTGTTTCTGAATCAATTTCTATCAGTGCAAGATATATCCGTTTGATATGTGTTGGACCCTGATTTCTAATTTGCTTTACCAGATTTTCATCATTCATTAAAAAACCAATTTTCTGATCTTCTTTCCACCTGGCTTGTAGTTGCCCATACTGAAACCAGGTTTGAACAATCTTTTCTCCTCGTAAAAAATTATACGGCTTCAAACACCATACATTCCTCTCCAAACTTAAGATTTCCTTATATGTAGTCACATCATGTTTGAACCCAACATTTATATTCTCTATTGTGTGTTTGGGTATTGCCCATAAAGGTATCTTGTAGTTTAACTTATGTCTATGCTTTTTCCAAACTCGCAACAAAGCATGTCTTAAAATATGCACCTTAAACACATTATCTACCTTCTTATCATACAATAAGTATGCATGCCAACCAAATAACAAATCATGACCTTCAAGATTTAATAATCTCCCTTGTGTAAAGTTAATCCAATCGCTTATCGCTGATAATGCAGCAGCTTCATAATATAATTTAAGATTGGGCATTTTAAGACCACTTCTTTCACGCATATCCTGCATAATCTTGAATTTAACCCGTGGCCTTTTCCCTGCCCAGACAAATTTATTAATACCCTTTTGCCATTCCTCAAAGTTTGAATCCTTTTTAAGAATGGGTATCATTTGAAACAAAAATAAAAATTTTGGCAAAACATTCATTTTCACTGCTGCAATTCTTCCCAGTAATGACAATTGTAATTTGTTCCAACTATCCAATTCTTTTTGAACTTTATCCTATAGTTTTCATAATTATTTTTATATAACTTTACATTTGAGGGTGTCAGATATACCCCCAAATATTTAACCTTTTCAACAATTTCAAATCCAGTTAACCTTTCTAAAACAGCCTTTTGTAATACTGTCATGTTTTTAGACAACATTTTAGTTTTTTGTATATTGACCTTAAATCCAGAAACTTTCCCATATTGCATTATTAACTCCATCAATTCCACAACAGAATTTTCTGGCTGTGTCACCGTAACAACCAGATCGTCTGCAAACGCCCTCAGTCTATAATCCTGATCTCTTATTTGAATTCCCTTAATTTTTCCCAAATTCCGTATTTTAATCAATAATATCTCCAGTGTTAAAACAAATAATAAAGGTGATAACGGGCACCCCTGCCTTGTGCCCTTTTCACTATTGCACACTTCAGTCAGACTATTATTCACTATTATTCGGGCTGTTTGCTTTTGATATAATGCCCTAATTGGTTGTAAAAATTTATCCCCAAAATTCATTTTATCCAATACTTTCATCAAGAATTGCCGACTTCCGGGTGGCAAGGCGCCGCCGCCGACAGCTGCTTTTAGCTTGTCAGCTTCGCGGCTTTGTAGAACCGCCGAAAACAGCGCCGATCAGCTGTTTCGGCGGTTCGGAAGCCCCCTCCTCGGGAGAAGAGGAGGGGGTGAGTTTCCAAGTAGGGGAAGGGCTCTCTGGGGCCGCCAGGGCTTAAAGTTCTGGCGGCTGAAAGATTGAGCCCCCCCGAAGCTTGGATTTCTCCGGGCTGCGCAGCGTGTCTGCTCCGTTTTTCCTGGAGCAGAACAAGGCGAACGCAACCATCCCTGCCTACAAGAATGGACTTTGGAAGATAATAAAAGCAGGCAGAGCGATGCAAGAGAACAAGGAGTAAGTGAACTTTTGATCTTTGGCTCAATCCACATTGAAGACTTAGAAAGTGAAAGTGCGTAGTTGCAAAAGAGGGGAAAAATGGCCGCTAAATCTTCTAAACTTCCTAAAACTGCGGGGGCTTCCCCCCTGCCGCAACCATCAGCGCAAGTGTTAGTACCTCCTGCACCTCTACCTTCGCCTGTTTTAACTGTTAAAGTTTTGCAAGATGCCTTGGAAAAGCATTCACAGCATTTGGCTGAGATGATAGATGAAAAGATGGATGAGAAGTTGACAGAAAAGTTTACAGTAATAAGGGAGGACATCTTGCTTGCATTTCAAGGCATGGCGATATGTATTGAACGCCTTGACGAAAGAATGGAGGATCTCACTCAAAATAATACTAAATTGGATGCAAAAATACTAGAGACTGAGAATGTGGTGGATAAAATTGATTATGATTTGACATTGGTACAATATCATGAAATGGAGTTTGCTGTGCGGATTAGGGGCCTTAAGGAGAATTTGAAGGAAGATTTGAAAAAATTAGTTTCTGTTGCTCTCGAAGACGTGCTGGGAAGGCCAGCTGAAGGAATTGCAGAAGATATAGACAAAATTTTCCGTGTTAACTCCTGGATTGCGAGACAAAGGAAATTACCTAGAGATGTGGTTGTTTATTTTACAAAGAGAGCAATCAGGAATGAAGTTATTCAAGTCTCTTACAATACTAAGCTTGTGATTGAAGACCAAGAAGTTTTGGTTTTAAAAGAGATTCCTCCAAAAATTCTAAGGAAACGAAAGGAATTTGCATTTCTGGCACAGGAGCTTAAGCGACGTGATATCAGGTTTAGATGGGAGATCCCAGGGGGTATGGTGGTAATGTTTGAAGATACAAGATACCGTCTTGCTACAGTGCTGCAAGCACGTGATTTTTATAATAATGTTTTAAAAGCAACCCCCATACCACTTCTGGAATCAACAAAGGAGGGAAAGTCTTATGATGCCGAAGCAACACAGATAGATGAGACTGCAGCAGGAGCGACTCAAATTTCCACAGTATCAGAAGAAGTAAAAGATCAGAGGATTACGCGTGCTGCTTCGAGACGTGTCAGACGTGAACAAGAGCAGGACCAGCAGAACGTTGTGGAACCTTCAAAGTGTACCTATAGCCAAGCGGTGGGAGGAGCGCGGCCTAAAAATGTAAAAGGGATTCTGGAAGACGCGCTTCAAAAGCTTCGGGTTGCCAGAAATGGCGACTAAGTTCTTAACTTGGAATGTCAATGGATTAAATTCACCACAGAAGAGAAAGAAAATTTTTCAATATTTAAAGCAATTTAAGACTGATGTTATTTGCTTACAAGAAACACATATTAGAGCTATGGACCAAAAGTATTTATCATATTCAAGATTAGGTACACAATTTATTGCTTCTGCAGTTAACAAGAAAAATGGAGTGGTTATTTATGTTAAGAATACAATTACAGCAGAGTTAATTGAAGCAGACCAACAAGGAAGATATGTTATTGTGGACTTGTTATTAGAAGGTAAAAAAACTCTTTTGGTTGGATTATATGCGCCTAATCAACAGCAAGCTGATTTTTATAGCTTATTACACAGCAGGATTACTCAATTGGATTACAAATCTTTTATTTTTATGGGAGACTGGAATGGTGTTTTGAACGTACAAATGGATAAGAGTGGATCTTACAGAAGTACCCCAAGTCATGCCAAACTGCCTAAGTCTTTTTTTGAGATGATGGATGATATGGATTTACGTGATGTTTGGAGGGAAAGGAATTCACAAGAGAGGGACTACACTTTTTTTTCTGATAGACATCAATCTTTTTCTAGGATTGATTTTATATTATTGTCTAATGATCTTTTTTTAGAACTAAGAGGATAAAGATTTGTTCAAAGACTATGTCTGATCACAGCCCAGTCTGGTTAGAGATTGGAAAAGATAGTAGAGAACGACGTTCCTGGCGTTTAAATGAGAATTTGTTCAGAAATCAGAAAAATGTGGAAGAGTGTAAAAAACAGATGAAGATTTTTTTTGAAACAAATATGCACAAGGGTACTTCTATGGAAATGGTGTGGGATGCTAGTAAGGCGTATATGAGAGGTGTGCTGATATATCTTAACAATAAATATAGACGTAATTTGGAATCTAGGAGGAAAGAACTAGAAACAGAGATTAAGGAGAAAGAAAAGGTTTTAATTTTGAACCCATCGAATGTGAAGATCAAAGAGACTATTAAGTTATTAAGAGGACAATTTGACAAGTTAATGGCTGACCAGGTGGCAACTAATTTACGGTTTGCAAGGCATAATACTTTTTGCAATGCCAATAAACCAGGCAGATGGTTAGCTTATATGCTAAGAAAGAAGCAAAGGGCTTCTAATATAGACAAAATAGAACACAAGGGAAAGATCGTGTATCAACAGAATCTTATCAAGGAAACTTTTGTTGATTTTTTTTCTAAACTATATGCTAGTGACAAGATTAATGAAATGGACATTGACTTATATTTAAAAGACTTTAGCATCCCGGTTCTTACGCAAGAGCAAAAAGAAGAAATGAATCAGTTGATAACTGAGGAAGAAATATATTTGGCAATTAAGCAGTTAAAAGTAGGTAAAGCGCCAGGCACCGATGGTTTGACTGCTGTGTATTATAAAAATTTACAGTTTGAGATGATAAAGCCATTAAAGGAACTATTTCAGACAATTCAAAAAGGGGGAGGAGTGCCTCCGTCTTGGAAAACTGCTTTTATTTCTTTAATTCCGAAAGAAGATCAGGATGTTACTCAAGCAAGAAATTATAGGCCAATATCACTTTTGAATACGGACTACAAGATATTTGCTAAGGTTTTAGCTAGTAGACTGATGAGGGTATTGCAACAGGTAATTCATGGTGATCAAACAGGGTTTATAAGTGGTAGACAAATGAAAAATAATGTGAGACATATAGTTGATTTGTTGGAATTTTTGGAAAGGAATAACCAGATCTCTGCAGCATTGATCTTTTTGGATGCCGAAAAAGCCTTTGATCAATTGGATTGGAAATTTTTGCTGAAAGTATTAGATAAAATGAATTTTGGGGATGAATTTTTACAACCAATTAGGGCAATATATCAGAAGCAAACAGCTCGAATAATTGTTAATAACAGTTTGACTGAAATGTGTAATATTGAAAAGGGTACGAGGCAGGGTTGCCCGTTATCACCTTTATTATTTGTCTTAACGTTGGAGATATTACTGATTAAAATACGAAATTTGGAAACAATTAAGGGAATTCAAATAAGAGATCAGGATTATAAATTGAGAGCGTTTGCGGATGATCTGGTTATTACGTTGACAAATCCAGAAAATTCTGTTATGGAATTGATGGAGTTAATATCGCAATATGGGAAAGTTTCTGGATTCAAGATTAACATACAAAAAACTAAAATCTTATCTAAAAATATGACAGCATTACAAAAGATAGCTTTAGAAAGCTTAACTGGATTTGAAATTGTTGAAAGGGTTAAATATTTGGGGGTATATTTAACACCCTCAAATGTTAAACTATACAAAAATAATTATGAAAAGTTATGGAATAAAGTGCAAAAAGAATTGGATAGTTGGAAAAAATTACAATTGTCATTATTGGGAAGAATTGCAGCAGTAAAAATGAATGTTTTGCCAAAATTCTTATTTTTGTTTCAAATGATACCCATTCTTAAAAAGGACTCAAATTTGGAGGAATGGCAGAAGGGTATTAATAAATTTGTCTGGGCAGGGAAAAGGCCACGGGTTAAATTTAAAATTATGCAGGATACGCGTGAAAGAGGTGGTTTAAGAATGCCCAATTTTAAATTATATTATGAAGCTGCTGCATTATCAGCTATAAGTGATTGGATTAATTTGACACAAGGGAGATTGTTAAATCTTGAAGGCCATGATTTGTTATTTGGTTGGCATGCATACTTATTGTACGATAAAAAGGTAGACAACGTGTTTAAAATGCATATTTTGAGGTATGCTTTGTTGCGAGTTTGGAAAAAGCATAGACAAAAGTTAGATTATAAGATACCGTTATGGGCAATACCCAAACACGCAATAGAGAATATAAATGTTGGATTTAAACATGATGTGATTACATATAAGGAAATTTTGAGTTTGGAGAGGAATGTGTGGAGTCTGAAGTCATATAATCTCTTACGAGAAAAAAAGATAGTACAAACTTGGTTTCAATATGGACAATTACAAGCTAGGTGGAAAGAGGATCAGAAGATTGGTTTTTTAACGGATGATGAAAATTTGGTAAAACAAATTAGAAATCAGGGACCAGCGCACATCAAACGGATATATCTTGCATTGATAGAGATTGATTCAGAAACAGAAATTGTTAAGGACTGCATGATAAAATGGGCACAGAATATTCAGGAAGTTATTACAATGGATACTTGGGAAAAGATTTGGATTAGAAATGTGAAATTTACGCAAGCTCAAAACTTAAGAGAGAATTTTTATAAAATGTTTTATAGGTGGCATTTGGATCCTAGAAAGTTAGCAAGTATGTATCCGAATTATCAGCCTAAATGTTGGAGATGTGGTGATCAAGATGCAACGTATTTTCATATATGGTGGACTTGTAAAAAGATCAAAGCATTTTGGATCAAGATTTGGTGGAATATGCAGAAGATATTCAAGAGAAGCATAAAGTTTTGTTCGCAGTTGTTTTTATTGGGCATTATTACTGACACTATTGTGCTGGACATTAATTTGATGTTGAACTTAATTACGGCAGCGAGACTTTTAATAGGGCAATATTGGAAGAAGGAAGAA
>JAKJMR010000087.1:173351-185942 GCA_024449315.1 Daboia siamensis
GCTTTGGAGGTTCCACAACATTCTGCTGATCCTGCTCTTGCTCATGTCTCATTCGTCTCGAAGCAGCACGCGAAATCCTCTGGTCTCTTACTTCTTCTGATACTGTTGAAATTTGATCCACTCCTGCTGCTTTCTCATCTGTCTGTGTTCCTTCAGCACCTTGAGACTTTCCCTCCCCATTCTTCTTTGTTGATTCCAAAAGTGGTATGGGGATTGCTTTTAAAACATTGCTATAAAAATCACGTGCCTGCATCACTGTAGTAAAACGGTATCTTGTGTCTTCATACATTATCACCATACCCACTGGGATCTCCCATCTAAACTTGATGTCACGTCGCTTAAGCTCCTGTGCCAGAAATGCAAATTCCTTTCTTTTCCTTAAAATTTTTGGAGGGATCTCTTTTAAAACCAAGACTTCTTGCTCTGCAATCACAAGCTTAGTATTGTAAGAAACTTGAATAACTTCATTCCTGGTTGCTCTCTTTGTAAAATAAACAACCACATCTCTAGGTAGTTTCCTTTGTCTTGCAATCCAGGAATTAACACGGAAGATTTTATCTATATCTTCTACAATTCCTTCAGCTGGCCTTCCCAACACATCTTCCAAAGTGACAGAAACTATTTTCTTCAAATCTTCCTTAGGATTCTCTTTAAGACCCCTAATTCTCACAGCAAATTCCATTTCATGGTACTGTACCAGTGTCAGGTCATAATCAATTTTATCCACCACATTCTCAGTCTCTTAATATCTTTGCATCCAATTTAATATTATTTTGACTGAGGTCCTCCACTCTTTCGTCCAGGCGTTCAATACATATCGCCATGCCTTGAAATGCAAGCAAGATGTCCTCCCTTATTACTGTAAACGTCTCCTCCAACTTTTCATCCATGATTTCAGCTAATTGCTGTGAATGCTTTTCCAAAGCATCTTGCAAAACTTTAACTGTTAGAACAGGCGAAGGTGAAGGTGCAGGAGGTGCTAAGACTTGCAATGAAGATTGCGGCAGGGGGGAAGCCCCCGCACTTTTAGTAAGTTTAGAAGATTTAGCCGCCATTTTTTCCACTATTGCAACTACGCACTTTCACTTTCAGGGTCTTCAATGTGGATTGAGCCAAAGATCAAAAGTTCACTTACTCCTTATTCTCTTGCATCGCTCTGCCTGCTTTCTTGTCTTCCAAAATCCAGTCCTGTAAGCAGGGATGGTTGCGTTCACCTTTTTCTGCTCCAAAAGGCATGGAGCAGAAACGCTGCGCAGCCCGGAGAAATCCAGGCTTCGGGGGGGCTCGATCCTTCAGCCGCCAGAACTTTAAGCTCTGGCGGCCCCGGAGAGCCCTTCCCCTACCTGGATACTCACCCCCTCCTCTTCTCCTGAGGAGGGGGCTTTCGAACCGCCGAAACAGCTGATCGGCGCTGTTTTCGGCAGTTCTACAAAGCCGCGGAGCTGACAACCCAAAAACAGCTGTCGGCGGCGGCGCCTTGCCACCCGGAAGTCTCACCTCTTCTTAATCTCTTCTGCCTCTGTTAGGTCCCTGCCATTTTGGTCCTTTATCATGCCCACTTTTGTATTAAACGTTCCCTTCATCTGTCCAATTTTCTTGAAAAGATCTCTGGTCCTCCCTATTCTATTGTTTTCTTCTATTTCTTTGCACTGTTCAAGATAGATAGATAGATACATAGATAGATAGATAGATAGATAGATAGATAGATAGATAGATAGATAGATAGATAGAAAACTCTTATCCAGTGAAACTATAGATATGCAACATGAAGACATTCAAAAAGGAGCAAACCATGGCAGCAGGACTGCCATTGGTAGCTTAGGAAACAAGACATCCTGGCTGGTGTTTCTCTTTGATCATGTAGAAGGATCTGAAGTTCTTGATAGATGTAGCTTCTACTTGCACTTGCCTTACCTGGGTTGTACCATTGCCTTTATAGCAGGGGTCTTCAAACTTGGCCCTTTTATGACTTTTGGACTTCAACTCCCAGAGGTCAACTCCCAGAAGTCCACAAGTCATAAAAGGGCTAAGTTTGAAGACCCCTGATTCTGCCAAGTTTGAAGACCTCT
The DNA here is from genome assembly GCA_024449315.1 of Daboia siamensis. Taxonomy (NCBI): domain Eukaryota; kingdom Metazoa; phylum Chordata; class Lepidosauria; order Squamata; family Viperidae; genus Daboia; species Daboia siamensis. The sequence goes on from JAKJMR010000087.1 coordinate 175,421, forward strand.
AATACAGGGGTCTTCAAACTTGGCAGAACTCCCAGAATTTTTTATTATTATTGGGAAAGTGATTGAATTATTACATGCTTCAAGTGCTAAAGTACATGTTGATTTTAGGGGGGTGCTGCTTCTCCTAAGGCAGTAAAATATTGTATTTTCAGTTACTTCTGCCAGTTTTTCTTTTTATTGTGTCCACAATAAGGAGTTCTTGGTCTAGTTTTATGCAAACACATTGCATTTAAAAACAATCTGTGCATCATTTTTCAGTTTCTGTCCATGTTTTGGAAACTCAGTGGGCTTCTTTTGATAACAGCTTTTTATACAGAAGGTTATAACCAGTGATGGGATTCAAATAGGTGAACAACCAGTTCTCTGTATGGATGCCACTCCCAGAAGTCAATTCTAGGCCTGGGCAACAAAAAATTAGCTATTGGTTCTGCTGAAATAGTGCAAACTGGCTGAATCCCACCACTGGTTATAACCTGTAAAAGAACTGGCCTTAGGAAGGATGGAGCAAACTGTTAAGGGGGGACTTATAGAAAAGATTACATGCTGTTGAAAAACAAGGAAATGTGAGAAAGAAACTCAAAATAACTTTGTCTTGATAAATATAAGATGGGCAGAGAGAAACTTGGACAGCTTTCAAGATTTTCTAATTCTACTTAAGTATAATAAAGAACATTCTCACTGGAATCCCTTTTATGTCTTTGAAACATGGCCTACATCAAAAGACTGATATAACATCAAGACAGGGAAGACAGAAATCCAAATTAATTAATAAACTAGAAAAAAAACCCTAGTGTTAGAAATCTAGAGTGCTAAGATTATCTTTCCAGTGTATATTTAACAAATGGATTTTTTACTGACAAACTAAAACTATAAAAAATATTGTCAAAACCCATTCCTATTTTATTTCATTTCTATTTCATTCCACCTTTCCTGGGTTTTGCCATGCTCCCCAGGGAGAGGGGGGATGTGCCTGCAGGGTTATTGCTTACACTTTCTCTCCCCCCCCCCCCACTACAATGTAATCCCTTACTTTTTTTATTGGGTCTGTACCCTGTTTCCTGCATTATCTCTCTCTCTGAACTCTATCTTTTAAGCTGTCAATTAAGAACAAAGGAGGAGATAGAACAAAGGAGGAGTTAGGAATCTAACTTCAATGCCTGGATTTTGTCTACGCTCCCAGAGAAAGATGTGAAGAAGCTGCATGAGCTGGAGACGGGCCGATATTATCTCCTTGGTTCCCACAATGGACTTGACACTTGGGGATTGGCTATCCTACATGGAGGGAGGTCGATCTATGGGGTGGGGTCCTGCTTGGGGGACACTATAATCTACTGTGTTGCACGGGAAATCTCAGATCCTGTCTATTAAGCCTGCTATCTCCTGCTCTTAATAAAAGTTCCTGCTTGGAAGAAATTGTTTCCAAGAGTTCTGCTTTCTTTTTTTTTATTTAAAAGTTTTACAATACATTTTCACATACAAAAAACTCCCTCCTCCCCCTCCCCCTCCCCTCTCCCCAACCCTCCCCTCCCCTCCCCTCCCCCCTCTCGGACTTCCCAGAGCTGAATACAGGGTATAACAATGCAAACATAAGCTAGAATATGCTAACAACAAAAATAAAACATTAAATTATTTTTTCACACTTTAACTCTCCATAATCATAATATTAATAAAATAATAACTAACTAATAATACATTATAAAAATCCACTAACTATTCAAATGCTAAATGAAACTTTTCAGTCCCATATTTATTCTGAATATATTCAATCCACCTTCTCCATTCCACAATATATCTCTGTTGCGATGTTCTTTCAAATATGCTGAAATCTTTGCCATTTCCGCCAAGTTAGAAACTTTCAGAGTCCACTCTTCTATAGTTGGCAATTCCTCCTTCTTCCAATATTGTGCTACTAAAAGTCTTGCTGCCGTAATTAGATTCAACATCAATTTAATTTCTATAACAGTAAAATCTGTAACAAAAAACAAGATTTTACAGAGTTCTGCTTTCTTAAGTTGTGGGCTTGAAGCGGGTTCTGACAAATATACATAATTGCCTGGAAGCTAGTTCATTCTATTTTCTCTTGAGTAGACATGTAGGATTATCAAGGTGTAGTCTAATGCACATTAATAAGATGGCTAAGAACAAAGCTGTATTGATATCTTGGTTTCCTAACATTAGGTTTCACAGGATTTCTCCTAGTACTGGTAGATTATTTCTCCTCTATATCCATCAGTTATCTTGCATTCCATATTGATCAGTGACCTACAGAACCAATGAACCAGACAAAACATGGTACAGCATATATCCCATCATGCTTACAGTGAAACTTTCATCCCTGGCTTCTGGAGAAGTCTCTCATAACTTCAAATGGTTGTTAAATGACTATTTACAGGACTATGTGTAGCAGAAACAAAGAAACAAGGAACCCTTGATGATCTGCTACCCTGCTACCCATTTGCCTTTCTTCAAGGTAAGTCATTCTTATTTTCTCTTCTCTTCTGAAAAATAAAAGCAAAACCAAGTACTATTTAATGCAAATATAAAATTAAGTCAGGGTATGGATGCTTCTGTAACGTGGGCAAAGGAACTTATGCTTTCTCCAGATTCTTCTCCTATCCCAACTTACATTGTTTGCAACACTTCATTGCCCATTGCATTCTGATTATAGGAAGAATTATCCAAGGAATTTATGAAGGACCAAGGAAGAAGCAGTATCCAAAGAAGACAGAATTCATAAGCAATTACAACCACAATCTGCAGGGAAACCAAAAGATACAGGCAAAAAAAAAAAGTAAGCAATTCTGTGACCTGCAAAATACATAAAATGCTTATGTATTTTGTTACAAATACATAACAAAAATGTATTCTATCAATATTAATAATCTTGATAAAAATTGCAGTTATTTATAATTCCAAGAATCTCCATGTTGTATACCAGAGCACCTTCACATAATAAGATATTATTCTTGCAGGATTAAAGATCCACTGAAAAATCTAGATATATATTGAAAGATAGTCCTTGGCTCTTTTTAAATCCCTCTTATACTGTTATTTTTTACACAATAAGGTAAGAGGAACCATACTGCTGACAATAGAACCATCTTCTCTGCTAAAAATGGGTGGCTTGCTCAACAGAAGATTAATTTGGCAAGCATTTTATTAATAGTGGTATTTATGGATGGGTTTCCCTATCAGAATAAACTTATACTTTATTCTTTGTAACAGAAACATATATTGCCTTTATCACAGCAATGCAAAACGTTATAGATTTAAGATAGCTACTTACTAGGAATCTTACAAAACCAGTGAAGAGAGAAAACATTTTTTTTCTATGTGATCAATGCTTACTCCTTTAGAATAACTGTTCAAGGTAACTTAGAACAAAAACTTGATAAGTGGTTTCAACTAGGATCCTTGATTTCAAGTGAAACAATCAACTATATCAGCTGGTGTAAATTTCCCTATGCTCTGTTTAGCCTGTTTTCATTCTGTCATGCAAATTAAAGCCTTAGCATGGAATATAATTTTATGTTACATGTGTTTTATGAAGTTTTATTATAAAATACAATGAAAATAAAAATTAAGATAAAAGAGGGAACACATGGGGGGTGGTTTAAAAAAAGGGAAAAAAGAAAAAAAAAGATGTTGATTTCTGGCCCTTTACAATAGAGTAAATAATATTACAATTACAAATTCAACTTATTTTATTTGTTCATTTTTAGCCCATATTTTTATTATTTTTATAAATAACTCAAGGCAGCAAACATACCCAATACACCTTATTCCTTCTTTTTGCCCACAATAATAACCTTATGGTTTGGTTAAAGGTTCTCCCACACATGCGTGCTAGTCGTTTCCGACTCTAGGGGCCAGTGCTCATCTCCGTTTCAAAGCCAAAGAGCCAGCGTTTGTCCGAGGACGTCTCCGTGGTCAGGTGGCCAGCATGACTAGATGCCAAAGGTGCACAGAACGCTGTTACCTTCCCACCGTAGTGGTCCCTATTTTTCTACTTGCATTTTTTATGTGCTTTCGAACTGCTAGGTTGGCAGAAGCTGGGACGAGTAACAGGTGCTCACTCTGTTACGCAGCACTCGGGATTCGACCCGTCAAACTGCTGACCTTCTGATCGACAAGCTCAGCATCCTAACCAACTAAGCCACTGCGTCCCTTCGATGGTTTGGTTGAAAGAGAGTAATTGGTTCAAAGTCACCCAGCTGGCTTTCATGGCTAAGATAGGGCTTGTATTCAGTCTTCCTCTTTCTAGCCTGATGCCTTAACCACTAGATCAAACTGGCTTTTTACATTATTTCACATTACATTTACATTACCTATAATTATAAGCCAGTTCTATAACTGCACAATTATTAAATCATTAAATTAAATTTGAAGTTTCATTTTTTTTTCTATTTCAAGCATAAAAATCAGAAGCAACCATACCCAAAAAAATATTAATAGTGATAAAAATCAGAAGCAATCAAAAATCTGCAGTCTTTATTGAAGTTCAGTAAGGTAAATAGGGGAAAGTGAACTTTCATTTATACCACAGATATGGTTAAGAAGAAGAGCCCTGATGGCACAGTGGTTTGAATGCAATATTGCAGGCAAATTCTGCCCATAGCCAGGAGTTCAATCCTGACAGGGCCCGAGGTTGACTCAGCCTTCCATCTTTTTAAGATTGTTAAAATGAAAACCCAGATTGTTGGGGGCAATGTGCTGACATTCTAAACTGCCCAGAAAGTGCTGTTAAGCACTATTGGGCAGTATGTAAATCTAAGTACTATTGTTAATGCTAGCAATATCCCAAATAGAAACAACAAATAAAATCTATTTGTTTAAAACAGTTTACATTTATTACTCTTTCTGAACTATCATCATTTACGTTAGAAAGGATTATAATTTTAAAAAAAATCATTAAACTTAGAAACTGCATTTAGGCTAGCAGCATTAGTAGGATAGTGAGACAGTTGTTCAAAATAAAGTATAAGTAGTAGGAAACTTTATAACCAAAATGCCTGGAGTTGCTTAAAGCTATTACTTCACAAGTGACTTGGAACATCTTCTGGAGTCATCCAACCATCACTGTGGCAAAATAGGAGTAATAGATTTAGGCTTTAAATCATTCCAGTAATGGCTACGAGAAAAGGTCTGAAGATGCTGTAAGTTATTAGTGTGGAAATTAATGTCTTTCTAGTAAAGATTTAAAAGAAATCTGTCACAGGTTTATGATAGTGAATTTGTAAAAAAAAAACAAAAAACCAATTCTGATGCACTATAAATATAATAAAGTCCACCAATACTGTACTCCTGTTTCATCAGAACACAACATACACACACACAAACACAAACACCTGTGTCTAAACATAATTCTGAAAAATGTATACAAAAAAGTATATATTACTTGTTTTTTTTTAAAAAAAACCCATGGTTAACTTTATAAGAAGCTTTCATTTGAGAACTTTAGACTTAAAAAAGGAACTATGGTGACTTTTTTTTGCTAAAAAGAAAGGCCATGTTTTTTTTGTTTGTTTTTTAAATATGTTTGGAAGATTTAAAAGAGAAAGAAAAGACAGACAAGAGTAAGGGCACAGATGACTTTGAATGTATTATGGAAAGCTGTTAACAATAAACAAGTCTTCCTTTTTTACTCTTTAAAAAATTATCTTAAAAAAGAATGACAGTGACAACAGGTTACTGATAGGCATGACTACTACCTTATTACTGGGATCATAAAACAATATCTGATATTTATTCCAACATCTGTACTTCCAAATATTTCACTTTATACTCTCAATTCTCAGGTCTAGGCATTGATAACCAAAACAACTTTCTTTGTTCATGTATCTTTGCATGCATATTGTTTATTCCTGTACACTCTGAGTGATTTTTATATCTCACTATAAACATCCTCTCCTCCAAAATTGCATGTGTAAACTTTTTTTAAAAAGCAAAATAAAAAAGGATAAAAAACACAATGCACATACACACAAACATATTGTGTATATGTTGTATGTGTTATTTGTTAAATTTATTTGCTGCCTATCTCACTGTGGGGCTAATCTAGGCAGCTTACAATAATAAAAAGGAAGAAAAATGAAAAGAGTGTAAACAGAACAGAAGTAAAATAATAGAACAATAAAATAAACAATAACAAAGGAACACAAAGAGAATAATACATCAATATGATAGCCCAAAAAATGGATGGATGTGCCTCAGAACTCACTTTCAATCTGAGCTGAGAGTGACTGGGCTTTCATGGCTAAGGTAGGACTAGAACTCATGGTCTTTTACTGTCTAGCTTCTTGTCTTAATCACTAGACCAGGGGTGTCAAACTGCTGGCCCATGGGCCTGTTGCATCATGTGGAGGCCACACTCACCCCAGCTCCAGCAATGCAAAAAAAGTTGTGGTAGGTCACAACATGTCACATGACACGGCGAGTATGACACCCATTCACTAGACTAAACTAGGTCTTGTATGACATCGTAAGGCAATGAACATTTTATTATTATCTCTGTCAGGGAGACAGAAAAATTCCTACTCTTCAAATTCAAAGCAATATTAATATAATTACTATTCACAATAATCACAATATTGCACATTAGTAAAGGTAAAGGTTCCCCCACACATGCGTGCTAGTCGTTTCCAACTCTAGGGGCCGGTGCTCATCTCTGTTTCAAAGCCGAAGAGCCAGTGCTTGTCTGAGGACGTCTCCGTGGTCATGTGGCAGGCATGACTAGACACCAAAGGCGTATGGAACGCTGTTAACTTCCCACCGGAGTGGTCCTTATTTTTCTACTTGCATTTTTATGTGCTTTCGAACTGCTAGGTTGGCAGAAGCTGGGACGAGTAACAGGCGCTCACTCTGTTACATGGCACTCGGGATTCGACCCGTCAAACTGCCGACCTTCTGATCGACAAGCTCAGCGTCGTAACCCACTGAGCCACTGCATCCCTTTATTGCACATTATAAACAGCCTAATAAATAGAAGTAATAAAAATAAACATTATTTTTCTAAAGGACTGATCAAACTCTTTAAGTCCATAGGGTTCTCAGTAGATTAATGAAAATGGTGACAAAATGAACACAATTTGGAATTAATTTAATATCTTATATTTAGTAGTAGTAGCAGCAGTAGCAGCAGCAGTAGCAAACTTTATTATGATCTTTGACCAGCATATAGTAAACTTGTACACAATTGATAAAAATAGCAATTAAAATAAATTTAAAAATGATAAAGAAAAATGATGGGAAATGATAAAATATTGGATGTGTCAAAGAAATATAATTTTATTAGAGAATACTTGGAGGTCATCTAGTCCAACCTCCTGCTCAGGCAGGAAACCCTATACTATTTCAGACAAATGGCTGTCCAGTCTCTTCTTAAAAACTTTTAGCTTCTGGAGGCTGGATATTATGGATAACAATAATCATAAGAGGTATAAGTTGTACGATACATCTTCTATCTCCACCAAGGAAGTAAATATCATCCAGGTGTCATCAGTCCCTGGGAGTTTATGAGGAACCAAATTAATGCATTGCTCAAACAAGAGATTTTCATGTACTTTTTTATTCCCCTAAAAGCAATTTTCTACTCATAATTGCCTAAAAAATATTCTTGGAAATATTTGGCAGCACCTAAATAATAACGCAATCATAATAAACATTTTATCAATGAACTTAATATGCATAATTTTCAGTTTCACCATTGAGCCAGTTATTGTAAAATATATATTATGGCACATTTTTTGAGTTTAGAATGCACCAGTCCCTGAAAAATAAAAATATAAATTTCATTCAGTTGTCAATGCTGCATATTATTAAATAATTTAATATTTGATACTAAATAGTACTTTTTAGCAGGCATATAGAGTATCAAAACAATGATGTTCCAGCTCAGATTAAGTTGCCTATTGATATGATGTAATAAAGTGTAATAACTCTCCAACTCTTGATAAAATCTATCCACAGAGATAGGTTTCCATATATATCAGAAATTCTATTATAATGCTATTTTTTTCTTTGACAGGGGAATATGCACTTTAACTGATCTAGCACTAGCCAATTTGTCTCCCTCATGTATTAATAATATATTGTGTTATTAAAAATGGCAGTAATATTTTCTGTTGAAGTTATATTTCTTGTATATATACTGAATCTTTTTTGTTAAAGTGTAACGGACATTTATATAGCAATGACTGTGCTTGAAAAGAATACAGATATATAGTCAAGATTATAGAGCTGAAAATTATACACATGCACACATATACAAGGTGTACCAAAAGCCAAGACCACAAGCCAAAGTCAGGGCCCATAAAAAATTTATTTATATAAATTACATTAAATGTTCTGATTGGTTACTAGTTTCTTCTAAACACTTCCTTAGTTGTTTGACATACAATCTTTGAAGATTCCGAGGTTCTATAATATTTTCATGTGAGTATAGTATACACCCCAAAACCAAAAGAGATTGTGACATACACTGTATGTGAAATTAGCAAATAGATTAGTTTCTCCTGCCCTATGAAATATTTTAATTTATTACATTTGTTCTAGCTGCCCTCCTCCAAAACACTATCAGTAGCTTACAATATTCAATATACAACTTAATTAAAAAATAGTTATGTAGCAAAACAATCCAGACAAAAATAGCTATAATGAGAGAGAGAGAGAGAGAGAGAGGGAGCGAGAGAGAGAGAGAGAGAGAGAGAGAGAGCGCACAGATACACACACACACACAGAGCCTGAAGCATCATAAGGAAAACCAAAAATATTGTGATATTTCTAATGAAATTCTTACACTTGCATTGACTGCCACCTATTATTGTTACTGGAAGATTTTGTCTAAGCCAAAATTCTCAGGAAAATTAAAGAATCCGTTAGCAGAAGGATACCTCAAATTTTTGTTATCAAACTACCTTTAATGTCATCTTAACGTACACACGTCTCCTAAAACAACAAACACCAAAATGAACACAAATGAAAAATGAAAACAGTACAACAAAACATTTCAAAAGGTGGATTTATTTTAACAAAATAACTAAAAGGTTCTTCATACCTTCCCTGGACTGTATCACCCCCAAGTAAGGCACACCTCACAGTTTGGGAAATGATTTAGAGGCAGGATTATTCTCATTAAAACAAAGCCTGATAGCTATATACTGTATATATATAAAAAACCCTGCCTTCCTGAACAGACAGACATTGACCTACAACCATTTTTTTCGTGACCATTGGAAATTATAACAGCACTGAATAAAAAGGTGACTTACAATCAGTCTTTGCACTTACCACCATCCCCATGGTCACTTGGGCACTTGACAACCAGCATGTGTTTAGGATAGTTGCAGAGTCCCAGGGTTATGTGATTGCCATTTGTGAACTTTTAAGCCAGATTCCAACAAGCAATGTCAATGAGCGAAGCTGGATTGGCTTAACAACTGCATGGTTCAAAAAACAACTCCACTGATTTGCTTAATAAACCATGGCAAAAAAAGAGGTCATGAAATTGGGCATGACTTGCTGAATGACCACCTTGCTTAGCAACTAAAATTCTGGTCCCAATTGTGATCATAAATTGAGGACTACCTGGGCATCCAGCTATTTTATAAAATCCACCAACTATCTTGGCATTCTCTGCTTAGCCTTGGTATATTAGAGAGATAGGACGCCTACAGCCTATAGAGTTATTGGGAAATGCAACAGAAAAAAAATATATAAAAGTGACATACGTTTGGAGTACCATCTTATAGATCTGCACCAAGAGCCATAAGATTAAAGAAGGGTTTCTCAGCCTTGGCAATTTTAAGACAGATGGACATCAGCTCCCAGAATTCCCCAGCCAGCATGTTGAAGTCCACCTGTCTTAAAGTTGCCAAGATTGAAAAACACTGGGTTAGAGAAATCAGTCTCCTGCCAGCCCATCCTATGTTGAGAAATAGAACAATATGGCAAGTGATAAATCAAATTACTTGTTTAAAAGGGAGGGGGAAGGGAAGAGATTTCTTGTTAAAACAATCATAGACACATGAAAAGGAAATAAAAAAATAGACCTGTACAAAATACACAAAAGCAATTTAAAAGAAATCTTCTATAGAAAACTATATCAAACTCTATAGGTTTTTTCCCCTCTTTTTAATAAATTTACAGACATTTCTGAAATTCTCTTTTCATTTTGTTGTTATGGGACATTGAGTGTAGATTAATGAGAAAAAAATAAATTTCAACAACAGCATAACAAAATTGACAAAAGTGAAGGGGGTCTGCACTGTATAGACCCATGGTGGTGGACCTATGGCATGTGTGGCACAGGCGGCATGCAGAGCAGTTCCTGTGGGCACATGCGCCATCATCCCAAAGGGAAGTGGGGCCAAGCTGCTCCCCTCCACCTCTCCATGTGCTCCTGCACTCTAGCTCTCTTTCTCTATGCACTGAGAGTCAGGGAGCAGCTGCAAGAGCTGGGCAGATCTGGGCTGGATGGTGGAGGCAGCTGCCAGCACGAGTGCAGGTAAGCCTCTGGAGGGAT
>JAKJMR010000087.1:201686-214410 GCA_024449315.1 Daboia siamensis
ATTGCATTGCATTGCATTGCATTGCATTGCATTGCATTGCATTGCATAGTATTCTATTCTATTCTATTCTATTCTATTCTATTCTATTCTATTCTTAGATTATCTTTTCATTCAGAACAGAAGTCTGGGATGGATGGGTGGCTCCAGCAGTATATTAGGTTTTACACTATATCCTTATAATCTTATGTACAGTTCAATTTTATATTTTATAGAAAGGGTTTTTTTCTTGTTGTTATTGTAAGATTTTATTATTATACTAAATACAGTTCTGCGCAGTCTGCTTATGTGTCTAGATGTAGATATTGGTGGTTGGTATATAATATCATTAATCTCGCACACATTATGTATTATGTATTGAGGGGAAAAAACTTGTGATATTGACAAATGTCTGAAAAAGAAAAGTGCATTTAAAAGATTTCTTTTTGTGAGTTTAAGTGAAATGATCTAAAAATATAGATGTTTTCTTTTGGAACCTGCCTTTGGCAATCATAGACTGCAAAATGTTTTCAAAACATTTTCTCATCAGTCCTTTATCAGAAACTTCTAGAGGTTGGAGGGGGGCACACACCAAGCACTAAGTGAAAATAAAATGCGCTGAGGCTTATCACTAAAATGTCAATATTTTAAGAAAATATTTTTATAATGTAAATGAGGTTTTTTTTTAAAAAAAAAAATCCTATATAACCAGGTGCTTTGAAATTCTGACAAAAGATTGTATAATTCATATTTGTACCACTTGAATCACATGTGGGAACAGTCGGGGAGGTTGCAAGGCAAAGATATATATATATATATATCTTGTATATTATATATTATATATATTATTTTCTGGAATACTTGAATCTGAAAGTATTGAAACAGTTTAAGAATTAACTCAAGATCAGATGTGTTGGGTGAATTTCAGACAATGCAAAAATACATGGGACTCCAGATCACAGTCTAGCTTCTTCTACACACCAGGAGATTGACAGTGATTTTTTGCACAGGATGCTTCCTTTGGTTTGTGAATTAATCTATTTTCTAAATTTCTATGATGTATAAGATACTAACCATATGTAACTAACATATGTAACTAACAGTGGTGTAAAGGAGAACGCTTTGGTTATATTAGTCATGATGTCTGTAGCTGGTCCAATGAAAAAATGTATAAAAGAGATGGTCTGCATCCATCCAAGAAAGGGACTGAGATGCTTAGCAATGAAATCACAGCTTTTTTGGAGGAACATTTAAACTAAATAATGGGGACAGTGAGTTAATTGATACAGAACATCACTGTCCCCAGCAATCTAAGAAAATAGGGGAAGCCAGGCACCACACAAGTTATGCAGCAAGTAAACACAGGGTCAGTCATAAAGGACTCAAATGTCTATACACTAATGCACAGAGTATGAACAGTAAGCAGGGTGAACTAGAAATTCAGGTAAATGAGGACAGATATGACATTGTTGCCATTACGGAAACATGGTGGGACGAAACCTTCAAATGGAACACACAGCTAGAGGGATTTAAACTATTTAAAAGAAACAGACTAAACAAAAGAGGAGGAGGAGTTGCTCTCTATATAAGAAATAACTTTATCTCTACAGAAATAGAGCACAACAATGACGAAAACTGTAAACTTGAAAGCATTTGGGTCAATATAAAAGGGGAAAAAAATGACATTGCCATAGGTGTATACTATAGGCCGCCCAACCAAGCAGAGGAAATAGATGAACTTTTTGCTAGTCAGCTAACTAAGGTATGTAAGAAGCACATCACAATAGTAATGGGGGACTTTAATTACCCCGATATCAACTGGGAGACAAACTCTGCACCAAGTGGAAGATCAAACAGATTCCTGACAAACCTAGCAGACAACTTTCTCTCCCAAAAAGTAGAGAAGGGAACTAGGGGATTAGCCATATTGGATTTAATTCTCACAAACAGAGATGAAATGATAGAAGGTGTTGAAGCCACAGGAACCTTGGGGGGAAGTGATCATGCAATATTGGAATTCAACATTCTGGAAGCACAAGCAACAGAACACAGCCAAACTAGAGTCTTGGACTTTAAAAGAGCTAATTTCAATAAACTTAGAGAGACCATGGGAAGAATTCCATGGATGAGAATCCTAAAGGGGAAAACAACTCAAGAAGCTTGGGAAATTTTGAAAAGTGAGATAATAAAGGCCCAGTCTAGTATAATACCAACAAAGAAGAAAAATAACAGCTCTCAAAAGAAACCAGCATGGCTGCATAAAGAACTCTCTGATAAATTGAAAGATAAAAAGGACAAGTATAAGGATTGGAAAGAGGGGCACATAACTAAGTCAGAATATCAGCAAATAGCCCGTGCCTGCAAAGATGAAGTAAGGAAAGCTAAGGCTCAAAATGAACTAAGGCTTGCAACCAAAGTCAAAAATAACAAAAAATGCTTCTTTCAACATATAAAAAACAAGGAAAAAGTTAAGGAAATGATTGGTCCATTAGTGGGGGAAAGTGGCAAGAAGGTGACAAGCAATAGGGAGAAAGCAGAACTATTTAATTCATTTTTTGCATCTGTCTTTACACAAAGGGAAAAAACAGTCCAACCTACCCAAACCAGTGCCATAAAAAACAGAATAGAAACGCAAGTTAAGATAGGCAAGAAAATGGTAAGTGAGCACCTGTCCAGCCTAGATGAGTTCAAATCACCAGGACCAGATGGATTACACCCCAAGGTTCTCAAGGAACTGGCAGACGTGATCCCAGAACCACTGAACTATATTTTTCAAAGATCCTGGAGCACTGGGGAACTACCAGAGGACTGGAAGAGAGCTGATGTAGTTCCCATCTTCAAAAAAGGGAAAAAAGTAGATCCAGGAAACTACAGACCTATCAGCCTGACCTCAATACCTGGGAAGATTCTGGAAAAGATAATCAAACAACAAATCAGCGAACATCTTGATGCAAACAAAATCATCACTAAAAGTCAACACGGGTTTATCAAAAACAGATCGTGCCAGACGAATCTTATTACATTCTTTGACCAAGTGACAAAACTAGTGGACCAGAGGAATGCTGTAGATATAATTTACTTGGACTTCAGTAAGGCATTTGATAAGGTAGATCACAACCTACTACTTGACAAGATAGAAAAATGTGGGTTAGATAGCATTACCACCAGATGGATTCGTAGCTGGCTGACAGGCCGTACTCAGCGTGTGGTCCTCAATGGAACCGCATCTACATGGAAGGAAGTGTGTAGTGGGGTGCCCCAGGGCTCTGTTCTGGGCCCAATGCTCTTCAATATCTTCATTAATGATTTGGATGAGGAGATAGATGGGGAACTCATCAAATTTGCAGATGACACCAAGCTGGCAGGAATAGCCAATACTCCAGAAGATAGGCTTAAGATACAGAAGGATCTGGACAGACTCGAACACTGGGCACTATCTAACAAAATGAAATTCAATGGTGAAAAAAGTAAGGTTCTACATTTAGGGAGGAAAAATCAAATGCACAGGTATAGTATAGGTGGTACCTTGCTCAATAGCAGTAACTGTGAGAGGGATCTCGGAGTCTTAGTAGACAATCACTTCAATATGAGCCAGCAGTGTGCTGCAGCTGCCAAAAAAGCCAACACAGTGCTAGGCTGCATTAACAGAGGGATAGAATCAAGATCAAGTGATGTACTAATACCACTTTACAATGCTTTGGTAAGGCCACATCTGGAATACTGCATCCAGTTTTGGTCACCACGATGTAAAAAAGATGTTGAGACTCTAGAAAGGGTACAGAGAAGAGCAACAAAGATGATTAGGGGTCTGGAGGCCAAAACATATAGGGAACGGTTGCTGGAATTGGGTATGTGTAGTTTAACGAAGAGAAGAGTGAGGGGTGACATGATAGCAGTGTTCCAATATCTCAGGGGCTGCCACAAAGAAGAGGGAGTCAAGCTATTCTCCAAAGCACCTGAAAGCAGGACAAGAAGCAACGGATGGAAACTAGTCAAGGAGAGAAGCAACCTAGAACTAAGGAGAAACTTCCTGACAGTTAGAACAATTAACCAGTGGAACAACCTGCCTCCAGAGGTGGTGAATGCTCCAACACTGGAAGCTTTTAAGAAGAGACTGGACAGCCATTTGTCTGAAATGGTATAAGGTTTCCTGCCTGAGCAGGGGGTTGGACTAGATGACCTCTAAGGTCCCTTCCAACTTTATTATTATTATTATTATTATTATTTACAGAAATTCAGCTGACCTAACATACTAAGACTAACAAGGTTAAAACTAAGCAAGCTTAGTTTTTTCAAGGTCCTAGTTAATGGTTAAATATTTCTACAGAGGATGGGGGAGGAAGGGGGATAAGGAAAAAACACACACATGAATTTAAGGAAAAATAACCAGATATTTATACAAATATCTTAGAAAAGAAAGATATTTAAATAAATTTATTTTTATTGCCTCTCCCACAGTTTTAAATATCTTTTATCTAAAAATTTTCAAGAGGCACAATGACTTAACACAGACGTGTCAAACACAAGGCCCGGGAACCAGATCCGGCCCACAAAGTGGTTTCATGTGGCCCGCGAAGCCATCCTGGAAACAGTGAGGGAACGGCCCCCACTGCCTTGGCCCTGGCCCAGAGACCCTCCTTCTGCCAGAGATCCTCAGATCTGTCCCACTCCTGCCCAGGCCCCCATAGGCACCCTTGATGCAAACAATGTAGAGCTTGCCACGCCCACCCAGTAGGCTATAGGCACTCTAGCCACGCCCACCCAGTAGGCCACGCCCACCCTGGCGATACCCACCCGGCCCCCTGAGGGCAACCACAATGCTGATGCGGCCCTCAGTGAAATTGAGCTCGACACCCCTGACTTAACAGTTAAACATGCTGAGCTTGTCAGCTGGAGAGTTGACAGCCTGGGTTTGAGACCCCAGTAGTGAACAAGAGGGTGAGCTCCAATTCCTGCCCCAGCTGCTGCCCACCTAGCAGTTTGAAATAATGCAAATGTGAGTAGATTAATAGGTACCACTTTGCTGGGAAGGTAACAGTGTTCCATGCACCTTAGACATATAGCCATGGTGGCCACATGACCACAGAAAATGGCTTCAGACAGCGCTGGTTTTCTTGGCTGAGAAATGGAGATGAGCACACACATCAGACATGACTGGACAAGGAAACCTTTACCTTTTTACAATTTTCCACATTTCTGAGGACCTTTAATCCATTGAAAGATACATTTTAGGTTTCCACTGTTTTCTATTAAAAAAAAACCCTTAACAGCTAACAACAGGAAGTGAACCAATATCTTACTTTTTTTTATTCTTGTTTCAATGATATCTGATCCTCAAAAACTGCCTGAACAAATACCTGAAATTTTCTTTGCAAGGTTTTTCTGAAGTGGTTTGCCATTGCTTCCTTACTAGGACTGAGAGAAAATGACTGGTCAAGGTAAGCCAACTAACTTTGTGCCTAAGGCAGAACTAGAACTCACAGTCTCTCAGTTTTTAGCCTAGTGCCTTAACCATTACACCAAACAATGAGTTGCAACAATTATCAAAAATAAGTATATTGATTTCTGAGCCACAAATTCATTATCAGTCAAAGAGTGAAAAATGTTCACACACTCTTCTGAAACAAACAGTATGTAATATGACCTTACAAATATAAAAAGCCCAAATGCACAGGTAGACAAAGAAAGAAGGAAAAAAAAATCAAAATAGATGTAATCCAGTGAGAAATTTTATTTCTCTTTCCTTTTTTTAATATACTGTAATAATTGTAGTAATAGTTTTAGTCACAACTGTAAAAAAATAATATAGAGTAAAAAAAGAAAGAAAGAAGGAAGGAAAAGGAAAAAGGTGCAAAAAAGTAAAAGGAGCTTTCTCCCCCACAAAATCATTTTTTTCTTCATGACAAGCATGAACAAGTCCATAATCCCTTCACCTCTTGTTAATTAACAAATTTAAATCCTTCATCCCATAGCTCATCTCTTAATAATTGGTAAATGTAATAAGTAATGTCTTATCCAATCCAGTTGTCAACATAAAGTCCAAACAGAGGTCTAAAATAATGACATTAGTTAACATATCTAAAACTTAACATTCCACATTTCATCTCTTAGCTGTAAGCAAAACCCCATTTAAAGGGCATAAAGTAGTACCCATATCCTAGTATTTAAAAAATGCTAAAGTTTAGCATGACAGAGAGAAGCCATTTGTTTTAAAAGAATCCCAAGCTTACAAATACACCATACTTCTAGAGCAGGAATGTCAAACTTGCAATGTCACATCACGTGATGTGTCGTGATGTATCGCAACTTTTTTGCCATTCTGGCAGTGGGGTGAGCATGGTTTCGCTATGATGCATCCAACCCACAGGCCGGCAGTTTGACACCCCTGTTTTAGAATGACTGTATGGAAAAAAGTTTAAACACTATATTAACAGTAAGCAAATCTAATATACCCTTTTGTATTCGAAAGCCAACACTTCCAAAGAAAACCACCTTAAATATCAATATATCATATTCAAATAAATATTCCATAACTCAACTCTTAATTATAAAGAAAACCACATTTAGCAAATATCTCAAGGTTCCATCTTGAACCCTGTGCTCTTCAACATCTTCATAAATGATCAAGTGATGGAAGAGAAGGGGAACTCATCAAATTTACAGATGAGATCAAGCTGGGGGAAATTGCCAGTACTCTGAAAGATAAAGATTGAAAAAGATCTTGACAGACTTGAGCATTCAGCCCTATCCAACAAGATCCAACAAGATGTATGAGTCAACAGTGTGCTGCAGCTGCTAAAAGAGCCAATGAAGATTTAGGATGCATCAACAGAGGGATAGATGGATAGATGGATGGATGCACGGACAGATGGACAGACAGACAGATAACCTTTATTGTCATTTTATTCCTGTGGGCACAATGGCATACATTAAAAATTAAATTTAGTTGCTTCCTCTCAAAATGTACATATACATAACACATTTAAAACATACTATATACAACATATGTATAGACCCACACCCTTACATATAAGTAACATATAAATATTATTCACTGTCCTTCTTGAATACATAATGGAAGGAGGAAGCTTTAGAGTTCACAAGGTTAATACTGTATGGAACAAAGCTGTAACTGAATCTGGATGTTCTGCTTCGGATACCACGGATCCTCCTCCCAAAAGGTAACAAGGAAAACAGTTGGTGAAGAGGATGTGTAGTGTCCCAGACAATCTTGTGGACCCTGCTCAAGCAACACTTATGTGCTATGTCCTGGATGGAAGGGAGGGAACTGCCAATGATCTTTTCAGCTATCTTCACCACTCTCTGAACTGCCTTCCTGTCTGAAGCAGTGATGCTTCCAAACCACACTATGATGCTGTATGACAGGATGCTCTTGATCATCTTTCTGTAGAAAGTGGTAAGGATAGGGGAAGAAAATGCAGAAAATGGAGGTGCTGCTGTGCCCACTTCACCAGTGTCTCGCTGTTGAGTGACCAAGCTAGCCAATTGTTAACTGCACACCCAGGAATTTGATGCTGGTAACCATCTCTACAGATGAATCATTAATGAACAGAGAAGTGTGGCTGTGCCTGCCTTTTCTGAAATCATCAAGATCAAGGGAACAAGATCAAGGGAAGATAGCATCAAGATCAAGCAAACTGATGGTACCACTCCATACTGTATTAGTGAGGTCACTTGGAATATTGCCTCCAGTTCTGGTCACCATGATACAAAAAAAGAAGTTGGGGCTTAGAAAGAGGTGCAGAGAAGAACAACAAAAAGTGATAAGAAGTCTGGAGGCTAACTCATATAATGAACAGCTAAGGTATGCTTAGCCTAATAAAGAGGCTCAGGGGGAACATGATAGCAGTCTTGAAGGGCTGTCACAGAAAAGAGGAAGTCAATTTATTCTCCATAGTACCTGATGGCAGGACAAGAAGCAATGGATGGAAGCTTGTTAGAGGGAGATTCAACTGCAAATAAGGAGAAATTTCCTGATAGTGAAGACAGTTAATCATTGGAACAGCTTCCAGAGTCGTGGATTCTCATCACTGGAGGTTTTTGAGAAAAGATTGGACAACCATTTGTCCAGGATGGTATAGGGACTCCTCCCTTGGGCAGAGGGCTGACTAAAAGACCTCCATTGTCCCTTCCAGCCCTATGATTCTATGTCTTAAATTTGACATTTGAAGCAGGATAATTTCTCCTTTAAAAAAACAAGTTCATAAAATTTCCTTTAAGTAAAAAAGATAGATACATAATCAACTTAAATGTTGTCAAATTAGGATACATAAAGTAGGGGGGAAAGCTCAAATACCATATTAAATATAAGCAAATCAAATACATAACATTTTTGTAATCCCAGATATTGGCAAATCAAAAAAGAATTACCCACAACAGCAATAGCAACCATTTTAACTCTAGTCAAATAAACAATTTTTCTCTTTAGTCCATTCAGATGGTCGTTGACCCTTGTTACAAATTTCTTCAATACTTTAAACAACCTCTTTTATAAGTCCAGCAAAAATAACTTATTCCAACTCCTATCCAGGATCCTCATTTTTATTTCCTTCCTAATTTTTAAAGTTCATGCAATATTTTATTTATATATGATGACAATTTTTTGTTCGAATTCTGTTTCATGTTATTCTCAGGTAGATTTTGTTGCATGTCTTTTTCTGCAAGATTTTCTTCTTCCCAAGAAGACATAACAAACCTGACATAACTGATTCAAATCCCAGCACTGTTCCTAATACAGTTCCTCAAAGTGTCTTGTCTTGTTATATCTCCAATATAAAATACAGTTTTTCCCCATAAATATGCATCTATTCTTTAAGATTAATTTTAATGTTCAAAATCCAATATTCCAATGTTTCCTAATCCTTAGTCTGTTTAAAATTTTCTAAAGCCAAAACCTTATCTTGCTTTTGGTTTTTGTTTTTAATTTCTTAAAGACTATAAAGATATATTTCTATTTTCTTATAGTTGTGTTTGTGATCTTTTCACTTTGAAGGTGTCTAACTTCTTTGATGCAGTTAATAGGCAATGTCTGAAAGTGGTTAGCAAGTAAAGTGTGAACTTGATGTCCTTTAAAAATGTTCCATTTGTAGCCAGAGAAATTATGGCAAATTCCTCGTTTCCCAATTTCCCACTTTTCTGGAGACCACTGTCTTGCAGTTTCCCCATGAAAAGTAACTGTAAGGAGAACAGTTTGCACAATCTCATGTCCTCTCTTTGTCCAGAAAAGGTTGAAGGAGCTGATCTACTTGTCAGCTCCATATTCATGGTTGCAAACATCAGCTCTGCTTTTTGTCCTCATCTTCAATTCACCAAATTCCCCAGAAGACGTCCTTTGTGCTGCTCCAAAAAAAAGTCCATTAAGCTCATATAGACGAAAGTGGAATCAAGTCCAAGAACATCTGGTCCCTAGTATTTAAATTCAAACAGAACAGAATGTAAAATTGCCATAAAAATCATTTGCGAACTCCAGCTAAACCAAAAACTTCTTATTCCTTCTTCAGTATCTGTTTATGAGTTCTTTAAGCTAAAATAACAACTTTTACAATAAAACTTAAATGCCTAAACACAAGCTGAAAAAGCAATTAAGAAACAGAGGGAAAAAGTTCCAGTGTAATTGCAGGAGCTTTCAGCAATAGAATCATAGAACCATCTTCAAAGCATCATTCCCTAACCATAAAGCTTAGAATATCCCATTGCTGATTACAGCTAGACCATTATAGTTACTTATTATTAGAAATTAAGGTAATGCAATATGTAAACTATGCACAAAAATAAAGGCAAAAGGAAAAGTGAATACGTGTGAGTGGTTCCTTTATATACCATTCATCTTTAATGGTTTAATTATTATTACTATTATTTATTAAATTTATATACTGCCCTTCTCCCGAAGGACTCAGGGCGGTGAACAGGGCAATAAATATAAAAAAACGAAATACAAAAGTTAAAAAACAATTAAATATTATGCCCAGTATAAACAGTAATTAAAATCATGTTAAAACCCCATCCCTTAACCCATCAAACCAGGCCGGATTGCTCAAATAAATAAGTTTTTAGATCCCGACGGAAGGAGCGAAGGTCAGGGGCCATCCGGAGCTCGACCGGCAAGCAGTTCCACAGGTCTGGTGCGCCCACAGAGAACACCCTCCCCCTAGGGGCCACCAATCGACATTCTTTGATCGGAGGCACCCTGAGGAGGCCCTCTCTGTGGGAGCGCATTGGATGGAGTTTAAATTAAACTTGTTTTCTACCAAACAGATTTATATAATTTTGGCAAGAGTACTTGGCTTTTTAAATGAACTGATTTGCATCATTCTTTAGACCAGGGATCCCCAAACCCTGGTCCGTGGACTCACACTGATGCGTCACTTGCCAGAAATGGGACACACAAACAAGCAAAGCTCCATCTTTGGGATGCAGACAGTATTCAAAACCACACACACTGGTCTGCGGGAAAAACTTTCTCCATGGCAATGGTCCCTGGTGCCCAAAAGGTTGGGGACCTCTGCTTTAGATCTTGTTCACAGTTACATATTTGTTAAAATCTATGAAGAAATTCGGACTTCCGGGTGGCAAGGCTCCATCGATGGCGGTCATTTTTGACCATCAGCCCCATTGCTCCATTCGAATCGCGAAAACAGCGACAATCAGCTGTTTCGCAGTTTGGGAATCCTCCCCTCGGGAGAAGAGGTGAGGGTGAACATTCAGGTAGAGGTAGAGCTCCCCTAGACCCCCAGAATTTCAATCTGGGGGTCGAAGGGTGAGAGCTCCCTCGGAGCCTGAATTAACTCCAGACTTGGGGACTCCTCTGTTTTAAGGTTTTAAAACAGAGCAGGACGCTGCAACCATCCCTACACTCAATATTGTATTTTGGATTACTTGGACACAGGCAGAGCTGAGCAGGAGAATATTGAAACAGCAAGTATATGATCTTTAACTCCAGTTTAACTTAAAAGAAGGGGAGGAATTTGGCGCCAGAATAAATTTTTTGGAGAAAGAGGGAAGAACAAAACAATAAGGAAAATAATATAAAAGATCAAGGAAGAAGACAGAAAGTGGATTTTTAAAGCTGTAAAAGACTCTGTTAAAAACATTTTAGGTTGGCTTAAAAGAGACTTAAAAGTTTTGGACATTTAACAGTAAAGCAAAAAAGTTGCAATTTGGGCGGAAAAGTGAAAATGATAAACGAAAGTTAATTGGGTGTTAAAATGGATTCCAAACCACCTAGATTTACTGTTTCTAAAAGTGCGGGGGCATCACCAGTTCAACAATCTGGACTTCAGACATTGATGCCACCCCCCGCAGCACCTACACCCACATTAACACTAAAAGATTTAAAAGATGCTTTAAAACTTCAATCTGAGCAAATATCTGAGTAAATGGCAGAGCTTATTAATGAGAAAAATAAAGAAATATGAGAGGATATTCTGCTGGCATTTTAGGGACTGACAGTTTGTATTGAGAGTCTGGATGAACACATGGAAGAAGTTAAGCAAAATAATTTGATATTGGAGGCTAAAATGTGTGAAGCTGAGAATAAAATGGATAAAACTGATGAGGAGGTGGTCATGATACAATATAGAGACATGCAGTTTGCTTTGAGGATAAGAGGTTTGAAAGAAAATCCACAAGAAAATTTGGAAGAGATATTGGCAAAAGATGTGGCGACTATTTTGGGTTGGCGAGCTGAAGATTTTATATTGGAAATAGATAAAATATTTCGTGTTAATTTTTGGATTGCTAGGCAAAGAAAATTACCAAGAGATGTGGTTGTCTATTTTACAAAGAGAATGATCAGAAATGTGATTATTCAAGCCTTTTATAATAACAAATTTAAAGTGGCTGATCAAGTGGTTATGGGAGGAGAGGTATTACCTCCCATTGATAGGGCATGCAATTTAGGTGTCCTCCTGGACTCACGACTCAGTTTTGAAGATCATATTGGAGTCGTGGCCAGGGGGGCATTTGCCCAGGTTCGCCTGGTGCGCCAGTTGTGCCCCTATCTGGACCGAGATACCCTATGTATGGTCACTCATGCACTCGTTACCTCCCAGATAGATTACTGCAATGCTCTCTACATGGGGCTGCCTTTGAAGACCAGCCGGAGGCTCCAGCTGGTGTAGAATGCGGCTGCGCAGGTAGTGATGGGAGCATCCCGATACTCCCATATTACACCCCTCCTGCGTGAGCTGCATTGATTACCGGTTGTCTTCCGGGTGAGATTTACCTTGTACTTACCTTGTACTTACCTTTAAAGCCCTACATGGCCTAGGCCCAGGATATTTGCAGGACCGTCTGCTGCCGGGGACGACTTCCCATCGCCCAGTGCGCTCACACAGAGAGGGCCTCCTCAGGGTGTTGTCGGCTACACAATGTCGGCTGGCGACCCCCAGGGGGAGGGCTTTCTCTGTGGGAGCACCAGCCCTGTGGAACCAACTCCCCCTTGAGCTCCGGATGGCCCCGGATCTCCTGTCCTTTCGCTGCGACCTCAAAACTTTCCTTTTTCATCAGGCTGACCTGGATTGACGACGGATTTTTAAAATGTTTTAATTTTTAATTGTTTAGTTAATTTATTTTGGGGCTGTTTATTTAATTTCTTTTAACTTTTGTATTGTTGTTTTTATTGTTGTTAGCTGCCCTGAGTCCTTCGGGAGATAGGGCGTCATATAAGTCCCATAAATAAATAAATAAATAAATAAATAAATAAATAAATAAATAAATAAATAAATAA
>JAKJMR010000087.1:214420-271602 GCA_024449315.1 Daboia siamensis
TAAATAAATAAATAAATAAATAAATAAATAAATAAATAAATAAATAAGAGGTTTTAATTTTGAAAGAAATCCCACCAAGAATTTTAAGAAAAAGGAAAGAGTTTGTTTTCCTGTCAGATGAAATTTAAAAAACGACAGATCCAGTTCAGATGGGAGATACCAACTGGGATAGTGGTGAATTATGTTGGTACAAGATATAATCTTAATACAGTTCTGAAGGCACATAATTTTTATTGTAACATACTGAAAGCAGACCCACTGCCATCCCCAGAATTTAAAAGAGGGAAGGAAGAAGGAGTGCGACAGATACAATCAGAAGGTATACAGCGAGGTGAAGAAACCACCTTGCTGATTCCAAAAGAAGCACAGCAAACTTTGGAAATTGTGCAGCCCTTGGTCTCATTAGAAGAATCAAAGGCTCAAAGAGTGACATGGGCTGCAACCAGATGAAAGGAACAACAACAACAGAAACAGTACTCTACAATTACAACTCAAGAATCTAATAGTGAAGCAGTGGGAGGAGCAAGACCAAAGAGGCAGATGCTTGTGGATCTGCAAGATACGCTCCGAAAGTTTCAAGACGCAAAAGATGGCGACAAAGTTTCTAACATGGAATGTTAATGGTTTAAACTCACCGCAAAAGAGAAAGAAAATATTTCAGTATTTGAAACAATTTAAAAATGATGTTATATGTTTGCAGGAAATGCATATCCGTGTATCTGATAAAAAAATATTTGATAAATTCCAGACTGGGTGTACAGTTTATTGCATCTGCTCCAGAAAAGAAAAACGGTATAATTATTTATGCGAAGAAGACTTTAACAGCTAACCTAATTGAAGCAGATAAACAAGGAAGATATATTTAACTTTTAATGGAAGGGAAGAAAATACTTTTAATTTGATTATATGCACTTAATCAACAACAAGGAGAATTTTACAAACTTTTACATAATAAAATAATTCAATGGGATTATAAATCGTGTATTTTAATGGGAGACTGGAATGGAGTGCTGGACACACAGAAAGATAAAAAAGGACCTTTTAAAAGTACTCCAAATCATGCTAGATTGCCTAAATCCTTTTTTGATATGAAAGATGATTTGGAACTGAGAGATGTCTGGAGAGAACGAAACATGGAAGAAAGGGATTTTACTTTTTTTCTGATAGACATCAATCTTTTTCCAGGATTGACTTTGTATTAACTACTAATGATTTTTTTTTCTAGGGTTAAGAAGATTAAGATATGTCCAACAACTTTATCAGATCACAGCCCAGTATGGATGGAATTGGACAAGGGGAAGGGAGATAGAAGATCTTGGAGGTTAAATGAAAATTTATTTAGATATGAAGAAAATGTGGAAGAATGCAAAAAACAAATGAAAGAATTTTTTATTATAAATATGCATAAGGGTACACCCATTGAAATGGTTTGGGATGCAAGTAAGGCTTATATGAGAGGAGTTTTAATATATTTGAATAATAAATATAGACTTAGATTGGAATATAAGTGTAAAGAATTAGAGGAGAAAATAAAGATGAAAGAGAAGGCTTTTATTTTGAAATCTAATAAGAGGCTGAAAGAAGCAATTAATTTGTTAAGAGGGCAGTTTGATATGTTGATGGCAGACCAAGTGACAACTAATTTACGATATGTTAAACATAATACTTTTTATAATGCTAATAAGCCAGGTAGATGGTTAGCTTATCTGTTAAGGAAAAAACAAAAATCACGTAATATAGATAAGATAGAATATAAGGGTAAAGAGGTGTTTCAGCAAAATCTTATTAAAAAGGCTTTTGCTGAATTTTATTCCAAATTATATGCTACGGATATAACTCAAGGTTTAGATATAGATAGGTATCTACAAGAAATGAATATTCCTATACTTACACAAGAGCAAAGGAAAGGGATGAATCAACTAATAACTGCTGAAGAAATTATTTTAGCAATTAAACAACTAAAAGTGGATAAGCCACCTGGAACAGATGGTTTGACAGCCATTTATTATAAAAATTTACAATTAGAGTTGGTGGAACCTTTAAAATTATTATTTAGAACAATTCAATCTGGAGCAGTGCCTCCATCATGGAAAACAGCATTTATAACATTGATTCCAAAGGAAGATCAAGATCTTACCCAATCTAAAAATTACAGACCAATATGGCTTTTAAATACTGATTATAAGATATTTGCAAAGATTTTAGCAAATAGATTAAGGAAGGTTATGCAGCAAATGATTCATAGTGATCAAACAGGATTTATAAGTGGTAGACAAATGAAAAATAATGTGAGACATATTGTAAACTTATTAGAATATTTGGAAAGAAATAATCAAGTCCCTGCAGCGCTGATTTTTTTGGACGCTGAAAAGGCGTTCGATCAATTGAATTGGCAATTTTTATTTAAAGTCTTAGAGAAGATGGAGTTCGGTGATAAGATTTTACAACCTATTAGGGCTATATATCAGAAACAAACAGCTCAAATAATAATTAATGGTAGTTTAACAGAAGCTTGAAAAATTGAAAAGGGTACAAGACAGGGATGTCCGTTGTCACCATTGCTGTTTGTTTTAACATTGGAAATATTATTGATTAAGATACGTCCCCTTCATGGATTACTGCCTTGTCGTGGTGAAGGGGCTTGCGTAATTCAATGAAGCTATGAGCTATGCCGTGCAGGGCCACCCAAGACAGACAGGTCATAGCCAAGAGTTCTGACAAAAAGTGATCCACTGGCGAAGGAAATGGCAACCCACTCCAGTATCTTTGCCATGAAAACCCTATGGACAGTACCAAAAGGCAAAACGATATGACGCTGGAAGATGAGCCCCTCAGGTCGGAAGGCATCCAATATGTTACTGGGGAAGAGCAGAGGGCTAGTACTAGTAGCGCCAGAAAGAATGAAGCGACTGGGCCAAAGCCGAAAGGACGCTCAGCTGTGGATATGTCTGGTGGTGAAAGGAAAGTCCGATGCTGTAAAGATTTTTTCTCCATAGGAACCTGGAATGTAAGATCCATGAATCAAGGAAAGCTGGACGTGGTCAAACAAGAGATGACAAGACTGAACATCAACATCTTAGGTATCAGCGAACTAAAACGGACAGGAATGGGTGAATTTATTTCAGATGACCATCAGGTATATTACTGCGGGCAAGAAGCCCTCAGAAGAAATGGAGTAGCCTTCATAATCAATAAAAGAGTAGGAAAAGCAATACTGGGATACAATCCTCAAAATGACAGAATGATCTCATTTCGAATCCAAGGCAAACCATTCAATATCACAGTAGTCCAAGTCTATGCCCCAACCACCAGTGCTGAAGAGGATGAAATTGACCGGTTCTATGAAGCCCTACAGCACCTTATAGAACTAACACCCAAAAATGATGTTCTTATCATCATGGGGGATTGGAATGCTAAAGTAGGAAGCCAAAAGATAACTGGAATAACAGTTAAGTTTGGCCTTGGAGTGCAAAATAAAGCAGGGCACAGGCTGATAGAATTCTGTCAAGAGAATACGATGGTGATAGCAAACACTCTTTTCCAACAACCCAAGAGACGGCTCTACACATGGACATCACCAGATGGTCAACACAGAAATCAGATTGACTATGTGCTCTGCAGCCAAAGATGGAGAAGCTCTATACAGTCAGTAAAAACAAGACCAGGAGCTGACTGTGGCTCAGACCATGAGCTTCTCCTTGCAAAGTTTAGGCTTAAACTGAAGGAAGTAGGGGAAAGCATGAGGCCACTCAGGTATGAATTAAATCATATCCCTGTTGAATATACTGTAGAGGTGACAAAAAGATTTAAGGAATTAGATCTGATAGACAGAGTGCCTGAAGAACTATGGACAGAGGTTCGCGACATTGTACAACAGGTAGCAACCAAAACCATCCCAAAGAAAAAGAAATGCAAGAAAGCAAAATGGCTGTGTGAGGAAGCTTTGCAAATAGCTGAAGAAAGGAGGGAAGCGAAAGGCAAGGGAGAAAAAGAAAGATATGCCCAATTAAATGCAGAATTCCAAAGAATAGCTAGAAGAGATAAGAATGCCTTCTTAAATGAACAATGCAAAGAAATAGAAGAAAATAATAGAATAGAGAGGACCAGAGATCTTTTCAAGAAAATTGGAGAGATGAAAGGAAAGTTTCATGCAAAAATGGGCATGATAAAGGACCAAAATGGCAGGGATCTAACAGAGGCAGAAGAGATTAAGAAGAGGTGGCAAAATTACACAGAAGAACTATACAAGAATGAGCTTAACGTCCCTGATAATCACAATGAAGTGGTCACTGACCTCGAGCCAGACATCCTAGAATGTGAAGTGAAGTGGGCCTTAGAAAAGCTGAGCAACAACAAAGCTAGTGGAGGTGACAGTATTCCAGTTGAGCTATTCAAAATCTTAAAAGACAATGCAGTAAAAGTACTACACTCAATTTGCCAGCAAATTTGGAAAACTCAACAGTGGCCACAGGATTGGAAAAGATTAGTTTACATTCCAATTCCAAAGAAAGGCAGTGCCAAAGAATGTTCAAACTATCACACCATTGCACTCATTTCTCATGCTAGTAAAATCATGCTTAAAATCCTACAAGCTAGACTTCAGCAGTATGTGGATCGAGAACTACCAGAAGTACAGGCAGGATTTTGAAGAGGCAGAGGAACTAGAGATCAAATTGCCAACATATGCTGGATCATGGAGAAAGCTAGAGAGTTTCAGAAAAACATCTACTTCTGCTTCGTTGACTATGCTAAAGCCTTTGATTGTGTGGATCATAACAAACTGTGGCAAGTTCTTAAAGAGATGGGAGTACCAGACCATCTTATTTGTCTCTTGAGAAACCTATATGCGGGTCAAGAAGCAACAGTGAGAACTGGACACGGAACTACTGATTGGTTCAAAATTGGGAAAGGAGTCCGGCAAGGCTGTATACTGTCGCCCTGCCTATTTAACTTATAAGCAGAGCACATCATGAGAAAGGCAGGGCTAGATGAATCAAAAGCTGGAATTAAGATTGCCGGAAGAAATATCAACAACCTTAGATACACAGATGATACTACTCTAATGGCAGAAAGTGAAGAAGAACTAAAGAGCCTCTTGTTGCGGGTGAAGAAAGAGAGTGCAAAACATGGGTTGAAACTTAACATTAAGAAAACCAAGATCATGGCATCTGGCCCTCTCAATTCCTGGCAAATAGATGGGGAAGAAATGGAGGTAGTGACAGATTTTATTTTCCTGGGCTCCAAGATCACTGCAGTTGGGGACTGTAGCCAAGAAATTAAAAGACACTTGCTCCTGGGGAGGAAAGCCATGGCAAATCTAGATAGCACACTAAAAAGCATAGATATCACCCTGTCAACAAAAATCCGTACAGTCAAGGCTATGGTCTTCCCAGTTGCAATGTATGGCAGTGAAAGCTGGACCATAAGAAAGGCTGAGTGCCAAATAATTGAGGCCTTTGAACTATGGTGCTGGAGAAGACTCCTGCGAGTTCCTTTGGACTGCAAGGCGATCAAACCGGTTAGTCCTAGAGGAGATCAATCCTGACTGCTCTTTAGAAGGCCAGATCCTGAAGCTAAAACTCAAATACTTTGGCCACCTAACGAGAAAGAAGGACTCACTGGAGAAGAGCCTAATGCTGGGAAAGATTGAGGGCAATAGAAGAAGGGGACGACAGAGATTGAGGTGGCTGGATGGAGTCACTGAAGCAGTAGGCGTGAGCTTAGATGGTCTCCAGAAGATGGTAGAGGACAGGAAGGCCTAGAGGAATGTTGTCCATAGGGTCGCGATGGGTCGGACACGACCGCAGTTAACAACAACAACAAAGATACGTGATTCAAATAAAGTAAAGTGAGTTAAAATTAAAGATCAAGATTATAGACTGAGAGCGTTTGCAGATGACTTGGTTATTACATTAAATCAACCGATTCAATCGGTTATAGATTTAATGGAAATAATTTTGCAATATGGACAAGTTTCTGGATTTAAGGTAAACAGGCAAAAAAGTAAAATATTGTCTAAAAATATGACTACAGAACAAAAGGTAGTTCTAGAAAAATTAACAGGATTTGAAATAGTTAAAAAGGGGGTATATCTTTCAGCTTCAAATGCAAAATTATATAAAAATAATTATGAATTGTTATGGTTAAAAATATAAAAAGTTAGATAGTTGGAGAAAATTATAATTGTCTTTATTGGGAAGAATTGCAGCAGTGAAAATGAATGTTTTACCAAAATTTTTATTCTTGTTTCAAATGATACCTATACTTAAAAAAGATTCAAATTTGGAGGAATGGCAGAAAGGTATTAATAAATTTATTTGGGCAGGGAAAAGACCGAGAGTAAAACTTAAGATAATGCAAGATATACGTGAAAGAGGTGGTCTTAAAATGCCCAATTTTAAATTATATTATGAGGCTGCGGCTTTATCATCAGTTAGTAATATGTCTACAAGCTAGACTTCAGCAGTATGTGGATCGAGAACTACCAGAAGTACAGGCAGGATTTTGAAGAGGCAGAGGAACTAGAGATCAAATTGCCAACATACGCTGGATCATGGAGAAAGCTAGGGAGTTCCCGAAAAACATCTACTTCTGCTTCATTGACTATGCTAAAGCCTTTGATTGTGTGGATCATAACAAACTGTGGCAAGTTCTTAAAGAGATGGGAGTACCAGACCATCTTATTTGTCTCTTGAGAAACCTATATGCGGGTCAAGAAGCAACAGTGAGAACTAGACACGGAACCACTGATTGGTTCAAAATTGGGAAAGGAGTCCGGCAAGGCTGTATACTGTCCCCCTGCCTATTTAACTTATATGCAGAGCACATCATGAGAAAGACAGGGCTAGATGAATCAAAAGTTGGAATTAAGATTGCCGGAAGAAATATCAACAACCTTAGATACGCAGATGATACCATTCTAATGGCAGAAAGTGAAGAAGAACTAAAGAGCCTCTTGTTGCGGGTGAAGAAGGAGAGTGCAAAACTTGGGTTGAAACTTAACATTAAGAAAACCAAGATCATGGCATCTGGCCCACTCAATTCCTGGCAAATAGATGGGGAAGAAATGGAGGTAGTGACAGATTTTATTTTCCTGGGCTCCAAGATCACTGCAAATGGGGACTGTAGCCAAGAAATTAAAAGATCATCCAGGTGCTGAGAAAACTCTTTGCAACACATGGGTTGCCTGATGTTTTGGTTTCTGATAATGGGGCTCAATTCACTGCTGCTGAGTTTCAGGCTTTTCTCACAGCTAACCTCATCAGACATGCTACGTCTGCACCATTTCACCCCTCTACAAATGGACAAGCCAAACGCATGGTGAGGACAACAAAGGAGGCACTCAAGCACACCATCACAGGTGACTGGCACCATTTCTTGCTCTGTCAACACACTACACCCTGCACAGCTACAGTAAAAGTCCTGCTGAGCTTTGTTGGGGAAGGCAATTAATTACTAAACTGGACAGGTTGCATCCAGACAGAGTGGCATCCGAAGCCTCTAAACCAAAAACCCCGAGGGGGCTGTAAACAGGTGATTGGGTTTGGGCCAGAAACTATGGGCCTGGAAACTTGTGGGTTCCTGGTCAGGTGGTCAAAGAATCTGGATCCCTATCTTACAAAGTGTGGTTGGAGGGAGGGCGACTGGTCAGAACGCATATTGACCAACTTAGAAAAAGGTTCCCAGAGTGGTTACTAAGTGAGGACTATGGTACAAGTCCTTCCCGAGGTCTTCAAACTGGCATCCAAGCCAGCTTATACCAGTACCACCAGGGTTTTCCTTCATCAGTGGAAATTGATCCAGAAGAGGAACATGGCAGCTCAGAAGTGCAACATGGACCAGGCAAACCAGCCAAATTTCAGCGACCGTTGTGCCTACTCTGCTAAACAGTCAGACTCTGGGGTGGGCCCAGCGGGAGAGGCCAGCCAGAGCAATTCAACTCCCTTGGACACAGGAGCACAAGAGGAAATGGGTCTACCCAGCCCACCGGGTAAGCTGGTAGACCACAAAGTGACTGGAACCCCAAGGCATTCCTCCAGACCCAGCATATCTTAAAGTCTATGTTGTAAAATAAAGTGATGTGTAATTGTATGACATTATGCCACTATCTACAGAAATTGGTGGTAAAAAATGTAACTGCTTTAACGCATGCTCACTGAGACGTTATTTTATCTCTTTGTAGTATATTGCATTGATATGCTGTTCTTTAATTTCTTTGTAGTCCACTCTACAAGGCACGTCTGAGAAGGTTGTATAATGACTTCTAACTACCTTGGCTTAACCAAACATCCCATTTATTATTGTTTAATATTATTTTAGTTTTGGGGCCTTGACAATCGTCAAGGGTATTATAGCTTGATCTTAGGAGGGAGGGGGGTTATATACTGGGCTTTTGGAATATCACCACATGCGTTCCTGGAGAACTAACGGTTCTCTAGCAACTCAGACAGGATGTCTCCGGTCCTGCCATTGGTCAACTTTGGGTGGCAAGTATAGCTTCAATCCAATTGGTTAATACCATAGGGCCTGGCTATATATATTGAAGCAGGATGACTCCAATCTCTCAGTACATTTTCTGCTTAAATAAAGTATGAGTTTGTCTGTACTCAACTGTGTGTTCTCGTTCTTGCTCATCAGAGCCCACGACATAATAATTATGATGTTCTTGAAAGTAAGTGCTAAAAACACATGCATTGGAAATGAAGCTTTACTGTCCCTTTGAAGCAATTGTTCTTATTTTGCTATTTTCAATGACCTTAATATCCTCAGTAATAAGCAGAGAAGATAAAAATAGAAATGTTGAAATATTGTCCTATGAACACCTATACAATATATGAATCCCTGTACTTAATCAAGCAGAGCTTGATTGAGACCAATGTTTCACTGACAACTTTAAACAGGATGCAATATTCTTTCAGCTCTTGCATATTATAAGTCATTGTTGTCTGATTATTTATATAATTTATAACATACTTTGTTATAACAGAGCTAAGGCATTAGATATCAGATGTAAGGACTAAAAAAAATGTGTGGAATGTTCTCCACTTTATGATATAGTAATATTTTATAGTTTACTCAATGGTTGAAAAAAAAAATATGTACTCTATTAATCGATGTTTTGCCTTAATAGAAGAGAAATACATGGAAAAAAGTTGTCAGAATCCATTTATATTTCATTTCTAACTCTCTTTCTGTGCAAACCCAAATCTCACCCCCCCACTTGGATTCTGCCATTCCCAAGGAGGAAAGGGAATAAACATGGGAGTTTATTGCCTCCATTTCCTCTCTTTAGTTGTAACTTTTTGTTTATCTAGTCTGCCTGTTACCCATCACAATAAAATCGATGAGAGGCATTCTCTCTCTGTGATCTTACGAGCAACTAAGAAAGGGGGTGGGAGATTCTGGTTTGTTTCTCCAGATGGAATGTGAAGGGGAGGGAGTGACTGTGCTACGAATGAACTGATGGTTCTCCCTTTCCCATGAGGGCTTTCCACCTCAAACCTGACTGATCCAGAACTGACCAAATGAACTGAGGGGTTGTGTTTTGCTTGGGGACACTTTAAAAATATCTATCTGTGAGGGGATTTTTCAGATCCTGTCTATTATACCCTCTGTCATCTATGTCTTAGTAAAAGTTCCTGCTTGGACAATCTTGTCTCCAAGAGTCTTTCTTTCTTAAGATGTGGATTGGAGTGGGTTCTGACATTAGACAGGATCTGCATTAAGAGTCAACCTGGAAGGAAGAATCTTACTGGGGGACTTTGCAAAAAATACAACGTCTAACAATGAGGAGGAAAGCCCCATGGAAAGGGAACTTTGCCCCTGACCAAAATCCAACCAACTATCAGAAGCTGGAAAGGATACCTGGGATATCACATATCCCCAAAGGGCATTGAAATGGACCCCGAGAAAGAAAGGGCAGTATTAGAATGGGCACCGCCCACTGCACAAGAAAGCAATTGCAAAGCTTTCTGAGGTTTGCAAACTTCTACCACCAGTTCATCACTTCATTTGCCCAAATAGCCCTGCCCCTCACAAATGTTGAAAATGAGGGGGGGCGGGGGGGCAGTGAAACCCAGCCAGCCCCTGAAGTGGAAAATAGAATGTCAAGCAGCATTTGAGAGGCTAAATAGACTTTTTTCTGCCAAACCTGTACTGAGACACCCAGATCCCGATAAACCTTACATAATACAGGCAGACACGAGTGATTTGGTGGTGAGAGCTGTATTTTGTTGTTGTTGTTTTTTGTTTTTTGTTTTTCAGGCCTCCTGCAGCGATATTCTGCCGTTTCCAGCCCCGGAGAGGCTGGGAGAAGTGGAGGGGGCATCTTCGGAGGTGAGGTGTGGTGCGACCACCTCGCTGGAAAAAGGAAAGCACCCTGAGGATCTGGAGGCTTGAAAGAGGGCTGTGGTTTGGCAACCCCGAAGCCAATGATTCGGCAGTTTGAGAAGAAGCAGGGAAGCGAGAAAGAGTGGAAGTGAGTTTAAAGACTTTCTGAGCGAGCGCGCCGGTGGGGCGCTAAGCAGAAGTGAAAGGAGCGGCAGCCAGTTATCAGGGGTGGTTTTGGCAACAAATATTTTTTTATTTTTTTTGGTTACCCCTTTTGTCTTCTGCTGCCATGGATCCGAATGCTGATTAGAGGCTTAAATGGACTTGTTTATGAATATGACATGATTGGTGGAAGCTTCTTCTCCCCTGAAAAAGCTAGTGTGAGGACTTATAGAAATCCTGCTTTAAACTGACGGATATTGATGCGACTCTTTCTTTCTTTTTTTCTACCTAAAGAGCGGAAGTGAAATTAATTTACAGAATGGGTTTAGATAAGTTCTGGCAGAAGACTTATTAGAAGCAAGTACGGGGTTATTGGTAGTTTAGGTGTTGGCCCTGACAAGTTTGTGATAAAGTATCTGGGAAGGAGTTAACCTGTGGTGTACAGTAGTGTGGAGAAAAATCCTGGGACAAACTGAAATGTCTTTAATGACGACGTCAACTAAAACTTTAAAGAAGGCCTCTGCCCTGACAGCAGCGGCCTCTCCAGTTACGACACCACCAGGGGTTAGGAAGTCAATGGAAAGCCTATCGGCGACAGAAAAATCTGTTACAATTCAAGGGATTTATATGATGCTACAAAATATGCAGGACATAATGGAGAGGAATTTTGACAGCCTGAGGGCTGAGTTGGGGAACATGAGAGAGGAGATGAAGGAAATTAAAAGAAAATTGGGTGTAGTCCAGATGACTCTGGATACGCATGAAGAGCGAATAAAAACAGTAGAAAACGACTCTGAGTATATGGAAAAGCGGATGGAGAAATGGGAGCACAGGTGCACGCAAGCATCCAAGAAGCTGGAAGATGATATGGTGTACCTGGAGATGGAGAAAGCGGCCTTTTTTTGTCCTTCCAAAATGTGATGGAAAACAGAGAAGAACAGTTGGAAGAAGTGGTAGGAGAAATGATCGCAGACCTGGTGGGGAAAGAGAAAAAAGAGGTTTGGTGCGATATTGATGAGGCCTTTCGAGTTTATACCAACTATGCCAGGTGATATAGCCTCCCTAGGGAAGTGCATGTTAGGTTTACCAAAAAGGCGCTCAGAGATGAAGTGCTCTATAGAGCTAGAGACCAACCAATTCAGTATAAAGGCCGTCCAATTACAATTCTTAAGCAACTACCAAGAAGGGTCCGAGACCATCGTCAACGCTATCAATTTGTTACTTCGCAATTGAGGAAAAAAGGTGTATATAAATGGCTGCTTCCAGAACGGCTCCTGGCGATGTGGGAAGACCAAAAGGTAAAGATTGAGAGTCTACGCGACGCACAAGATTTCTATAAAAAATTTTGTGGGACTAGCGATCAGGAGAGTGATGGAGAAGTGGAGAGTAGAAGTCAGAGGGAGGAGAGGAATCCGGGGGAAGTGGAGGGGGGTGGGAGGAGGGGGGCAGAGAGGGAAAGGAAGAAGAATATAAGAGGGTAACTAGACAGACTACCAAATCTAAGGCCCCATGTAAGTATGTGTCAAGGGGTGAATTTTTTGACACTCAATGTTAATGGTCTCAATGCTCCTGTTAAGAGAAAAAATATCTTAACTAGATTAAGGAAATGTGGAGCTGATGTATTATGCCTTCAGGAAACTCATATTAAGAAATGCCAAACTAATCTGTTGAGTTATCCTAAACTAGGGAAATTATTTGTGGCCTCTGCTGAGGAGAAAAAGAAAGGTGTAGCAATGTATGTTAAGGAGTACTTGTGTCCTAAAGAGTTATGGGCAGACCCGAAGGGGAGAAGCCTGATGTTGGAGATAGAAATGGTGGGAAGCAAAGTGTTACTGGTAGGCATATATGCACCTAATAATAATCAGGGAGACTTTTTCCAGAAAATATATCAGAAAATATTAGATCTGGAGTATGAGCAGATGTGTCTCTTGGGGGACTTTAATGGGGTGGTAGATAGGGCTAAGGATTACAAAACAGGGAAGGTTGATTTGAAAAAGAAAAAAAGGAAAAGAAAGGAAAGTCTTGCCCAAAGTATTTAGGGATATGTGCGAAAAATTTGGCCTTAGGGATATATGGCATGAGATTAACCCGGCCTCTCAATGTTATACCTACTATTCCCCCAGGCATAACTCTTGGTCTAGGTTTGATATGGTATGGTTGTCGGATGGACTGATATCTTATGTGAAAGATACCATGATTTTGACAGACGAATGGATGGATCACAACCTGGTGGCTATTACATTGATAAGGGGGAGTAGAGTGAGAAGTATATGGATGATGAGTCTGGAGACTCTAAAGGATACGGTTTTTGTACAAAAAATTAAACAAGAGATGAGCCTGTTTGTTTGTTTTTTTAGAAAATAGGACAGAAGGGATGCCCCTATGAATAGTTTGGGATATGGCTAAAGCTTATCTGAGAGGCTTGATAATAAAACAGATGGCAGTTAAATGTAGGAAGGAGGAGGAAAGTAGGAGGGAAATTGGTGAGTAACTTACTAAGGCAGAGAAGGCTCTCCAGGTAAACCCACAGAAAGTGTATGGGAAGGAGCAGGTGGATTTTTGGAGGCATAAACTTAACCTTGTGGATCAAGAGAAAATAGCACGTCAAATTAGGGTGGCGAGGCAGAACTATTTTGAATATGCCAATAAGCCAGGGAGATGGCTTAGCTATAGAATAAGGAAAGAGAAGGAAAGTAGAAGAATTGAGCAGTTAGAGGATAAGAGGGGGACACTGATAGGGGATAAAGAAGGGAAAGAAAAGAGAGCAATTGAGTTTTTTACAGAATTATATCAGGAAGAAATGGTTCCTGAGGAGAGGATTAAACAATACCTGACGGAGTCAGACCTTCCTAAGTTACTTCCTAATGAGAAAGAGGCCTTAGATCAGGAGATAACAATAGCAGAAATTGAAAAAGCGGTAAGACAACAGAAATATCAAAAAACCCCAGGCACTGATGGAATTCCTGTAGAATTGTATAAGGTATTAGTGGAAGTGTTGTGTATTCACGTTAAGTTATTAACAAGTTATAAGTTCTGAGGTAAACGCCGCGGCAGCTTTTGACAGCTGTCAAAAGCTGCCGGGAAGCGTCTGCGCATGCGTAGCCGTTGACAGCTCTCGGCTGTCAAACTCCACCAGGCTACCACACAGGCGCTAGCACTGACAGCTCCAAGCTGTCAGAATGTGAAAAGCCGATTGGTCCTGCCGCTAGCGGGAAACCGGCTTTACGCTGATTGGCCAGCCACCGGCCAGCTGAAGTATAAATAGAGGCGCTGTCAAACGTGTTCTTTGCCCGGTTCCCAAATAAAGCTTTCTACCGTTGCCAGCTGTCTCGTCTGCTTCTTGAATAGAGCACTGGCGACGAGGGTGGGATACGCTGCTTTGTGCCGCTGAAGTCACTACTAGGGAGAGAAGAGATTTTTTTCCCTAGTCAGAGCGAAGCCACTGCTGAAGTCACTACGTGCCGCTGAAGTCACTACTAGGGAGAAAAGAGATTTTTTTCCCTAGTCAGAGCGAAGTCACTACAGGGAAGCACAGCTTCCCCTCAGGCACGAAGCAGCAACCACAACCGGGACAGCATGGCCAATCTCGGCCACATCCGCGAGTTCAACATTCGCCACCCCGAGTGTTGGGAGTCACACTGGGGCCAGGTAGAAGGATTCCTGCTGGTCAACAAAATAACGGATGACAAAGCCAAGGCAGCAGCGCTCCTTTGCCTCAGCGGTTCCACCGTATACGATGTGGCAGTCGGGCTGTTCAGCCCGGAGCCCATCGCTTCTATTCCCTATGCCGAACTCACGGAAGGACTGAGCAAGCACTTCATGCCGACCAAGTCCGAACTATTCTGGCGAGTACACTTCGCCCGACGCCTCCAGATGCCAGAAGAATCAGTCATTGACTTTATAGCACGGGTCAGACACGCCGCCCGCCGATGCCGGTTCCCTGACCTGGAGGACTGGATCCGCGATCAGGTGGTCATCGGCCTGAAGGACGAGCGGCTTCGGAAAAAACTAATCACCAAGCCGACCCTAACGCTGGGCGAAGTCTCCAAGGAAGCTGTGGCTTACGAAGACAGCCACAGCGAGAGCCCAAGGTCACCTGACAGCGGGCCCTACGGGTCCGTGCATCAGGAGGACAGCTCGTACAACGGGTCTGAGGGAAACGACGTCTCCACAGACATAGACGCCGTCCAGCGCAGGTTCGAGAGAGTCAAGCTGCAACGGGACAACCGAAGACTTCCCCAAAACAACAGGCAGGCCACTCAGCAGGGCATCAGAGCCAAGTGCGCCAGCTGCGGGGGAAGCCACCCGAGGGCGTCATGCCGTTTCCGTAGTGCCAAGTGCCACGGCTGTGGCAAAACCGGACACCTCAGAGCCGTATGCCACAGTCAGAGCCGGGAGAACCTACACGAGTTAGAGGTGACATCTGCAGGTATGAGCCCAGCCACGGCCCCAGGGGGGGATTCCCAGCCCTTAGTGCTAACCATGAGCCAGAGTAAGATGGTAGGGTCTGTCAACCTAGTGCTGAAACCCAAAGTCAGGATCAGGGTCCTTCTACAGGGAGTTCCTTGTGAGATGGAGGTTGATTCAGGGTCCGCAGTCTCCCTCATCTCTTGGAAAACTTACAAAGAGATTTGCAGCCAAAGCCGCCAGCGACCAACTTTACGGCCCACCAGTCTGCGGTTGGCTGATTTCGAAAAAAACCCTATAAAACTCAAGGGGAA
Organism: Daboia siamensis; assembly: GCA_024449315.1. Classification (NCBI taxonomy): domain Eukaryota; kingdom Metazoa; phylum Chordata; class Lepidosauria; order Squamata; family Viperidae; genus Daboia; species Daboia siamensis. The sequence goes on from JAKJMR010000087.1 coordinate 229,633, forward strand.
AGCCACAACTCTAACAGAATTCAGGAAATTTAAAGGACCCCTCATAGTCGTGGTCACGCAGGAGAACCGCTCCAGCTTATTAGGACTCGACTGGTTCGAGGTATTAGGAATAGCCTTGACAGGTGTCAATGCTATTCACTCTACGAGCTTAGAAGCTGTCTGCAAGCAATTTGCGGACGTCTTCTACAGCTCGTTAGGGAAATATACAGGACCCCCAGTAGAATTAAAATTAAACCCCAACATAATGCCAATAAGAATCAAAGCCAGGAGAGTCCCATTCGCACTTAAGACCAAGATAGAAAACAAGCTGGACCGGCTTGTCAGATTAGGAGTATTAGAACCAGTCGAAGGGGGAGAGTGGGAAACGCCGATTGTGACCCCAATTAAGCCTAATGGCCAAATTAGACTCTGCGCTGATTATAAAGCGACTTTAAATCGCGCATTAAACGCACACGCTTACCCCGTCCCAGCAGTGAAAGATGTGCTAGCTGCCATTAAGTCCGGCGTCATCTTCGCAAAATTGGACTTAGCTCAGGCATATTTACAATTACCGGTCACCCCTGACACGGCCAGGGCACAGACAATCGTTACACACAAGGGAGCATTTAAAATTAACCGTTTGCAATTCGGCGTCTCTGCAGCCCCAGGGATTTTTCAGGAAATTATGGAAAAAACCCTTAAAGGAATCCCTGGGGTCTGCCCATATTTTGATGACGTCCTGATCGCAGGGGAATCGGAGCTAGACCTGGCAAACAAATTGGCAGAAGTCCTCCGCAGGTTCAGAACTGCGGGGCTCAAATTAAAAAGAGATAAATGCTCCATAGGAGTCCCATCTACAGAATTTTTAGGGTATAAGGTTGACGCTGAGGGAATTCACCCCACTGATTCGAAATTAAGCGCCATCAAAACAGCTCCCACCCCCAAGAATAAGCAACAACTCCAGGCCTTCCTGGGGCTGTTAAATTTTTATCACACCTTCCTTCTGCATAAGGCGTCCATAGCGGAGCCCTTACACAGGCTCCTGGACAAAGCAACCCCATGGTGTTGGTCACCCCAGCACGACACCAGTTTTAAACGTCTAAAAAAATTGCTCACCAGCAATTCCACGGTGACACTATTTAACGATCAATTGCCACTTTGCCTGGCATGTGATGCTTCCCCTTACGGGATCGGGGCTGTCTTAAGCCACCTAACCAGAGATGGGACGCAAATCCCAATCGCGTTCTACTCCAGAACACCATCTAAACCAGAGCGCAATTACGCGCAGATAGATAAAGAAGCTTTAGCCATAGTGGCGAGTGTCAAAAAATTTCATGATTACCTCTATGGGCGGAAATTTACCATCTTTACAGACCACAAGCCTCTGCTGGGGATTTTTACGTGGGACAAGCAAACACCCCAAATCGTATCCCCCCGCACACTTAGATGGTCTACCTTTTTATCAGCTTATTCTTTTAAGTTAATACATAAACCAGGGAAGGACATGGGGCACGCGGACAGGTTAAGTAGGCTTCCCCTGCCGGTAGTAGACCCCGACCGTGCCCCAGCTGGGAATATCCTGGCCATTTCCGAATTGCCGGAATGCGCTTTGTCAGTTAAAGACATTGCCGCTGCAACCTCTGCCGATAAAATTCTAGGACGGGTGCTCGCCTGCATAACGTCAGGATGGCAATCTAAGGCACCAGGACCCGAGTTCCAGCCATTTTTCTCAAGGAAAATGGAACTATCAGCCCATAAGGGATGTATCCTATGGGGTACCAGAGTAGTAATCCCTGACAGGCATAGGACAAGGGTGCTAGAAACTTTACATGAGGGTCACCCGGGGACCGTCAAGATGAAGGCGTTAGCCAGGAGCTACATCTGGTGGCCAGGCATTGATAAGCACATAGAGGCTTATGTGGCCGGCTGTTACCCCTGCCAGGTAGTCAGAGCAGCTCACCCTCAGGCTCCCGTCCATAGATGGGAGACAACAAAAAACCCCTGGTCCCGCATACATGTGGACTTCGCAGGACTCTTCCAGGGGCAAGTATTTTTGATAGTAGTGGATAGTTATTCCAAATGGTTAGAGGTGGTACCGGTCAGCAGTACAACCACGGCAGCCATGGTACAAGTATTAAGGGGGCTCTTTGCCACACATGGGTTGCCAGATGTCATAGTCTCAGATAACGGGCCGCAATTTACTTCCCACGAATTCCAGACTTTCACAACGAGGAACTTTATTAGGCACACTACTTCAGCTCCGTTTCATCCCTCGTCAAATGGCTTGGCCGAGGTTATGGTTAAATCCACTAAAGAGGCACTATGGAAGATCGTCGCCGGGAATTGGCACCGCAGGCTGGCTCAATTTTTGTTATCCCAACATACTACCCCCTCCACGTCTACCGGACTGTCGCCTGCCGAGCTCCGTTGGGGGAGACGACTAACAACCAGGCTAGACCGTTTGCACCCCGACAGGGCCACTGAAGAACCTAGCCTGCCCAGGCAGCTCAGAACTCTCTCTGTCGGCCAAGCCGTCTGGGCCAGGAACTACGGAGAGGGGGACAAATGGCTCCAGGGGGTTGTTCTTCAACAGACAGGGCCCTTATCGTATGTCATCGACGCCGGCACAGACAGACTCCTTTGGCGACACATCGATCAATTAAGACAACAAAGCCCGCCGAACACAGGGGGAAGGGAGGACTGTGCAACACCAGCACAAGACACACCCCAAGTTCCAGACACACACACCCCAACACAGCCAGCCACCACTAAGGACTCAGAACCCATCAATAATCCGGCCACGACACTTCCCGAAGATGGAGGCCAGGAACACGTGCCTCTCCGCCGCTCACAAAGAGAAAAAAGACCCCCTGCGTACTTACAAGACTTCGAGTGGGGACCAGTGCGGAAGAACGCCCGAGAGGACATCCGTACCAAGCCGGGGGAGGGATAAGGGGTGTTGTGTATTCACGTTAAGTTATTAACAAGTTATAAGTTCTGAGGTAAACGCCGCGGCAGCTTTTGACAGCTGTCAAAAGCTGCCGGGAAGCGTCTGCGCATGCGTAGCCGTTGACAGCTCTCGGCTGTCAAACTCCACCAGGCTACCACACAGGCGCTAGCACTGACAGCTCCAAGCTGTCAGAATGTGAAAAGCCGATTGGTCCTGCCGCTAGTGGGAAACCGGCTTTACGCTGATTGGCCAGCCACCGGCCAGCTGAAGTATAAATAGAGGCGCTGTCAAACGTGTTCTTTGCCCGGTTCCCAAATAAAGCTTTCTACCGTTGCCAGCTGTCTCGTCTGCTTCTTGAATAGAGCAGGAAGCACTGGGAAAACATATGAAAGATCTATTTAATGAAATTTTGGATAAGACTATAGTCCCGCAAACCTGATTGGAGGCAAATAAACGACACATTAGAGCACACAAGTTGCTAAAGACATTTCATACAGAATATCCCAGCAAACCAGGCTAACATCTATATTTTTCTTTCCTCTACAGGTGGACCTCTCTTTTTTTTAAAGGAGGGCAGGATGTCAGAATCCATTTATATTTCATTTCTAACTCTCTTTCTGTGCAAACTTTTTTTTGCTCTTTTTATTTGCCTTGCCAATTTTTCTGAATCCAACAGATTTAGTTTGTTTTATTGTTTCCATTTCTCTTTGCAGAATCTTCTTTTGCAGATTCATTTGCAGTTCTGATTCTAGTTTTTCAAATTTTCTTTTAACAGTACAGAAAAAAGAGGTGTTGCTGTATATATTAAAGAGACAATAAATTCTAAAATGATTTATTCAGATGAAGAAAGAAGAATTGTGATGGTAGAAATATACTTACATCAAAAACAAACATTGTTAGTAGCAATCTATGCACCAAATAAATAACCAGAAAGAATTCTATCAAAATCTCCATAGAAAATAATAGAAATGGACTACCAAAATATTTGTTTAGTAAGAGACTTTAATGCGATAGTGGATGGGACATTAGACTATAAAAGTAGCAAAATAGGAAAAACTGGAAGAAGAAAATTATCTAAGACCTTTTTTAATATGATAGAAGAAACTGGAGTACAAGATGTTTGGAGGGAAATTAATCCAGGAAAATTACAATATACATTTTATTCAAACAGTCAAAAATCCTAGTCCAGAATCAATATGATCTGGATGAAATCAGAACTGAGTATAAATATACAGGAAACTGAGATAGAACCAGGTACATGGGCAGACCATTACCCTTTAAAAGTGATGTGGAGAGGAATACAAAAAAAATCAAGATGGACTTTGAACCAATCTATATTAAAAGAAAGAGAATTTATTGAATTAGCAAAAAAAGAAATAGTTTTTCTTCAAAGAAAAGAAAAAAGAAGATACAACATTACAAAACGTATGGGAAACAGCTAAAGCATACTTTAGAGGTATAGAGGTATATACATGGCAAAACAAACAAAGAAACAAACAAACAAACAAATAGAAAAGACAGTAAACCAGCATTCTCTTATCACAAAAGCCAGAGATGTTTAGAGAAAGATAATAAACATAGCATGAGAATAATGTCATTTTCTTACTCATCTTCCTAACATTCTGTCTCTGATACTGAGAATAACATATAGAAATAAATCCTAGTAGTTAAATTATGTCAACAATGTGAGTTCAGAATTTCTTGAAATTCTTATTGATTTCTAACTAAACTCAAATTTTAATGCTATACACACAGTGATAAGTATCTTATTTTCTTGGTCCTGGATTTCTCATTATTTCTAATTGAATTCCAAATTTTAATTGGACAATTCCAATTAAAACCTTCTTTGATGTGGATGTCAAGAGAAAAAGAGGTGTACTCTTCCTTGCCTCACAATGTGACCCCATTAAAAATCTCCACAACTACTTTGGTTTAAACATGTTTAAATGTATGTTATTAATAAAAAATATTTAACAGGAGAAGAGGAGAAAAAAAATTGAGAAATTCATACTATGATGTCATCATATCACATATTTTAGAAGAAAAAATAGCTTCCTAAATATTGCAGCAAAATTCATCTCTAAGACAAACTGAATTCATTTGAATCCAAATAAATCCAAATAAATCACATTTATTTTCTCTGTATCTTAGTTAACTGTGAATTTTGAGGGGCTACCCGCTTCCTTGTTTCCAATGAGATGTGAATCAGCTGCTCCTGCAAACAATGAAAGAAAATATTGCTTCCTCCTTCTTTTAGTTCTCAAAGTATCAGCCCCATTTAATTAATATTCCAGTTACCCCAGCATTATCTGTGAGCAGGAAGAGGGGAAATAGAGCCATGGTGGCACAGTGGTTAGAATGCAGTACTGTAGGCTACTTCTGTTGACTGCCGGCTGCCAGCAGTTCAGCAGTTCGATTCTCAGTGGTTCAAGGTTTACTCAGCCTTCCATTCTTCTGAAGTTGGTAAAATGAGGACCCATATTGTTGGGGGCAATATGCTGACTCTGTAAACTGCTTAGAGAGGGCTGCAAGGCACTGTGAAGCAGCATACAAGTCTATTGCTATTTCTAAATGGGAGTGGTGTCTGACTGACATCAGCAGTATCACACTGTTGCAGTGCAACTACTTCCCTTTTTCTAAATGCCTCACATACCTCAAAAGGGGGGAATGTGTAGACCAAGGGCTTTGTCATTCTGACAAACATGACAAATTCCTGGGAACACACACACACACACACACACACAAAACTTTATAATTCATTCTGTCAGAAGTCAACTACATTTACTGGCCCTAGATATATTTTCTATTGTTGACCAGGATTACTCAGGGCTATTCAAATTGACAACTTGAATTCATGTTTTATAGGCGGATACACAACCCATATTCTATTTGCAAGAAGAAATGTTAAAATATCCTGGCATGTAACTAGAATGTTATTCTAGCAGACAGTTACCAGAACTGGTATAAGTGATAGCCAAATCTGGCCCTAGGTTCTGCCTCAGTTTACGTTCCCAATAAGCAACCAAGTTGAAAGAGCATTTAAAAGCAGTTTATTATGATACTCTGATAAAGTGGGATCTCCCTATGAAAAGGAGAACCTCAAACTTCCTTTTTATAATCAACACAAGAAATAAAAATGAAAGAGGAAAGTTGGTTGGACAAAATAACTCCTCACTAAAAAGCCTTTTTGAAGTTAGATAACCAGATGCCAGTTGACATTTAGAAACTTTTTATTATCAGGAGATAATATCCAAACAACCTGCTATAAATTATCTTTTCAGTTTAGGAATGTTAAAAGCTATCTAATCCATCCATACAACCATAGGATAAAACTTTTCTTACATTCCAATCTGTAATGAACCTGAACATTATTTTAAAGGAGAGAAAATAAGTCAAATTAAAATTCAAAATAACTGTGAGTTAACAAGTTACAAAATCCATGACATGTGCCCCTCAAAATCTAGATATTCCTGACAGTGTTTCACAGATTCATGTACTGTATTGCTTTCCTAAACATTTTAATTATAATAAAAAGCTGTGATACACAGCATTTTCTAAATAAAGTAGAATGAAAGTGCAGCAAGGCCACAAATGAGTTTGGTGCCACCACTGGAGCATAGATGGGAACTACAAATCTGTTACATCTATTCTGTGTCTGTTCTCAACTTTCAAATTTATATTTATTCTCATTTGTAATGTCACCTAATGTATGCAATTTTCTCTGATGTGTGTTGTTGCTTTTAATACAGTTTCTTCTTTTAAAAAAAGTGCTTCACGGAGATGCATCTTCCCAAACTATGTGCTTGTAGCAAAAGTAGTTGTAAGAGAGTTTAAGAATAACCAAAAGAATTAAAAAGCTGATGCAAGCAAGAAAGATTAAAATGGTAAGCTAAGTCACAAGGTAAAGGAAACACTGAATAGAGCTTGATAGGCTTGCTGGACTTTCTGGCATCTCTTAGCCAGCTCTGAGAAGATAGGAAATGGCTGGACAGAATAGAATAGAGGAGAATACTGTTATTTGTGAATGGTTGAGAGTTAACTCAGAAATATGTAAATGACCCTAGAACTGGGTGTGGTTCAGGAAGAGAGATAATGAACAGAAGTAAGATGGATGGGTTGGTGTTAGGATTTAGTAGAGTAGTAACACCTCCATACACACACATCCCTCTTCTTTACTGGCAGAAATACTAAGAGATAAAAAGAGAAAGTCCAAGGCTTTTTCCCTGCACCACTTTTGTCATTTGGTGCTAATAAGAGAGGGGGCCAGCATGAGGTATGCAAGAGATTTAGGGGATTACTTGGCACTTTGGCCAGCACATGGATAGAAGAGAGGGTGGCAGCTTCATGGATGAAGGAAGTTCAAGATGTGAAGAGAGACTATGAAAAGTTGCCTCATAGTGATGATTGTTGTGGGCAATTTGTGAGAAACGGAGAGACTGGGAGTTGTAGTCCCATTTTAAGCATAAAAGTTGTCTGGGTGACCTTGGGCCAGTCATTCTCTCTCTCACCCTAGGAAGAACCTAAGGGCAAACTGGTTCCAAAATCTTGCCAAGAAAACTGTAGGAACTAGTCCAGGCAATCACCAGAAATCAAGACTAACTGGAAGGCACAGGGGAAAACGTGCTTTTCTACTGCACTTTCAGAAGTCAGTTTATTGGTGTGAGAGAAAATGGATGCCAACTATGAGACATACTTGAAGGATACATAAAGAGTCATAATATTATGTTCAATGCTGTGGTGTTGTCTAAATTTATTATTGCACCCATATGCTGTTTCTTAGTGATAAGTAAATTCCATAAAACTCTCACAGCCAGAGCTGGGGCAATGTATGCAGTGGTGAGATTCAGCCAGTTCGCACCACTTCGGCAGAACCGGTAGCTAATTTTTTGTTGCCCAGGTGCAGAATGGAGTTCTGGAAGCAGCATCCACACAGAGAACAGGTTGTTCACATATTTGAATCCCACCACTGATTGTATGCCCTAGGAAAATCACACTTTAGAAGCTGCTGCTGCTGCTAGTGGAAGATTTGGCAGCAGTCTTGATTATAATAAATGCTGTAGGAGATTACAAAGAGTTTGCTAGGAAGATTCTATGGGGAATCTCAAACAGCTCTTAAACTCAGGACCAGATTGTTTTAGACCTTTGTATATATTTCAGAGCATCAAACTATATAAAACTTCTTTTATTACATTTTTGTGCTCAGATGTCTGTAGGGGAATATAATGAAATGTGTGCTGTGATGTCAATTTCCATTCAACCTGTGAGCATCATCCCAATCCATATATAAAAGGGCGGTGCCTGAATTGTGATATCATGATGCATATTTTGTCATTTTGAAATAAAATTGTTTTAGAACACATGACTACACATGACAGTATGTTCTTCCCCAAAATCCATTGTGAACCAAATTATAAAATTTGATTTTGCCCAGTTTTCCATTTTCCAATCCTGCTTGGGCATCAATGTGTTTGGTTGTTTAAATGTCCGCGTGGTCATTTTTAGATAGTATCATCTTTTATTCCAGTTTACATCAATAGCAGATGTTTTGTTTTCTTCAGCATTGCTTTGAATTTGAGTGCTTGTTATTTTACAGAAGTTTGCTTCTACTATTAGTTAGTTGTCAGTTTGTCAGAGGCAAATGGACAAGAGGGAGTGGGGGCAATGATGAAAGCAGTATTGCATCATCATGCAAATTGCATCTGTTTTGTTATGTCATTTCCTGCGCATACAAAAGGGAAATAGCTTGTGTTACAATGGTATGACAATGCTGTTTAATAGTTCTATACCCAATTAGTACAGCAGGACAATAGGTAAAGAAAAAAGTTTATACAGTGATAAACTGGTATAGGGATAGTTACACACTGTTTCCATTTTTCATTAGTTTAATATATACTTTTGCTGTGCATGGTTAAATTTTACTTATGTTGCACATATAAAGAAACTTTGTTCCCTTCATAGTTTATAAAATGCTGACTGGTTGCTTCTCCATCTTAGAACATCCTCACATGCACATCAATTTATTACCATGATTTTTTGTCCATTTAGAGATAATGGATAAGGGCCTATGTTGCTTTTGTAATTTTGCAAAATTACAAAAGATCTTGTGGACATCTCTGAATTAACACACTAATTCAATGAAGTTATGTCTCCTGTTTGTCAAATTCATTTCTAAGAGATGGGCTATTAAATACAAAATTTGGAGGGCTTTCCATTCCATTACCAATAGTATGGATTTCCAAATATTGGTTAAAATCCAGTGGTTTGAAGACTTCCAGTTTGCCATGCAGCTGCTATGGATGGCTGGGAGACTTGCTCTCTTTCCCCCGTCCCTGGGCCCCCTGAAAAGGACCGAAAGTCACCCTGAAGAGGCAACCAGCAAGGAGAGGTGCTCACTGGATTGTAGGAGAGATGTAACTCTCCCGTTAGACCTGGCGATTCCTCCAAACCAGTGGACAAAAGGAATGGCCATTATGGCTCATCCCTAGGCTTGAACAGCCGAAGTCACATTTTCCATCAGGCAACTTTTAAAGCAGCGTGGAAGAGACTGGGTGAGATTTACCACTTTTACACCCTAATTACTTTCTGTACCTCCTTAAGCTGCTAAGCATCCTTCCCCCTGCAGTGAGGGAAGGGGGACTTTAGCCCTCCCTCCAGAAAGAGCAGCGACTAAATACCCAGGGGTGTTGAAAAAGTAACTGAATCCCAATTGGAACTTTATTTCTCAAAGCATGTGGACTGAAAGATTTTTTACTTTTTATTTTTCATTATCTACTTCTGTTGAAAATCTGGGTTTTTTCTTATAAAAAAAAAGAAAAACTGAAAAGATTAAAATAACTTTGGAACTCAAAGGGAAACTTTAAAAGCGGCCTGGCTGACTGCCCAGGGAAATAGATAAGATACATAACCTTGAGAATTTTAAAACAACAGCTGTGAAAGGCTCTGTGTTCCCTACCTGGAAAAAAAAAACTTTTTCTCTCTTTTGGATTTTCTAAGTGTAAAGCCTTTAGTCTAAAATATCAATATAGAAGAAGACCAGGAACAAAATTTCCTTATAGATAAAGAGCAACAAACTCTCTCTATGTTGAAAACACTAATTCAAACTCTTACCACAACCAATGAAATACTAAGATGCTATGGGAAGGAACAAGAAGACAGCCCAGATATGAAAGCCCAAACTGTGACTACAACTAAACAACCATCTATACAAAATACAATAGAAAAAAATGAAATATTCAAATACTATGACAGAAGTATCTACTATTCAACAAATATTGACATTTGAAAATCCAGAAAAGACATCAACAACTTGGAAAAAGGAAAAGATTTCTTATACAACTCAGAAGGAATTAGAGGATCTAGAAAAAGAACAGTTGGATGAGAAGATAAACAATTCAAAACAACCATGTCAATATGGAAGAATAAAAAGACAACCCACTAGATCTACAAGTCCTCTAAAAAAAAATGGCAACCGGATGGTTTTGCCAATATCAGTTAATATATATGATATTACAAGGAGATTGGTTCAATGACCCCAAAACAAGGACATGGAACATGACTTTGCAAAGGAAAAAAGCCAGAATAAGACTCAAGAAGAATGGAGTTTCGACCATCTTATTGAAATCTAAAACAGAATGTACTTAAATAGATAAAATGTGCATGTTGAACACAAGACATTGTTATGAACTGAGATAAATAAAAAAAATTGGTTATTAAAATTTAGCAGTATAAATACTAATAGCTAATTTGAATATTGATTTGTGCATAAAGGTCATGTAAAGGTGAAAAATGTAGATAAGCTAAAAACTTATTGTTGAAAGTAATAAATAGGTCTATATGGAACGTTAAAAATGAAAATTATTAGTTTAAGTAAGAGATAACAGATACAAAGAGGAAAAGAGAGGAAGGTGTTTCCAAGCTACTAGATACTGAATTGCTCCATGGTGTTTCCTGGAATCTAGGATTTCCTTCACCTCAAAGTGAAGTTCTCCTTCCACCATGATGGGAGGTGGTGGTGGTAGGGATTTTGTTCGTAGGGGTGACTGTTGTTCTCTTGAGTAAACTGCAGTGAAAAATTGGGTGTATCTGCCTAAAATTTTTGGATAGTTCTAATTCAACTGTTACTGGGTTTATGATTTTTTTTAATTGGAAAAGGTCCAATATATTTTGGTCTGAGTTTTTTACAGGGTTGTAGTGATTTAAGGTATTTTGTGGATACATATACCATCTCTCCCACCCTGAATGGTTTGGGATCAACTCTTTTTTTGTCCGCCTGTGTCTTGTATGCTTGTCTAGCTTCATCTAAAGCTTTCCTAATGATTGGCCAGATGTTTTGTAATTGAGCAATCCATTCCTTCAATTCAGGAATGACCGGTTCGTTTGGGGTTAGTTCTGGCATGGGGTTGAAACTTTGACCTGTAGCTACTTGAAAAGGAGTGTAACCTGTGCTGGAGTGGACTACATTATTATATGCTACTTCTGTGAAAGGCAGTAGGTCCACCCAATTTGTTTGCTGGAAATTAATAAAGCATCTTAAATATTGCTCAAGTACTGAGTTCAACCGTTCAGCCGATCCATCTGTTTGAGGATGATGACTAGATGACAGTCCTTAGGTGGTTCCTAAGAGGGACAGAAATCCCTTCCAAAATGCCGACGTAAATTGCACCCCCCTATCAGATATGATGTGTTGTGGTGCCCCATGCAATCTGTAAATATGCTGTATGAAAGGTTTTGTTAAGGCTTTCGCGGTTGGGATCTTTTGGCAAGGTATGAAATGCACCTGTTTAGAAAACAGATCGGTGACCATACAGACTACAGTGTTCCCGTTGCTTTCTGGCAATTCCACTATAAATTTGATGGCTATTTCTTTCCATGGGGCTGAGGGGTTCACCACCGGTTGTAACGGTCCTGGCGATTTCCCTTGCAGCCTCTTAGCCATAGTGCAAATTTGACAGCTGCCCACATAGCTTTCTATGTCCTTTTTCATGGATGGCCACCAAAATTGCCTTTTAGTTAAGTGCAAGGTTTTTACAAACCCAAAATGTCCTGCTGATTTTGTATCATGGCACAGTTGCATAAAACTGATCCTCTGGGTGGTAGGTATGTATAACTTCTCACCCATCCAGGGTAGTCCATCTTTAATTGTGCACACATGTCTATTTTTCTGGAACCATTCATCACTTTCCAAAGAATTATATTTTGGAATTATATTCAAGTTAGGCTATCCACCTTCGGCTTCATTTTAACTTGGGCCCTGGTGGTGACTGGTGCTGCCATTTGTTGTTTGGGCATCAGTGGTTTAGAGTCAGTGGCCCATGTGCTGTTACATTAAGGCATGCAAAATAATGCATCCACCAGGAAATTCTTTCCCCCAGTAAGTGTTTGAGAGTGAAATTGAATCAGTGAAAATGTTGGGACCAGTGGATTTGCTTAGGAGTGAGTTTCCTGGGTGTTTTTAGTGCTTCCAAATTTTTGTGGTCTGTCCAAACCTGGAAGGGGATTTTATTTCCTTCCAGGAACTGGTGCCATGTAAGTAATGACCATCTCACAGAATAAGCCTCCTTTTCCCACACGGGCCAACGTTGTTCTGTCTCCATGAGTTTCCTGGATGTATATGCACATGGTTGCAATGCCCCCTCATCATTTTCCTGTAATAATACGGCTCCCACTGCCACATAGCTAGCATTTGCCCGTATTACAAAAGGTTTATCGAGATCTGGGTGTCTCAGGACAGGTTTGGCAGAAAAAAGTATCTTTAGCCTCTCAAATGCTGCTTGACATTCCATTGTCCACTTCTGAGGCTGGCTGGGTTTCACCGGGGACCCCTCCCCCTCATTTTCAACATGTTTGTGAGGGTCAGGGCTATTTGTGCAAATGAAGGGATGAATTGGCAGTAGAAATTTGCAAACCAGGAAACTTTGTAATTGCTTCCGTGTGCGGGGGGGGGGGGGGGGGGGGCTCCCCATTCTAATACTGCCCTGACTTTCTCAGGATCCATTTCAATGCCCTCGGAGGATATGTGATACCCCAGATAGTCTATTCTTTCCTGGTGGAATTCACATGTCAATAGTTTAGCATATAGGTGGGCAGCCCACAACTGTTTCAGGACTGCTCTATGTTAATATGTTCCTCTCTGGTCTCAGTGAAGATAAGGATTTCATCTAGGTAAACCAGGACCCCCTTATATAGGTGCTCTTTTAGCACTTCATTAACTAATTGGATAAAAACTGCGGGGGGACTTTGCACTCCAAATAGCAACCCATTGGGCAATTGAACACAGTCTTCCATTCATCTCCTTCCTTAATCCTAATGTGGTATATGCTTCTCTCAGGTCTAGTTTGGTCAAAATTCTTCCTTTCGATAGGTGGGATAGCATATCCTTCATTAGGGGTAGGGGATACCGATTACATTCACTAATTGCATTAAGGGAGTGGTAATCGACGCACAAGTGAAGGGAGCCATCCTTCTCCCTGAACAGGACTGGGGCGGCCACTTTGGGTTTGACAGGCTCAATAAATCCTCTTTCTAAGTTTTTCTTTAAGAATCTTTCCATCTCTGCCATTTCCTTTGGGCTCATGGCATACATCCTGGGCTTTGGGAGTTTTGCCCCAGGTTTGAAGTCTATAGCACAGTCTGTGGGGTGGTGGTGGGGAAGCTCATCTGTATGTTCCTCAATGAAAACTTTAGCAAGGGCCCTGTATTCCTCCGGTATCTCTGGTAACCCTTTCTCTTCCCCCACTGAACCTGACTCCTCTCTTTGGGTTTGGGGGATGCTTTGGAGTTTTAAGCTCCTATGCTCCCCTTCTGGGAAGTTGAGTTCTGTTGTCCTCCAATTTATCCCAGGGTTCCATTTCTTCAGCCATTCCAGTTCTAAAATCACTGGACATTCCATGCCTGGGGCCACTACAAATGTTATGTCTTCCTCATGCCTCCCCAGGGACAGGTGAATTGGTAAGGTGGCTAGGGTATCTGCCCCCCCTGCTATTGACCCATCTAATTGGCCAAAGGAGATTGGTTGTTTTAGTCTCCTCCCTGGGATGCTCAATTTCCCCAGCAGTGTCGGGCTGATGAGGCAGCAGGTGCAACCAGAGTCTATTAGGGCTTTTACTTTGATGGCTTCAGGCATAGAGGAAGCTAATATAATCACTGTCTTAATGATAGGTGGAATAGATCCACTTACCAATGGTTATGCCTCCAAGCTGTCTTCCGAGGTGTCCACCCCCCCCTGCGGTATGGGCCAGAATTCCCTCCCAGTTCTTGGCAGGGGTTGTGGACTCTACAGCTTCTGTCTTCTTCATGGAAGATTCTCTTGGGTTGCCTTGGGACTTCCCTGGTCTCTTGGAGGGTGATGGCTCGGATTTACGCTGGGGGGCTTTTGAGCGGCATTCTGCGGCGCAGTGGCCCTTTTTCCCACATTTGAAACAGCCTGTTGATTTCTTAGCCATGGACGGTGGTTTTTCCCCCTCACGTGTTTGCTCGGGTGGCGGGCGGCCCCATGGTTTTCCCTGGTGGTGCCTCTTCAGTAGGTCTATCCCAGCCTCCTCTGCCAGGACATACCAGCCGTTGAGATGGTGTGGGTGTCCTCGAGGCAGGCAAGCATCATACAGGTCGTAGTTTAGCCCAACTTTGAAATGGCTGAGGAGGATGTCTTCCGGCCAGTTCATCTTGCTGGCAATGGCTCGGAATTCTTGGGTATATTCAGCCACTGGCCATCTGCCATGCCTCACCATTTTGATTCTCTCCCAGGCCTTACAATCAGCCAAAGGATCCTTGAACCGCCTCCTCAAGGATGACATGAATCAGTTGAAGTCGTTGAGTTCTGGAGGTTCGTTGGAGTTATGCAGGTTCACCACCCAGTCTGCAGCCGGTCCGTCCAGGGAAGATTGCACAATACGGATGCGGGCTTTGTCACTGGGGATGTCCCATCCGTATTCTTCCATATAGCTGAGGACTTGGGTTAGGAAAAACCCCCAGCGTGGTGGCTCCCCCCTGAATTTTGCTTCCAGGGGTGGTAGTCTTTGAATGGATCGTTGTCTGCGCAGCAGGCATCTGTGGTTTTGGGGGTGGAAGTGGGTGCTACTGAGGCAGCAGCTCCTGTTCCAGTGGACAACCCCGATGTTGAAGTACCAGATCCCCCCCCACTGTCTCTCCAGTTGTGGCCCCAGGCGCTGCTGTGGCTGCGGTATTCATCTTTCCCCTCTTTTAGTGAGCTAAGGGTTTTCTTCATCAGGTCAATAGCTCTCTCTAGGTTCCACTCCTCTTCACTGATGTGCAGGGAGCTCTCCATCTCTTGCCTCCATTTGGTTTGGTGGCTGCCCCACCTCAGGGTCACTTTCCTCGATGCCTTTTCCCACTCACTTTTCCTTCCAATGCCCATTGACCACCATGGTTTGCAGTCATGCATCTCCACCACCTCTTCCCCAGAGGAATATGATGCTTCAGCTTCCAACCACTGGTGGGGTTTCATTTGGGCGGGGAAACTCCCTTTCCATGGGGCTTTCCTCCTCCCTTGCTTCGTCATAGACATTGTATTATTTGCAAAGTCCCCGGTAAGGTTTTTCCTTCCAGGTTGACTCTTACTGCAGATCCTGTCTAATGTCAGGACCCACCCCAGTCCACCTCTTAGGAAAGAAGAACTCTTGGAGACAGGATTGTCCAAGCAGGAACTTTTACTAAAACATGATTGTCAGTGGATAATCTAGACAGGATCTGGAAACTGTGTTGCAGATTGATACTTTTAAAGTGTCCCCGAGTAAAAACCCCTCCCCTCAGTCCATTTGGTCAGTCCCAAATCAATTAAGGTTTAGGTGTCAAAACCTTCCATGGGAAAAGGGATCTTCCATGCTTTTACGACTTTTATTTCCTCCCCTTCAGATTCCAATCGGAGATACAAACCAGAATCTCTCCCCCCCCCCTCTTTCTTTGTTCTTCTCAGTTCAAAGGTTCTTTCCCTGGTCTTTGGTGATGACCTCCAGGCAGGCTGAATAAACACCCTTGCATCTAATGGATAGGGTTGGTCAATTAACATCTTCTCTCCTCCTCATTGGAATGGCAGAATCCAGTGAGGGGTGAGATTTAGGGGTACACAGATAGGGATTTAGGAATGGAATATAAATGGATTCTGACACAATTTTGTAGTTTTTTTCCCTAGTAACTACCTTTGCCATCTACTCTTTTCTGCCTCTCTCTCTCTCTCCCTCTGTGTGTGTGAGAGAGAGAAAGAGAGAGAGGGGGGGGAGAGAGGGGGGAAGGGGAGGGGGAGGGAGGGAGGAGAGAGAGAGAGAGAGGGAGAGGGAGAGGGAGAGGGAGAGAGAGAGATCTTCTCAAAAGAACATCCAGGGAAGGTTGTAAACATATAGCTGTTCTTGAACTTCATAGATCTTTAGGTATCAGTCAAACCTCATTTCCCTTGGGGGTGCAGTAAAGTATGATGATATACCATTTTAAAATAGAAGACTGATACACATTATTCTGAGCTTGCATTTGAACAGAGGAAAAAATCCCCATTGGCTAACAGAAGCAAACCAGGCATTATATAGCATCCAGTGATCTCTGGCAAAAGAAGTGAGCTATACAAGTTTTCTTTGTATTTTATCTCTAAAATCAATGCATGGGCATGTGCTGCATTTCAATTGTTGATTATCTGCATTTTTGTTGTTGTTGTTGTTGCTTCTACCCTTGATTGAATTTGATGACTCCACTGCTAGTCATCTTGAGGATCAGTTTGTTCATAACAAGAAATCCAACTCAATAAAATTAAACAGAAAGGCTATTGGTTTTTCAATAAAAATAAACTATTATTTTTAAAGCTATGTTAGAATTTAATAGATTTTATAATATGGAGACATTCAGTGTTGAAATGTTTCACCCTTTGAATTTCTGTTAGCCAATTTATCCACTTGAGTCACAGGCTTTTGGCAAGGAACTGAAGCTGACATCCTCTTGTTCTTACTATAACCAAAGGTATTTGGGGTGGGGGGAGGTTGCATTATAAACAGCTATAGTAATAAGTCAGCTTAAGTTGCTATGTTACTGCATGGTCAAGATCAAGGAGACATTGTGAAGCCCACGAGCCAAATATTTACATAGGTTCACTGGAAGAGTCCTCTTTTATTTTTAATCAGCAGTTGGAGATAAAGATGTTGTTGTAGTTTTAATACATTCCTCTGTACAATTGTGAGATTTTTTTTTTTAAAAAAAAATCCCTCCCAAGTTGGTTTTTATCCTCAGCTTTACTATTTTCTTAACTTACATTACAAGTGAATTGAGTGTTGAACTCACATCAATTTTGGGGAAAAAAGAAAGACAATTTAAAAACTGTCTTCAGTGGCAGGACTGAAGCAATTAGCAAAAGCAATGTGGGAATCTCTGTAGGTTTTCTTTTTAATTGCTTATTTTTAAAGTTTGAATTTTTCCTGATGTAGTCTATAGTGCCCTGCCAAAGTATATTGTTCTTTCCCTTAGGATATCATTGTCTAAAATTTCCTAAATAGACGTTCTTTCTGCCCTAGCCACTTAACATCATAGAAAAAGCAGAATTCATCAAAATGGTTTAGCTCTAAACCCGTCAATCAATTAAAATTATATCCACTGATATAGAAGGAACCATTTATATATTTGGAAAGCTGCCACTGGTAAATAATAAAAAGTCCGCTTTTGAATCAGATGAGACCTGAAGCAAAACACAATAGAAAAAGAAAAAAAGGCCAAGAGTTTATTAAGTCTATCTCTTAATCTCTCCATCAGATTCATAAAGAAGGTATTTCTAGAATAATAGGCCAAAATAGCATGGCAAAACAGCCAGAAGCAGCGGAGTTTGGAAACATGGTTATCACTGTCCACATAATAATGGCATTTTATAAGTCAGTTTTTAAATATGCTAAATAAGATCTGTGGAGCAAGGTCAAACCTGAGGGTCTGAGTGTGGCCAGCAAATATTCAACTTCAGGATCAACATGATGTTTATTTTTCTGAAAGTTTATGATTAATAACCATCCCTGGAATTGCTTTTCAAAGTTTTTATGCTTAGCCATCTCTTTTAAAAATTACATTTTTCCCTGCAGTACCATCATTTTTGGAGATGGGGACAGAACTTTTGTATGTTTCGTTGCGTATTAGAATTACAATGGTCAGTAAACCAACAACAGCATGAGAATAGGAACAGAAGATGGCATATCAGAACCTACACATTAGATCTATGCAGACACTCAGCTTTGAAAAGAAACACTTTGAACTTAGCATGAATAGCCCCTGTGTAAGTCCCTATTAAAAAAAACCCAAATAAACAAAAACCCTCAAATCAAATCATTCATTCATTCTGTCCCAAAGGTGCTTTTTCAACAGACAAGTGGACTTTTTTGTTTTTCTTTGAAGATGTTTTGCTTCTCATCCAAGAATCTTCTTCAGCTCCAAGCTTCTTGGATTAGAAGTGAAACATCTTCCAAGAAAAAGCAAGAAAGTCCAGTTGCCTCTTGAAAAAGCACTGTTGGTACAACCATGACCTGGAGGACTGAGAATCTCCATAGACATTAATTGATTAATTAATTAATCCATCAATTTGCATGGCTGTTGATCTTAAAGCTCAACTGAGGGTGGCTCACAACAATAAAACCATCACAATAATAAAAACCATAAAAGCCATAAAACATTTTCCTGGGGTCACTTATCAGTTTTAAATAACATTTTCTCTTTCAAAACTAGATTTCTGCACAGGCATGCTACAAACACTAAATAATGTACTGGGAAATATGGGAATGAAACAACATCTCTTTTTCATTCATTAGATTGAATGAATATGTTACCCCTATATAGATGATTTACCACTAAATACAGCATGGGACCAAAAATATTAGAAGTGCTTTATACCAAAATCACAGCAACAGACTTCACCAAATAGTACATATTACCTAGCAGTAGCTCTAAGTTTCAGGGTTTTTTCTCCAAAGTTGAAAATACATTGTGGGAGACTTTGTTTGAAAAATGTTATGTTGTGCTCTTGATTTTGAGCTATTCCACAATGAGGTAAATCTAAGAAAGCAGATCGATTTGTGCAGATAACTTTATTTTTATCAGAATTTGATAAAAGCACCCCACAACCATTTATAAATCATCTAAAAAGATATCTGGAACAGCTACAGTATATTTGTAACATTCCTGTAGTACAAATAGTTAAGCCTTTGGTCAATAACTTTTTTCCTATTTACTATGAGACAGAAATAAGGGCCTACCAACTTTGTACCAGGACAGTAGTAGTACTTTGGCCACCTAATGAGAAGGAAGGACTCACTGGAGAAAAACCTAATGCTGGGAAAGATCGAGGGCAATAGAAGAAAGGGATGACAGAGAATGAGGTGGCTGGATGGAGTCACTGAAGCAGTAGGCATGAGCTTAAATGGACTCCAGAAGATGGTAGAGGACAGGAAGGCCTGGAGGAACATTGTCCATGGGGTCATGAAGGGTTGGACATGACTTCGCAGCTAACAACAACAAAAAGTAGTAGGAGAGTGGAAGGATCCAAGAAAGAACAAGCCAGATGATGTGATGGCAGTAATATACTATATTTCCTAATAATCCTAATAATCAAATATAATTCTAGGCTTTTTTTATTATGGCTGAGAAACATAAAATCTAGGACTTACATCTATGGGATTCTAAATTAATAAATCGAATTCACTGTGACCCAATTACATGTGACCATTGAATCCACTGTCAGACAGGCAAACTAATTGTAGAATGGGGAGTTGTAGATTAAAGTAGCCATCTGCTGATTTTGCTAGAGTTGCATCACCTTTGTGTCTGATGAGACATTATGAATACCAGGCAGAGGTCCACCTGTACCTATCAATAAATGTTCTTGCTGGAAAAAGTTGCAATTATTAAACTATTGTATAATTTTTGGAAGGCTGTATTTATGCACACACACATTGTTGATTCTAAGGAGTTACTTGCAATATAATTTCATCTCTAATGTTGGGCTATATAGGACACACACAAGACAAGTGACCTGTTGGGCCATCTTTTCAGAGATATTTCCTGACTACAGAGAAACAGAATAACCATTGGCGGGAGTGGAAGTGACGTCTGACTTCCTGTTGGCTTTACCATTAAGTTCCCTTGTGGGAAGTTGGCAATGAGCACTGGAAACCTTCCTTTCTTCCTTTTCTCTCCCCTCCCCTCCCCTTTCTTCTTTTCTTGTAAGGCCTAAACCCAAAGATGACAAAGTGAGATCCAATTGAGTCCAGTACTCATTTCTAAATAAAGTTATAATCTTCTAATCTAATTGATTTATTCTAACCTGAATCTTTTCCTCCCTCCACCATCTAGTTCAGAACTGTGCACTCTTCTCTTGGCCATTTTAGAATGTGTTTCCTCATCCCTGGGAAGCCACAGGACAGTGGTTCCCAACCTTTTCTATACTCCGCACCCCTAGAATGCTTCTGACATATTCTCGCACCACTTACAAAAGTTCGAAATAACAGCAACAATTTATGCATATACACTATAATTTTGAAAACTCAACTTTTCACACCTACTGGAATATTGTCTCGCACTCCCAGTTGGAACTTCTGCCTTAGAAGGTTACTGCTGACATTCTCCCTTCTTCTTCTTTAGCTACATATTCCATCACATTCCTCTTCTTTCCTCCCTTTTCTTTCTTCCTTCCCTCTCCCCTCTTTCCTTTCTTACCTATATAGAAAAACATGAACCTTCTACCCTTCCCTGCAGGTAACTGCCACTTGATATGGAAAGGAACAAGGGATTGTGCAAGTGGTTGGGAAACTGTCAGATGTTAAAAATGAAGATCATGTGACTGCAGCAGCAGCCAGGCAGTGATGAAGCAGTCATAAATTTCCCAAATTTCACTGCCTGGAGAACAATGGGTCCTAGCATTCTGTAAGTTCTCAGGTACCTTGTTGGTGAAATTTTGTTTTATGATACACCCTTTTGCCCAGTTAAAGTTTGTAGACATAAGAGTTTTAGTAATAAATAGATTTTCCAAAGTTGTTAGAAATTATTCAGTCAGCTTTTTTTCTGACAGCCTTTCCAACTTTTAACAAGTTCCTAGTAAGAAATGACAGTATTAGCAAAGGATACATATTATTTTTCAATGAGAGCTTACCTATATAAGGTATTTATATGTTCAAAATAATATTTACTTATTACCATCTTCATGTTTGAACTCTCCACATTTGTTTTTTTTTTTCTTATAGGGTGTACCTATATTATAGAACTGAAGGGTGGACTACTCAAAAATCAGACTGTATCAATCTACCTTGGGTTAACATGACAGTTTTACATTTAAAATGATTTCCCAGAAAATTTTGATTGCAGTAAATACCCACATATTCTGATGTAACAGATTTCATGAAACTCAATTAATGATGACTTATCCTCCTATGGCCACAAGTAGAAATGACAATAAATATACAGATAGTCCTCATCTTACAACAGTTGGTTTAGTGACTGCTAGAAGTTACCACAGCATTGAAAAAAAGTGACTTATGACCAGTGGTGGGATTCGAATATGTGAACAACTGGTTCTCTGTGTGGATGCTGCTTCTGGAAGTCCGTTCTGGGCCTGGACAACAAAAAATTAGCTACTGATTCTGCTGAAGTGGTGCAAACCAGCTGAATCCCATCACTGTTGTGACTGTTTTTCACATGACTATTGTGATCACATGATCAAAATTTGGACAGTTGATATCTGACTCAATTTATGACAGTTGAAGTGTTCCAGGATCATGGGATCTTCTTTTGCAACCTTCTGACAAGCAAGGTCCATGGAGAAGCCAGATTCACTTACCAGCCATGTTTACTAACTTAACAACTGCAGTGATTCACTTAACAAATGTGCCAAGCAAATTCATAAAATGGGGCAAAACTCATTTAACCAATGTCTCACTTAGCAACATAAATTTTGGGCTCAATTGTGGTTATAAGTCAAGGATTACCTGTAAATGAAATGCATTTTGTAAGGAAGACTACCCCAACAATTTCCCTATGATATCCTTGAGAGTAACACTGCATGATGATCAACTTGTTGTCTAAATTAGAACCTAATCTGAAGGCTCTTGAAAAGTATTCTTTTTTACTTTCCAAACTAAAGATAAATTGAATGCTAGAAGAATGGAGGAGACGCTGCCATCATGACTGTTATAATCATGGCCTGTTATAAAGGTTAAAAGAAGAAAATGGACAGAAGGTACAATTTATCTTTTTAAAATTCTATTTTAGGGCAGAATTTGCTTTTAAGCTTTCATCCTGTTTAAAGCTGTGTGTGTGTGTGTGTGTGTGTGTGTCTTTAAAAAAAAACTCTTTAGGGAAATTTTTTGTTCAATTCAGCTTGCTGTTTTATATGACACCCCCCCCCAAAAAAAAAGACATAACCATGTAGACAGCATTTTCTCAAATAAATTTAAAACTTTTTAAGGTTATAGGAGGAGGGTCACTGATGCAAAGGGATATTGTTATGAAACCTGAGGACTTGTAGACAGTGGGATTAATTGATGGGCAATGAGTCTGTAACTACCCTCAGCTCAACATGGATTCAATCTCAATGGAATTCAATTCTATTAATGCAATTAGAGATCAAGAGCACCCACCTTACAAGCTCTTTCAGGAAGTCCTGCCCAAACCAACATGGCCTAAATAACACCAATATCTTTAAGATATCCACATATATAGTGTGAATGTTAATGGCATACCTTCTTTCACATTGTCACTGTTCTTGCTTGTGTGGCAGCCCATTCATTCAAGTTGTATTTGTAAAAGGTTTTGTTTCTCAGATACCTGTGATGTACAGATGCATGTCCTTTGGATGCTGATGCCATCTAAGTAGCATCAGTGGTGGTGGAACTTAGTTCAAGTAATTTTTATTTTTGAATCTGCAAACAATATTTTGGTAACCCAATGAAAACCCAGATTTACTGAACACAAGTTGATCAGGAGATAAGCAAGGTCAGACAATCTATTCACTTCTCCTTTTTGTGATACTTGGTAAGGATCACAGAGGATTTTTGCATCTGAGACCAAAAGCATCAAGTTTATGTTATTCTTTACTAAACAGTCATGTAAAAATGGTGATTGTTATGATGATCTAATGTTTGCTAAAATGAAATCATTTTTAATTAAACCTACCCAATGTCACCAAATGCATTGAAGTTTCTTCTGACGTTAATTTACCACAATAATGTATATATGAATTTAATTAGCTTTCTAACCATTTAAATTTCTAAAAGTAAGTTCATTCTATCTTGTTCCCATAGGTAGCATGAAAGACAGTTTTGAAGAAATGACAATCCAAAAAAACTGGGGGATTTCAATCAGTAATGAAATAGTTAGTCTTCATAAGCACAAACCTTGAATCAATCGAGGATGAATTTGACTGAGAAGGATGTCTAGTTGAGATTGACTTTGCTTTTGAAAGTGTTAGTACCCTTTTGTGAAATAAAAGTTGAATCCAAGAGGTAACAAAACAAATATACTTATCCAAGAGGTATAATTGCTTTAATATTCCAGTGCAGCACAATATTCCAGGTGACAATACAGTAATTACCATTTGAAGCACACATTAAGAAATGTCAAAATTCAGAATGGCTTCTTTGTTCAAATGGCTGTGAGCAGTGAAAACATTCCCCAATCTATTTATTGTAAAGAGCAGAGGCTTTGGCAAACTTCACTAGCAAAATCCATGGTTTCTGTATGTCATATGCTAGATTTGCAGTTGAACAAATTGAAAAGATTTTTATATTAAGGAAGCAAATACCCCATTCATCCTTGATTATTATCATCATTACATTAATCAAGAATAAGATATTTCATGCTATTGCTGTATATTTATAATCTCTAGTGGTGCTTTCCAAGTGAGATCTGCCATTTCTGGAATCCAACACCAACAAAAGGCCCATTAGATCATTCACATTTTCTTTAAATATCAAATAAAAGTGGTCCAGGTTTTAGGGGTGGACAAACTTTTATAAGGCTTTTATTCTTTTAAAAATAGTATTTTGGAAGGGCAACATTGCTTGAAGAGCAGAGTGAAAGGATTTGGCCATAATTATTCTTATTCTCCCCATTGTTCCTTTTTTACATTCCATATTATCAGCGAAAGAGATTTTTTTGGGAAGTATAAATTGCTTGCCTGGAAGACTCTTTTGAAATTGGGGATGGTACATCCATCATATCTGGTTGAAGGTGGCCTATAATACTAAACTGGAGCAGAGACATTGAATATAAGTTGGCAGTATAACACACTGTTGGATAAGAGGAGGTGCAGAATTATTGCTATAAATTTACTTCTCCTTAACTTTTATAATATAATTGGCTACATTTATTATTATTTATTATTTATTATTAGATTTCTATACTGCCCTATTCCCAAAGGACTCAGGGCGGTTTACAGGGCAAGGTTAAAAACAGTTAAAACAGTACAAAAATTAAGATAAAATTAAGATAAAAATAGGATTAAATAACAATAGCCCAAATATAAAATTTAAATTTAAAAATTTAAAGTCAATGGAGGATGTTATCTCATCATTAGTTTTCAAATACATAATTGGTTTCTAGTTGGAGGAAGCATTTTGTTCTTCAATTCAGGATCAAAATGTCAGAGGTAGTGTAAGAGAACTGTAGGTCAGGGCTTTTCAACCTTTTCACCGATCGTACCACTTTTAGGATATGGCAATGTTCGAGTACCACCTAGCAAGGTCAAAAACTTGACCAAAAAAAAAACAAACTGTTCAAAGTTACAATTGCACTGAAACGACTTATGACCATTTTTCACAGTTATGACCATTGCAGCATGCCCAGGGTCATGTGATTTATATTTGGATGCTTGGCAACTGATTCATGTTTATGATGGTCACAGTGTCCCAGGGTCATGTGATCCCCTTCTGCAACCTTTTGACAAGGAAAGTCAATGGCAGGCCTGCTGATGGCCAAGTGCTAAGGTGGGACTTCCTTCCCTCCTTCCCTGCCTCCCTCTTTCTCATTCCCATCTCCTTCTGAAAGAAGAATTTGAAAACCCCCCCCACCCATATTTTCCCTCTTCCATATAGTCATCAAACAAGGAAAAGCCTCCAGAGACAGAAAAGTCAAGCCACTGAGTGAACTAGCTTAAAAAGGGAAATTCCCCTTTAAGAATTAGCTACTGGCTAGAAAGGAAAGTTAAGGAGCTGGCAGCCGGCACTTAAGGAAGAAAAAAAATGTGGTAAGTACTGGCTGCCGGCTAAGGCAGCCTCCCCAAATGGCTCCATTGATAAGTAAAGGAATGCTACAGGCAAAATCCATTCAGGAGAAAAATGCTTCAAAATCCCTTGCAGTAAAACTTACAGCTAACAATAGCAGAACAATAGAAGTTAACAAGAGACATCAGCCATTAGCTAAATAGAAAATGCCAAACACTCCTTAAGAACACAAAGCCCACATTGCACAAATCCTATAACTTCAAAGTCACAAAAGCACATAAGAATCCTTCCACTCTCCATTTCCCTCCCTCCCTCCCTCCCTCACCTCCAGCCAATGCTGCCTTTCTTCATTGCTGCCTTTCTTCATTCCTTGTGGAGGGCGACCGCTCCCCCACTGCATTTCTTGCGTTTGTCACTGCCAGCACAGATGGCTGCCACAGAAGTCACAGATCAGCTCATGGCCAGCCTGTTTGATCTCCTCTCCTCTCCCCCTACCCTCTTCCTCCTTTCTCTCTGGTGCAACTACAGCTGACTCCGCCTCATCCCAAGGCTGCCTCTTTTTTTCTCTCTCCCTCTCTCACCCAAACTGCCTTTTATAACCTCTCCTTTCTCCGCCCCCCCCTTCCTCCTTTCTCTTCCAATCGTGGGTCCTTTGCCTTGCCGCAGCCATTCTGCAGCTTCGGAGGACTCTCTCACAGTAAGTCCTGCACTGCACTGGCTCACTCCCTCCCCCACTACACCTGGCTGGGAAGGGCCATATACCTCCTTCCATGTGCTAATGTACCACAGCTGGTACCTGTACCACCGGTTGAAAAGCCCTGCTGTAAGTGTACATGTCAGTTTTCACATTAAGTATATTTAGGAATGTATCATTAAAGCAAGATAGCTGAAATCACAGAAGCATCTCAGCAATTCAGGGGTAGAACATATGTTAAAAAAAACAACTCAATTCCCAGTTCGGTTTCTAGTCTCTTCAATGAAAAGATTCCTAAGAAATTTGAGAGCTCCCAACATTGCCTCTGGTCAAAATAGATCAACATGAAACCAAAATAAAGTACAATGTTCTGGGCTTCCAAAAGCAATCTTTTTAGTACTAAGTCCTAAAGACCTAAATTGGGCTTTGAAATTTTGGAACCTGCTCTATGAAAAAGATGGCTTGACACAAATATACCTCTGGGTGTTATGGTGAATTAAAAAAGGGGGGGGGGTCCAGGCTGCTGTACTAGTGAATCACTTTTATCCAAATATAAACAATGCAATTTGGCAACTTAGCTCAAAACAAAACAAAACAAAAAACAAAAACAAGCACACATGGACACAAAACCTACGAAATGTGCTTTTACTTTGTGTTGTTGTTGTTGTTAACTGCGAAGTCGTGTCCGACCCATCGCGACCCTATGGACAACATTCCTCCAGGCCTTCCTGTCCTCTACCATCTTCTGGAGTCCATCTAAGCTCACGCCTACTGCTTCAGTGACTCCATCCAGCCACCTCATTCTCTGTCGTCCCCTTCTTCTATTGCCCTCGATCTTTCCCAGCATTAGGCTCTTCTCCAGTGAGTCCTTCTTTCTCATTAGGTGGCCAAAGTATTTGAGTTTTAGCTTCAGGATCTGGCCTTCTAAAGAGCAGTCAGGATTGATCTCCTCTAGGATTGACCGGTTTGATCGCCTTGCAGTCCAAGGGACTCGCAGGAGTCTTCTCCAGCACCATAGTTCAAAGGCCTCAATTCTTTGGCGCTCAGCCTTTTTTATGGTCCAACTTTCACTGCCATACATTGCAACTGGGAAGACCATAGCCTTGACTATACGCACTTTTGTTGACAGGGTGATGTCTCTGCTTTTTAGTGTGCTGTCTAGATTTGCCATGGCTTTCCTCCCGAGGAGCAAGCGTCTTTTAATTTCTTGGCTACAGTCCCCATCTGCAGTGATCTTGGAGCCCAGGAAAATAAAATCTGTCACTACCTCCATTTCTTCCCCATCTATTTGCCAGGAATTGAGAGGGCCAGATGCCATGATCTTGGTTTTCTTAATGTTAAGTTTCAACCCAAGTTTTGCACTCTCCTTCTTCACCCGCAGCAAGAGGCTCTTTAGTTCTTCTTCACTTTCTGCCATTAGAGTGGTATCATCTGCGTATCTAAAGTTGTTGATATTTCTTCCGGCAATCTTAATTCCTGATTTTGATTCATCTAGCCCAGCCTTTCTCATGATGTGCTCTGCATATAAGTTAAATAGGCAGGGCGACAGTATACAGCCTTGCCGGACTCCTTTCCCCCTTCATGGATTACTGCCTTGTCGTGGCGAAGGGGCTTGCGTAATTCAATGAAGCTATGAGCTATGCCGTGCAGGGCCACCCAAGACGGACAGGTCATAGCCGAGAGTTCTGACAAAATGTGATCCACTGGCGAAGGAAATGGCAACCCACTCCAGTATCTTTGCCATGAAAACCCTATGGACAGTACCAAAAGGCAAAACGATATGACGCTGGAAGATGAGCCCCTCAGGTCGGAAGGCGTCCAATATGCTACTGGGGAAGAGCAGAGGGCTAGTACTAGTAGCGCCAGAAAGAGTGAAGCGACTGGGCCAAAGCCGAAAGGACGCTCAGCTGTGGATGTGTCTGGTGGTGAAAGGAAAGTCCGATGCTGTAAAGATTTTCTCTCCATAGGAACCTGGAATGTAAGATCCATGAATCAAGGAAAGCTGGACGTGGTCAAACAAGAGATGACAAGACTAAACATCGACATCTTAGGTATCAGCGAACTAAAATGGACAGGAATGGGTGAATTTAATTCAGATGACCATCAGATATACTACTGCGGGCAAGAATCCCTCAGAAGAAATGGAGTAGCCTTCATAGTCAATAAAAGAGTAGGAAAAGCAATACTGGGATACAATCCTCAAAATGACAGAATGATCTCAGTTCGAATCCAAGGCAAACCACTCAATATCACAGTAGTCCAAGTCTATGCCCCAACCACCAGTGCTGAAGAGGATGAAATTGACCAGTTCTATGAAGCCCTACAGCACCTTATAGAACTAACACCAAAAAATGATGTTCTTATCATCATGGGGGATTGGAATGCTAAAGTAGGAAGCCAAAAGATAACCGGAATAACAGGCAAGTTTGGCCTTGGAGTGCAAAATGAAGCAGGGCACAGGCTGATAGAATTCTGTCAAGAGAATACGATGGTGATAGCAAACACTCTTTTCCAACAACCCAAGAGACGGCTCTACACATGGTCATCACCAGATGGTCAACACAGAAATCAGATTGACTATGTGCTCTGCAGCCAAAGATGGAGAAGCTCTATACAGTCAGTAAAAACAAGACCAGGAGCTGACTGTGGCTCAGACCATGAGCTTCTCCTTGCAAAGTTTAGGCTTAAACTGAAGAAAGTAGGGAAAAGCACTAGGCCACTCAGGTATGAATTAAATCATATCCCTGTTGAATATACAGTAGAGGTGACAAATAGATTTAAGGAATTAGATCTGATAGACAGAGTGCCTGAAGAACTATGGACAGAGGTTCGCGACATTGTACAACAGGTACAATTGTACATTGTACAACCAAAACCATCCCAAAGAAAAAGAAATGCAAGAAAGCAAAATGGCTGTCTGAGGAAGCTTTGCAAATAGCTGAGGAAAGGAGGGAAGCGAAAGGCAAGGGAGAAAAAGAAAGATACGCCCAATTGAATGCAGAATTCCAGAGAATAGCTAGAAGAGATAAGAATGCCTTCTTAAATGAACAGTGCAAAGAAATAGAAGAAAACAATAGAATAGGGAGGACCAGAGATCTTTTCAAGAAAATTAGAGAAATGAAGGGAACGTTTCATGCATAACTGGGCATGATAAAGGACCAAAACGGCAGGGACCTAACAGAGGCAGAAGAGATTAAGAAGAGGTGGCAAAATTACACAGAAGAACTATACAAGAATGAGCTTAACGTCCCTGATAATCACAGTGAGGTGGTCACTGACCTCGAGCCAGACATCCTAGAATGTGAAGTGAAGTGGGCCTTAGAAAAACTGAGCAACAACAAAGCTAGTGGAGGTGACAGTATTCCAGCTGAGCTATTCAAAATCTTAAAAGACAATGCAGTAAAAGTGCTACACTCAATTTGCCAGCAAATTTGGAAAACTCAACAGTGGCCACAGGATTGGAAAAGATCAGTTTACATTCCAATTCCAAAGAAAGGCAGTGCCAAAGAATGTTCAAACTATCGCACCATTGCACTCATTTCTCATGCTAGTAAAGTCATGCTTAAAATCCTACAAGCTAGACTTCAGCAGTATGTGGATCGAGAACTACCAGAAGTACAGGCAGGATTTCGAAGAGGCAGAGGAACTAGAGATAAAATTGCCAACATACGCTGGATCATGGAGAAAGCTAGGGAGTTCCAGAAAAACATCTACTTCTGCTTCATTGACTATGCTAAAGCCTTTGATTGTGTGGATCATAACAAACTGTGGCAAGTCCTTAAAGAGATGGGCATACCAGACCATCTTATTTGTCTCTTGAGAAATCTATATGCTTTTACTTTATCTTGGTTTAAATATATTTTTCTGATCATCAATAAATATATGGGGAGACTTTCTGGACTTGCACTTTAGTAGTAGCAGTCAGTCTGTGGACTGTTTAAAAAATAATTTCACCTTGCACAACCAATGCCCAATAGATGCTAGCCGTATGTCAACTTGTTTGGAATTTTGCAGCCTGTCACTTCTATAGTGTTATGTATATAGAGTTACAGCACTGAGTCACTGACACCACCAGGTGGCAACATACTCTATCCGGATTGGCTGGATAGTCCACGGCGGGAAATCCAGATGAGCAGATTGGTCCCAGGTTCACCTGGCTAGGTGTATATGAGGGACCAACAGTGGCCTTTGTCTCGGTCCGGTGTGTCCATTCAATAAAGAGTGATCTGATGCTGTAACCAGTTGTCCGAGTCATCCATGCCGTCCATGCAGTCCAGACTAGCTATATTACAGTGGCAATGAAGGTGGGATCCGTTTCCCATCTGCGCTTGACGCTATAGCAGAAGTCATCTGCTCTATGAGGTAGCACTGCTGGACCGGACGCATCATGGTAAAATTTGGACAAACAAGTGAATTCCACTTCAACATCGACGAGCCCAAAAGATGGGAAGCGCACCTGGGGCAGATCGAAGGGTTCCTGCTGATCAACCGGGTCACGGAGGACCGGATGAAAGCGGCAGCCCTGCTGTGCCTCAGCGGCCAGGATGTTTATGACATAGGCATTGGATTGTGCACTCCGACTCCCATCGCAACTGTTCCATATGCGGAACTTAAGGAAAAACTGGCGAGCCACTTCATGCCAATGAGGGCTCCAATCTACTGGCGTTTCCTGTTTAACCAACGCATCCAGCGTCCGGGGGGAGACAACAGCACAATATGTAGCAGCACTGAGACAGGCTGCCCGATCATGCAAGTTCACCGATCTCGACGATAGAATTCGAGATCAAGTCATATTCAGGATAAGAGATCCTTAGTTCCATCAGAAAATCCTAGCAAAACCTCCGATTGACCTGCGAGAGGTCCATCCCATGAGATGGCCACCAGCCCTGGCAAGCCAACACACCATTCCAGCAGCAGCCCAGGTGGGACAGTCCATTGGGAGTCCATGGCATTTGGCAGAAGTGGACAGATGGATGAAGAGGCAGAAGTAGATGCTGTATTGAGCCACATAGAAAAAAATGGGGAGCAAAGGCCTATTGCATATTATTCCAGAACTCTGTCAAGGGCAGAAAGGAATTATGCCCAAATTGACAAGGAGGCCTTAGCAATCATGACGGGAGTCAAGAAATTCCATGATTATCTGTATGGCAGAGAATTCACTATTTTTACAGATCACAAACCATTGTTGGGGTTGTTCACCACTGATAAATAAATAAATAAAATAAATAAATAAACAAACACCACAAATTCTGTCCCCAAGAATGCTAAGGTGGTCTATATTCTTATCTGCCTATACTTGCAAACTGGTCCACAGACCAGGGAAGGATATGGGCCACACTGATGCATTAAGCAGATTTCCATTAATGACCATGGATCTGGACCCAGCACCTGCAGAACAGACCCTGGCCATCCAAGATCTACCAGATTGTCCAATTCAGGTGAAGGACATTGCTGCTGGCACCAGGGCGGACAAGGTACTGTGCAGAGTCCTCATGTGGGTGGCATCCGGGTGGCAAGAAAAGAGTCCTGGCCCAGTTTCAGGCATATTTCATGAGAAGGCATGAGTTGTCTTCTCATAAAGGATGCCTGTTGTGGGGTAATAGAGTTATCATCCCAGAGAAACTGCGGGAAAGAGTCTTGCAGTCGCTACATGAGGGTCACCCAGGTGTAGTCAGGATGAAGGCTCTAGCTCGAAGTTACTTGTGGTGGCCTGGTCTTGACAAAGCCATAGAAGAGCAGGTAGCCGGGTGTTATACTTGTCAAAGGTCAAGGCCGGAACAGCCACAAGCAGCTGTACATAAGTGGGAAATGACTCATACTCCATGGTCAAGGGTACACATCGATTATGCGGGTCCTTTTCAGGGTCAGCTGTTTTTGGTTGTAGTGGACAGTCATTCAAAATGGCTAGAAGTAGTTCCTGTTGCTAGCATGACTACGGCTAAGACTATCCAGGTGCTCAAGCGACTATTTGTAACTCATGGGTTACCTGATGTGTTGGTCTCTGACAATGGCCCACAATTCACATCTGATTTCCAGGCATTCACCAGGGCCAACTTGATTAGGCATGTCACATCAGTGCCCTTCCACCTGTCGTCTAACGGCTTAGCAGAACGAATGGTGAGAATGACTAAGGATGCATTGAGGTGCATCATCAGTGGAGACTGGCACCAAAGGTTGGCTCAATTCCTCTTAGCACAACAGACCACACCATGCACATCTACGGGCAAGAGTCCTGCTGAGTTACGTTGGGGACGTCACCTCATCACCAAGTTGGACGGACTGCACCCAGACAGAGTGGCTGCACAAACGGAGCAACCCTGATAAAACAGGCCCTGTATCATAGATTGTAGAGGTGGAGGAGGGCCGCCAGGTCAGAAGATATCTGGATGAATTGAGGAGGTGGGCCCCTGAAAAATCTCAGGCACCTCAACATGACCTTCCATCTTCATCTTCTTCATTTCCTTCGGGTCGGGAGGAGGTGGAAGAACATACTGACAGTAGACATTTACCCAGAAGCGTTAGTGGGGCCGAGCAACAACAGGCCCATGTCCAAAATGACAAGGGGGTCAATAGGGCATGGTATCAGGGTGAAAGAGATGACCAAATTGTGGACCCGATTGACATGAACAAGGAACATACACCGAAACGGTCCGCCAGATCTCATAGGCCACTGACGTATCTAGAGGAGTTTGTGAGGTTTTGAGGCAAGGGTATTCTTAGGGTCAGTAGTGTACAAAAATAACCAGATATACATTGTGTGTTGTCAATTGTTGTGTTTTTATTACATATGGGGGGAAGGGGAGTTATGTATATAGAGTTACAGCATTGAGCCACTGACACCACCAGGTGGCGACGTACTCTATCCGGATTGGCTGGATAGTCCACGGCGGGAAATCCAGAGGAGCAGATTGGTCCCAGGTTCACCTGGCTAGGTGTATATGAGGGACCAACAGTGGCCTTTGTCTCGGTCTGGTGTGTCCATCCAATAAAGAGTGATCTGATGCTGTAACCAGTTGTCCGAGTCATCCATGCGGTCCACGCCGTCCAGACTAGCTATATAACATATAGCTTCTGAATACTGTAATCAGAAATCTGTACAATAGTTAGCATGGTCAAAGAGGCTATCTACATTAAGATTGAACAGCCCTTTTTCAACAGAGAGGGAGTAATAAGACAACACCTATCTCCTGTTTACAACATATTCCTTTCAATAGTTCCAAGGTTCCACACCTATTTGCACTACTCAGGTGACCCTGAGCACACAGATAAAGTTCCAAGTGGCCTCAACAACTCTCAGAAAGAGTGCTAACAACCAGATGACTGCAAGGAATATAAATCTTTCTGTCCTCCAGCATTCAGTCAGAATTGAGGAAACTTCTTGGATGAGAAGCAAAATGTCTTCAAGGAAAAACAAAGTCCAGTTGCCTTTTGAAAAAGCACCTTTGGGAGAATAGCTACCATAGTGTCCAACTCTGAGAAACTTCAGTTTATCTATAGCCCCTGAAGCTGCTGGCAAAATTTCAGGAAGCATAAATGCTGCATTTAACATCAGCAGCTGAAATTACATTGAGATATAATCTCTAAGCAACACACATTAACTGCCTAATTAGGAGCCTATTATGCTTCATATATTACTCCAACGTGTTCACAACTCTTGTTTTCGTATGTCATTGTCCTCAATGGACCTGACAAATGATGAATGCTTGACTAACAACTTATAGTAATTGTGCACTTGACAATGGTATATGTCAAGCAGCTTGTTCCACAGATTATGCTATAATAGTGGAGCTATATTAGTGGAGTTTCATTCGTAGCTTGTGTCTCTGTATTTATTCCTGTTCTAGTAGCAAACCTATCTTAAAACTCCACAGTAGACTTTTGATATTGCTATTTTTACAAAGAAGGAAGGTTGGTTTCTAAAAGAAAATTAGTTCCATCCTCAATTATTAAGAACACCCTCAGGTTGTGCAGAAGGGAAAAGATTTTTCCCCTTATTTGGTTTCTCTTTCCTGCTTATAATTCTTATATAGTAATTACAATTGCTAAACATAAACCAAACATTCACTACAAACCAAGACATAATATCTAAAATGATTGTAAATCAGCATTCATCAGGAACAGTAGAATTTGTTTAGAGACTTTTTTAAAGATATGATGTTATAGTTCTGATATAACCATTCTATACTCACTCTCCTGTGTTGTCTCCTTTCTCCATCTTCATGGCTCTTTTTTTTTTCATTTTCTTCATAGAAAAGATAGAAACCACTATCCTTATAGCCTCTTTCTCTTCATCTTCTTCAACTGAAAAATATTTTTAAAAAATAAAAGATGGAACATTTCAAGAATTAGCAGTTACTTTTTTCAGAAGTTTATCTAATTTCTATTTTAAAAAAATCATAATAATAAATTAAGACTGTTCTTTAACTATATTTAAAGTAGTTTAATAACATAAGCAGCATGGCATTCATGCCTCTTGTTCATCTATAGGTGCCTTGTATGGACAGAACTGAATCCATGACTACTAGCCTTTCCCAGTGAGATAAACAAAGAAAAACACAGTTTGTATCTTCCAAAATGGGATGGGAAAAGAAAAGGAAGATATCAAAAATATAGTCCCAGTGCTTATATTTCACTCATTGGCAGCAAAGATTTATGCTTCAATTTTTCTACACACGTTTTTTTTAAAAAACTGATCAGCATAACTTTCATCTTTAGGCTGGTCAAAATGCTGTCATACAGTAAAATACCTAGGTTATATAGTACTTTACCTCCTGCAGTGAAAAGATTCCTTTCCACTGCATATGCCAATTTAATAAATGTGAGCAATAAATTCTAAAAAATGCAGAGATCCTTTTAACACCAGAGATATGAAACTTATAAATGAATTAATAATACATGCATACGTACAGTCCCAAGATGAGAAACAGCAATTAACATGGAATCTTTCAAAATTAAATATTACATGTCTTATGACACAAAATCTGGGAATGCAAAAATAAAACATTCTCCTTCCCATCTCTCAAATAAAAGTAAAGAACAGATACAGGATTCAGCCATTTTATTCCTCTTGTAAAATCTTAATCAGAATCCTTTTCACTTTAAAATCTATGTAGGACTTCTCCTATAGTTTTGCTTCTCTCAAGGGACTCTAAAAGAGAAGCACAATTTTTGCTGATTAAACATGCTATATAGATGGGATTTTTCAATGAATGATAGCATAATGAGGAATGATGAGGAAGAACTTATTAAAGTGAGTATGTAGTCCAGGGGTGTCAAACTCAATTTCACTGAGGGGCGCATCAACATTGTGGTACCCTCAGGGGGCCATGGCCCACCATGGCCCCCCAGTTCCAGCTAGGATTGCATTCCTCCCATCTCTGCTAGGCTTGGGCAGCCATGACACCATGGCTCTACCACCTCTACTTGGGGTTTCCTAGCCAACTGCTTTGCCTCCTTCATGCTGGGCAGGCCTGCAGTTCTGAGCGGTGTCCTAATGGACCTGCATGAGCATCTGGCAGCCATGGCAAGTATCAAGGTGCATGAGGGGAATGTGCTCCACCCGTGGGCCAAGGACAAGACCCTCGAGGGGGCTGAGATGACCAGTGGAGACCTGCTCTCCAACCAAAAAGAGATGTGACAAAATAGGTGTGTTCGGCAGTCTGCATTATGTGCCCTCCTAACTCCACATACTGCCAATGCCGCTGCAGTGCTGCTACTGGAGGGCCAGCTCAGTATTCACAGCGAGCTACGCAGCCCCTACCAGATGCTGTCAACCCGTGCGCTCATTGCCTCCTATGCGCATGCGCCTTGGGGTCCTGGGCCAGGATGATGGGGCTGCCTGGGTCCAGGGCCAGGATGATGGGGCTCAGTCCCTTGCCATCTCTGGAGCATCCGCAGGGGCTAAATATTGGCCAATCATGGGCCAGATCCTTGTGTTTGACATGTCTGATGTAGTCAGTCACTTTGAAAAGGGGAAAGTATTTGCTGGTACAAAATGCTGACAGCCTCTGTTAGTCCTTTGTAAGGCTGCAAAGGTTAAACATGCCTGCATGATTACAATGAGCATCAGCCACAAAATGTTATCTGGATTTCGAAATCTGGAAAAAAGGGCTGAGTCACACTGAATCTCATACAGAGCTAAATCTAAAACAATGTGTAGAAACCTGTGACAATGACTGTAGCTGACAAACCCAAGTGGTTGTTGGTTTTCTTACAATGTTCAGTATTTTAGGAGGGGTTAAAGAATCCAATTAAAACTCTAAAATTGTTTACAAAGGATTCTGCCCCTTCCAAAACAGCCTCTCTCTCTGAAATACTCATACATGTCAACTATTATTTTTCCTTGATATAGAATCCCTAGTGATCTAACCCAGGCGTCAGCAACCTGAAACAGTGAAAGAGCCACTCGGAACCAGTTCCCTCACAAAAGGAAAAACTGGGAGCCGCAAAAATTGTGTGCGCATGCACGTACATGCATGCATGTGCAGAATAGGGTTTGACTGAAGAGTGGAGCCAAGGCGAGATATGCACCTACCCTGCATATTTGAATTGTTTGGTTGAACTTTTTTAGTCCCACTTTTTTTTTATGGACTGCACATGGCAGAGGACTGGGAGCCGCAGGAGATGGCTGAAAGAGCCGCATGCGGCTCTGGAGCCGTGGGTTGCAGACCTGTGATCTAACCCTTTATTGCAAGTACAACAATACCAAATGCCTTAAGTCGGTGCAGTGATACATGAGAGGTCACATGATCACACCAATTTATGACTGCAGTCCCAGCACTTCAAAATGTGTTTATTAACTATGGGCTGCAAAGACAGTACTCACCCTAATTTAAGCCATTCTGGACTTGGTCTATTTGAGCCCCCAGCTTCAGTAATAGGGACCACTATGGTGGGAAGGTAACAGCGTTCCGTGTGCTTTTGGTGTCTAGTCATGCCGGCCACATGACCACGGAGATGTCCTCGGACAAGCGCTGGCTCTTCGGCTTTGAAACGGAGATGAGCACCGGCCCCTAGAGTCGGAAATGACTAGCACGCATGTGCGGGGGAACCTTTACCTTTTAAGGGTAACAAGTGGAACCATTGGCTCTGGGATTGCTTGCTAAGCCCTGGGAAGCTCATCCACTCAAGCCAGAAAGTGCCAGCAAGCACTTCATTGCTCAGCTGCCTTCTTTTTCTGGCCCCATGTGGCCCCCAAGCAGGCCAATCTGCAAACATTTGTTTCCCATGCTGTCCCAGCAAGTAATTGTTCACTTTTCATTCTTCCCCAGCAAGCATTCATTCATTCACTTTCCTTCTCCCCCAGTTTCCCACACCAACCTTTTGCATTTTGTTGTCTCCTTTTCAGACTCAGCTTCTCTGGCAAACATTTCTTACAGGTTTATTTATTTATTTTATTTATTTATTTAATTTGTATACCGCCCTGCTCCCGAAAGACTCAGGGCGGTGAACAGGGCAATAAATATCTAAAAAAACAGAGTACAAAAGTTAAAAAACAATTAAATGTAATGCCCAATATAAAACAATAAACAATAATTAAAATTATTTAAAATCCCATCCCTTAACCCATCAAACCAGGCCGGATTGCTCGAATAAATAAGTTTTTAGATCGCGCCGGAAGGAGCGAAGATCAGGAGCCATCCGGAGCTCCACCGGCAAGCGGTTCCAAAGGTCTGGTGCGCCCACAGAGAACGCCCTCCCCCTGGGGGCCACCAATCGACATTCTTTGATCGGAGGCACCCTGAGGAGACCCTCTCTGTGGGAGCGCACTGGACGGAGGGAAGTTGACGCAGGCCGCAGGTGTTGCTGTAGATAATCCGGACCCATGCCATGTAGGGCTTTATAGGTCATTACTAAGGCTCAGGTTCCCTGAGCCTTAGAGAAAACTTTCCTATCTTTGTAAAGCTGAAGGTATTCATGACTACTGCTCCCACATTCTGACTTGGATGAATCTTAAGAGTTAAACTATCAGGAATTGTGACTGATCCCAAACTGTCAGAACCCATTCCTATTTCACTTCTGCCTATCCCCTCTGACCTAAAAGCAAATACTCCCAAGGGGGAGAGGGGATGTGCCTGCGGGGTTATTGTCTTTGCTTCCTCTTTCCACTACAATGCAACCTTTTGCTGTTTATTGCCTCTGTGTCCTCTACCTGCCCGCTGCAATATAATAATTTGTTTCCTGAATTATCTCTCTCTCTGAAATCTATATTCCTAAACTGTCATCTAGAACAAGGGAGGAAATAAGGAATGTAACCTCAGTGCCTGGTTTATGTCTATGCTCTCATAGGAAGGTGTGAAGAAGCCGCCAACCATTGCTGCGTGAGCTGGAGATAGGTTGATTTTATCTCCCCAGTTCCCACAATGGACTTAACACCTGGGGATTGGCCATCCCACATCGGGTGGGCGGATGGACTATGGGGTGGGGTCTTGTTTGGGGATACTTTAATCTATTGCTCTGTGCGGGAAATCTCAGATCCTGTCTATTATGCCTGCTATCAACTACTCTTAATAAAAGTTCCTGTTGGAAGAAATAACTTCCAAGAGTTCTGCTTTCTTAAGATGTGGGATTGAGGTGGATCCTGACACAAACCATCAGTGAACCTGTATAGGATGGCATCCCAATTTTGCATTAACCAATTTGGTATGATTATTTGATGACATTAGAAAAAGCACATGAGCACAGCTGAAATCTTGTTAATTCTCCCCTTGAACAGTCCTTTCCCCTAATCTTGCATTCACCTGCATTCCTACATAACAGAATATTCTGAGTATAAGATTGGTGTTTCTCTGAGTTTAGTTTTATTCCAATACTATACATGTCAAAAGGTAGAAGATATTTTAACATTAAATCTCCCTATTTAAGTGAGTTTTTAAGCTAGAGACTTTCTTGCTCCCATCTAGATAACTTTTCTATTATTTCTCACTTGGATTCAGCTGCTAAATTGCTTTGGTTTTTCTGCAGTGGACTAATATATTTATTGTCCTGAAATAATTTAAATAATGTTGGGAAAATGTGTATGCAGAGGATGGTGGGATCAAAACCATAATAATGAATTCTCTCCATTGATTTGGACAAATTTTAACTGTATCTTCAAAAATGAGTTTTCATGCTATGTGAAATCCATCATTAAGAACAACATTACATTATTTAAAAAGCCATTCCTACTGGTCATTATTTCATTAAGTATTTAACATTAATTTATCAATGAGCCGATTGCAATGAAATTACCTTGAGAGTTTGGGCAAAATTAAGTGAAAGATAAAAAGAAGGAAAAAAAGACCACACAAATATGTCTATACAGATAGAGATCTCCAGGGCATGCAAAATCATAATAATAAGTTGCCAAGATAAACTTACCTAGACTTTATATTATCCTATTTATCCAAGTTTTGACTTTCCCATCTTGGCTGTTTAATTAATTTATTTATTATTATTATTTGCAAAACGTCTTTCCTTTTTGTAGGTAGATATGGATGGTGTACATTTAGAAAGGCTATGGTCCAAAGTAAAGCTAACAGCTTGTGCAAACATAAAACAGAACACTCATAATAGTCACATCAGGAGTTGTTTCCCATTTATGTTCACTGTGAATTTAACTCTAGTTTATTCTACTTGTTTTAATTTTTAATTTTGTTGTTAGATTATCTATTAAACTGGCTAATGAATAGTTGGAATAAAACTATAACTTTTGAAAATTAAAGGAATTCCTTTCCTTTTCACTCCTTTACTGAGCTCATATTATAATGCCATTGTCAGAACCCATTCCTATTCCATTTATATCCCCTCTAACCCAAAAGCAAATATCACCTTTCCCTGGGTTCTACCATACTCCCAAGGGGGAGAAGGGATGCGCCCATGGGTTTATAGCCTCTGCTTCCTCTATCCACTACAATGTAATCTTTTGCTTTCATTTATTGGAGAAAAAGAAAGATATGCCCAATTAAATGCAGAATTCCAAAGAATAGCTAGAAGAGATAAGAATGCCTTCTTAAATGAACAGTGCAAAGAAATAGAAGAAAACAATAGAATAGGGAGGACCAGAGATCTTTTCAAGAAAATTGGAGAGATGAAAGGAAAGTTTCATGCAAAAATGGGCATGATAAAGGACCAAAATGGCAGGGACCTAACAGAGGCAGAAGAGATTAAGAAGAGGTGGCAAAATTACACAGAAGAACTATACAAGAATGAGCTTAACGTCCCTGATAACTACAATGAAGTGGTCACTGACCTCGAGCCAGACATCCTAGAATGTGCAATGAAGTGGGCCTTAGAAAAGCTGAGCAACAACAAAGCTCGTGGAGGTGACAGTATTCCAGTTGAGCTATTCAGAATCTTAAAAAGACGATGCAGTAAAAGTGCTACACTCAATTTGCCAGCAAATTTGGAAAACTCAAAAGTGGCCACAGGATTGGAAAAGATCAGTTTACATTCCAATTCCAAAGAAAGGCAGTGCCAAAGAATGTTCAAACTATCGCACCATTGCACTCATTTCTCATGCTAGTAAAGTTATGCTTAAAATTCTACAAGCTAGACTCCAGCAGTATGTGGATCGAGAACTACCAGAAGTACAGGCAGGATTTCGAAGAGGCAGAGGAACTAGAGATCAAATTGCTAACATACGCTGGATCATGGAGAAAGCTAGAGAGTTCCAGAAAAACATCTACTTCTGCTTCATTGACTATGCTAAAGCCTTTGATTGTGTGGATCATAACAAACTGTGGCAAGTCCTTAAAGAGATGGGTATACCAGATCATCTTATTTGCCTCTTGAGAAATCTATATGCGGGCCAAGAAGCAACAGTGAGAACTGGACACGGAACCACTGATTGGTTCAAAACTGGGAAAGGAGTCCGGCAAGGCTGTATACTGTCGCCTTGCCTATTTAACTTATATGCAGAGCACATCATGAGAAAGGCAGGGCTAGATGAATCAAAAGTTGGAATTAAGATTGCTGGAAGAAACATCAACAACCTAAGATATGCAGATGATACCACTCTAATGGCAGAAAGTGAAGAAGAACTAAAGAGCCTCTTGTTGCGAGTGAAGAAGGAGAGTGCAAAACTTGGGTTGAAACTAAACATTAAGAAAACCAAGATCATGGCATCTGGCCCTCTCAATTCCTGGCAAATAGATGGGGAAGAAATGGAGGTAGTGACAGATTTTATTTTCCTGGGCTCCAAGATCACTGCAGATGGGGACTGTAGCCAAGAAATTAAAAGACGCTTGCTCCTTGGGAGGAAAGCCATGGCAAATCTAGACAGCACACTAAAAAGCAGAGATATCACCCTGTCAACAAAAGTGCGTATAGTCAAGGCTATGGTCTTCCCAGTTGCAATGTATGGCAGTGAAAGCTGGACCATAAGAAAGGCTGAGTGCCAAAGAATTGAAGCCTTTGAACTATGGTGCTGGAGAAGACTCCTGCAAGTCCCTTGGACTGCAAGGCGATCAAACCGGTCAGTCCTAGAGGAGATCAACCCTGACTGCTCTTTAGAAGGCCATATCCTGAAGCTAAAACTCAAATACTTTGGCCACCTAATGAGATGGAAGGACTCACTGGAGAAGAGCCTAATGCTGGGAAAGATTGAGGGCAATAGAAGAAGGGGATGACAGAGAATGAGGTGGCTGGATGGAGTCACTGAAGCAGTAGGCGTGAGCTTAAATGGACTCCAGAAGATGGTAGAGGACAGGAAGGCCTGGAGGAACATTGTCCATAGGGTCGCAATGGGTTGGACACGACTTCGCAACTAACAACAACAATTGCCTTTGCTTCCTCTATCCGCTACAATGTAACATCTTGCTCCCCTGTGCTATCTCTCTCTCTGAATTTATCTCCCTAAACTGTCAGCAAGAACAAGGGAAGGAATAAAGAATGTAACCTCTGTGCCTGGTTTATTTCTACGATCCCAGAAGGTGTGAAGAGCCCTCATCCATCGCTGTGTGATCTGGAGATGGGCCCATGTTATCTCCCCTTTTCCCATGATGAACCTAACACCTGGGGATTGGTCATCTCACACTGGCCGGATGGTCTATGGCAGGGGTGTCAAACTCAATTTCATTGAGGGCCGCATCAGCACTGCGGTTGCCCTCAGGGGGCCGGGTGGGCGTGGCTAGAGTGCGCGTGGCCTACTGGGTGGGCGTGGCTAGAGTGCGTGTGGCCTACTGGGT
>JAKJMR010000087.1:271612-312159 GCA_024449315.1 Daboia siamensis
CGTGGCTAGAGTGCGTGTGGCCTACTGGGTGGGCGTGGCTAGAGTGCATATGGTCTACTGGGTGGGCGTGGCCAGCTGTACATCGTTGGCATCAAGGGTGCCTATGGGGGCCTGGGCAGGAGTGGGACAGATCTGAGGGTCTCTGGCAGGAGGAGGGTCTCTGGGCCAGGGCCAAGGCAGTGGGGGCCGTTCCCTCACTGTTTCCAGGATAGCTTCACGGGCCGCATAAAACCACTTCGCGGGCCGGATCCGGCCCCCGGGCCTTGTGTTTGACATGTCTGGTCTATGGGATGGGGTCTTGCTTGGGGATACTTTAACCTATCATTCTGTGCAGGAAATCTCAGATCCTGTCTATTATGCCTGCTATCAACTACTCTTAATAAAAGTTCCTTTCCAGGAGTTCTGCTTTCTTAAGAAGTGGGTCCTGACAGGCATACTATTCTACAACTCCCACCTATACACCCCATTCTGGTCTATATTATTGGCTGCTGATGGTTGGAACAATGGCAGGAGATAACTTAGGACAGACAGCACAGAATACACTTTCACTTGTCTTTTTTGTAATCAGCTACTTATTTGCATAATACTTTGACTGACCTTGAAGAAGAAACTAATATGTGGGGAAACAAGCAGTTAATGTTTTCTCATTTAGTAATTTGCCGGAAATCTTACTTTCATTCCATTTATTTTCATTTTCATAAAAAAGAAAGTTTACAACAGGGGGCCGGACACGTCATCTGGAATCCATGCCCCCCTGTTGCAGGCAACAGCGAAAAGGCTCTGATACGTTGCGCGACATCATGAGTTTGACATGCCTGGTCTACAAGATGACAAATATTCTGAACAATAATAACAATTGATCATAAAAATCCAAATACTTCATTTAACTGCACAAAGATAGATGCATGACCCAATTTTTGCATCAGTAGAAACAAACTCATTTTTTTCTCTTCAAATCAATTCTTTTTTCAGTTACATTTTTTCTTACATCATTAAGATTTAGCTTTCAGGGCAGGTTTTTTTCCTGTAGAAATGTTGTGTGTGCATAAAACTTTAATCTAGGAGACCTGAAGACTGGGGGCCATATCACATGCTACCTCAGTTGGCATTGGGTTTACTGCTTCTGTGATATCTACCCATCTATCATCCATCCATCCACACACACATTTTATGGTGTGTACAGCATTTATGTCATGTGCAATTTTACCCATTACAAAAATCTCAAAATATTTTCTTTGGCTGCTTCAATTGTAATTCATTACAGACATTAAGGGACAAGGTGGCTCAGTGGGTAGGACACTGAGCTTGTCGATCTGAAGGTCGGCAGTTTGGCAGGTTGAATCCTGAGTGCCGCGTAATGGAGTGAGCTTCGTCCCAGCTTCTGCCAACCTAGCAGTTCGAAAGCACATAAAAATGCAAGTAGAAAAATAGGGACCACTACGGTGGGAAGGTAACAGCGTTCCGTGCGCCTTTGGCATCTAGTCATACCGGCCACATGACCACGGAGACGTCCTCGGACAAGCTCTGGCTCTTCGGCTTTGAAACGGAGATGAGCACCGGCCCATAGAGTCGGAAACGACTAGCACACATGTGCGGGGGAAACTTTATATTTACCTTTTTAGAGACATTACCAATTCAATTCTGGAATTGCTAAAATCAATTAAAATATGGGAATTTAAATATAAGAGTACAAATGTTGCTGCTTTCTCTACAGTACAGAATCCTGGAAAACTTCCAACTTCTGGATTGTCAAGAATTACTCAAATGATAATCCTATTTAGCAAGAAAAGACAGCTATTTCCTTTCAAAATGACAGAAGTAAGAACTGCATTTACCACTACTGGAAATATAAAACAAGGAAGAGAAGTTAGGTCACTGGAATTATTTGGAACAGCCTGTCATGCTGCCTCGAACCCCCAAATCTCACCCTTTCTGTGCTTACTTGGAATTCATCCTTGCTTGCACCATAACTACTACTACTACTACTACTACTACTATTATTATCATCATCATCAATTTTTTTTTTCAAAATGCAAGATAGAAAGGAAAATAAAACACAATGGAAAACTTGCATAATGACTATACTTTTTATGCCACTACTTTAGCACTTGACCTATGGACTTTTGTGTAGTGCAGGGGTTCCCAACCGGGATGTGAGACGATATTCCATGGGGTGAAAAAACTTTGGTTTAGAAGTTTCAAAATTATAGTTTATATGCATAATTCGTTGCGGTTATTTCAAACTTTTTAAGAGGTGCGAGAATATATCAGAGGCATTCTACAGTAAGCTGTATAGAAAAGGTTTGGGAACTATTGGCCTAGTGTCTTCATAAGAATTAATGGACATATTTTTGAACTTAACCAGTTCCACTTTTACTTTTCTCACTTCCTGGAAAATGAGAACACAACCATAAACATTTTACACAGATAGTCCTCAACTTATGAACACAATTGAGCACAAAAATATGTTGTTAAGAGAGAAATGTGTTAAGTGAATCACTGTAGTTCTTAAATTAGTAACACAATTGTTAGTAACACAATTGCTAAGTGAATCTGGTTTCCCCATTGACTTTGCTTTACAAAAGGTTGCAGAAGGGGATCACATGACTCCAGGACACTGCAACTGTCATAAATGTGAGCCAGTTGCCAATCATCCAAATGTAAATCATGT
This sequence comes from Daboia siamensis, assembly GCA_024449315.1. Classification (NCBI taxonomy): domain Eukaryota; kingdom Metazoa; phylum Chordata; class Lepidosauria; order Squamata; family Viperidae; genus Daboia; species Daboia siamensis. Next base: position 274,284 of record JAKJMR010000087.1, read on the forward strand.
GACCATAGGATGCTGCAAGTGTCGTAAGTGTGAAAAGTGGTCATGTCACTTTAGTCATGTAATTGTGAACGGTCACTAAATGAACTCTTGTAAGTCGAAGACTACCTGTAATAGGCTTTGTCCCAAACCTTGTCCTTTCAAGAATTAACTGTAATTCAGACCAAGAGGAAGTTGATTTTTTTTATCTAAAAGATAGCTTATGATGCAACAATCTGTATTTCTCACTGTACTTCTAAGTAGGAAAAACATTGAGTTATTTAGAAATACATCGAGTTCATTGGTTCTGTCTAGCTAGACAATGTAATTTTAGAGCTGTCAGACGCTCAAACTATCTGTTCATTTCATTTTTCGGCACTGCTATTCTGTTGGGAGGGGGGAGATTTCACTTTTTTGGGAGGGGGGAACAATCTGTGGGCTTTAAGATGTATTTCCTTTACCTTGTTCTTTTCACCTCTGATGCATCCCTCTCTGTGTGAAAGAAAGGAGGAATGTACCTGGGGCCATCTGTCTTATCTCTATTCTGCTGGGAATAGACCAGAGGAATCTGAAGCGCCTGAGACCTGCAGTTTTATCACTCCGGTTTCCATAACTTCACACCTATGGATTGGCTGAAATCATACTGGACCATTGGGCACAGGGGAGAGGTTTGAAAGGGGAGCTTTAATGTAAAATTTTGCATGGGCTTTTTTTCAGATTTTGCCTTGCTATTCTGCTATCCCCCTTCATGAATTACTGCCTTGTCATGGCGAAGGGGCTTGCATAATTCAATGAAGCTATGAGCTATGCCGTGCAGGGCCAAGACAGACAGGTCATAGCAGAGAGTTCTGACAAAACGTGATCCACTGGAGAAGGAAATGGCAACCCACTCCAGTATCTTTGCCATGAAAACTTATCGACAGTACCAAAAGGCAAAACGATATGATGCTGGAAGATGAGCCCCTCAGGTCAGAAGGCATCCAATATGCTACTGGGGAAGAGCAGAGGGCTAGTACTAGTAGCACCAGAAAGAATGAAGTGACTGGGCCAAAGCTGAAAGGACGCTCAGCTGTGGATGTGCCTGGTGGTGAAAAGAAAGTCCGATGCTGTAAAGATTTTCTCTCCATAGGAACCTGGAATGTAAGATCCATGAATCAAGGAAAGCTGGACGTGGTCAAACAAGAGATGACAAGACTGAACATCAACATCTTAGTTATCAGCGAACTAAAATGGACAGGAATGGGTGAATTTAATTCAGATGACCATACTACTGCGGGCAAGAATCCCTCAGAAGAAATGGAGTAGCCTTCATAGTCAATAAAAGAGTAGGAAAAGCAATACTGGGATACAATCCTCAAAATGACAGAATGATCTCAGTTCGAATCCAAGGCAAACCATTCAATATCACAGTAGTCCAAGTCTATGCCCCAACCACCAGTGCTGAAGAGGATGAATTTGACCAGTTCTATGAAGCCCTACAGCACCTTATAGAATTAACACCAAAAAATGATGTCTTTATCATCATGGAGGATTGGAATGCTAAAGTAGGAAACCAAAAGATAACCGGAATAACAGGCAAGTTTGGCCTTCGAGTACAAAATGAAGCAGGGCACAGGCTGATAGAATTTTGTCAAGAGAATATGATGGTCATAGCAAACACTCTTTTCCAACAATCCAGCTTTACGCATAGACATCACCAGATGGTCAACACAGAAATCAGATTGACTATATGCTCTGCAGCCAAAGATGGAGAAGCTCTATACAATCAGTAAAAACAAGACCAGGAGCTGACTGTGGCTCAGACCATGAGCTTCTCCTTGCAAAGTTTAGGCTTAAACTGAAGAAAGTAGGGAAAAGCACTAGGCCACTCAGGTATGAATTAAATCATATCCCTGTTGAATATACAGTACAGGTGACAAATAGATTTAAGGAATTAGATCTGATAGACAGAGTGCCTGAAGAACTATGGACAGAGGTTCACAACATTGTACAACAGGTAGCAACCAAAACCATCCCAAAGAAAAAGAAATGCAAGAAAGCAAAATGGCTGTGTGAGGAAACTTTGCAAATAGCTGAGGAAAGGAGGGAAGCGAAAGGCAAGGGAGAAAAAGAAAGATACACCCAATTGAATGCAGAATTCCAAAGAATAGCTAGAAGAGATAAGAATGCCTTCTTAAATGAACAGTGCAAAGAAATAGAAGAAAATAATAGAATAGGGAGGACCAGAGATCTTTTCAAGAAAATTGGAGAGATGAAGGGAATGTTTAATGCAAAAATGGGCATGATAAAGGACCAAAATGGCAGGGATCTAACAGAGGCAGAAGAGATTAAGAAGAGGTGGCAAAATTACAGAGAAGAACTATACAAGAATGAGCTTAACATTCCTGATAATCACGATGAGGTGGTCACTGACTTCGAGCCAGACATCCTAGAATGTGAAGTGAAGTGGGCCTTAGAAAAGCTGAGCAACAACAAAGCTAGCGGAGGTGACAGTATTCCAGCTGAGCTATTCAAAATCTTAAAAGATGATGTAGTAAAAGTGCTACACTCAATTTGCCAGCAAATTTGGAAAACTCAACTGTGGCCACAGGATTGGAAAAAATCAGTTTACATTCCAAAGAAAGGCAGTGCCAAAGAATGTTCAAACTATCGTACCATTGCACTCATTTCTCATGCTAGTAAAGTTATGCTTAAAATCCTACAAGCTAGACTCCAGCAGTATGTGGATTGAGAACTATCAGAAGTACAGGCAGGATTTTGAAGAGGCAGAGGAACTAGAGATCAAATTGCCAACATACGCTGGATCATGAAGAAAGCTAGAGTGTTCCAGAAAAACATCTACTTCTGCTTCATTGACTATGCTAAAGCCTTTGATTGTGTGGATCATAACAAACTGTGGCCACTCCCATCTTAAAGAGATGGGAGTACCAGACCATCTTATTTGTCTCTTGAGAAACCTATATGCGGGCCAAGAAGCAACAGTGAGAACTGGACACGGAACCACTGATTGGTTCAAAATTGGGAAAGAAGTCCAGCAAGACTGTATACTGTTGCCCTGCCTATTTAACTTATATGCAGAGCACATCATGAAAAAGACAGGGCTAGATGAATCAAAAGTTGGAATTAAGATTGCTGGGAGAAATATCAACAACCTAAGATATGCAGATGATACCACTCTAATGGCAGAAAGGGAAGAAGAACTAAAGAGCCTCTTGTTGCAGGTGAAGAAGGAGAGTGCAAAACTTGGGTTGAAACTTAACATTAAGAAAACCAAGATCATGGCAACCGGTCGTCTCAATTCCTGGCAAATAGATGGGGAAGAAATGGAGATAGTGACAGATTTTATTTTCCTGGGCTCCAAGATCATCGCAGATGGGGACTGTAGCCAAGAAATTAAGATACTTGCTCCTAGGGAGGAAAGCCATGACAAATCTAGACAGCACACTAAAAAGCAGAGACATCACCCTGTCAACAAAAGTGCGTATAGTCAAGGCTATGGTCTTCCCAGTTGCAATGTATGGCAGTGAAAGCTGGACCATTAGAAAAGCTGAGTGCCAAAGAATTGTGGCCTTTGAACTATGGTGCTGGAGAAGTCTCCTGTGAGTCCCCTGGGCTTCAAGGCGATCAAACTGGTCAGTCCTAGAGGAGATCAACCCTGACTGCTCTTTAGAAGGCCAGATCTTGAAGCTAAAACTCAAATACTTTGGCCACCTAACGAGAAGGAAGGACTCACTGAAGAAGAGCCTAATGCTGGGAAAGATCGAGGGCAAGAGAAGAAGGGGACAACAGAGAATGAGGTGGCTGGATGGAGTCACTGAAGCAGTAGGTGTGAGCTTAAATGGACTCCAGAAGATGTTAGAGGACAGGAAAGCCTGGAGGAACATTGTTCATAGGGTCACAATGGGTCGGACACGACTTCGCAGCTAACAACAACATTCTGCTATCACTAATAAAAAATTCGTTTTGAAATGATGCCAGTTTCAGGAGTCCTGCTTTCTTGAGACCGTTAGCTGAGGCGGAACGTTACAAGAACCTGTATTTAATCCAGCAGAGATATTTGATGTTTTTATATGCTGAAGATTGTGTTAATTTTCCAAGGATTTTTTTTTTCAAAGGAAGTTTAAAAGATTTGATTTTTTTCAAAATCCATATTAAATTATAAAACTACACCAATGTATTTCCCCATTGTTCATACATCAGAGGTGATATACGTACAGTTTGCACTATGACTGCACAAGTCTGCTTTAGTAATCTGACACTCATCTCCAGCATCTGATACTATCTATAGATTAATATGTGTGTGCGTAAGAGACAGAATGTGTATGTGTGTGTGTGTGTGTGTATCCCCGATATTCTCCTACGTAAATATAATTTGCTGATTTTTAACTATTCACTTTGCTGAAAAGTGGAAAGCTCTCATTTTGGAAACTGAATCATAAGCAGGCTCTGTAGGGCTCTGGTAATTTCTAATAAGCAGGCAGACTTGGATGAAAAGAATAAGAATCTGCAGAGTCATTTCTTCAATTTTTGTGCTGAAAATTATACATTCTCAGACTGCAGCAGGTGGAAAGCAAGTGAATAGGCAATAGATGGATTAGCAAACAAGACAAAATTTAAATAGTGTGAGATGTGCAATGGGCCCCTGCACAAGGTGTAGAAATACACTACTCTGCAGGGGGAGTGAAAGAACACAAATCAATGCAGAACGGTAACTAGGAAGATAAAATAAAATAGGTCCTCGATTAAGGTCTCTCTATACTACTAAGGCTTTTTCTCAATACTGTTAACTCCATGATTCTTCCCATAAAATTCCTTTAAGAATCTGGACACATCCAAGCTAAAAAAAAAAGCATAAATAAAACTGGGCAGGTGTGGGGAAGATCACAGTGCCTAAAGCTTTGTGACGCCCATCTAATTATCTTAGCGTCTGGAAAAAAGAAATCAGTGCTCAAGAAGCCTGCATCGCCTTCCCCATCCTCAATCACTCTATAGGAAAGGTTCCAATGGTATTTCTAAATCCTGGAGGGGGAGGGTAATAAGCGGGGGCTTCGTTTCCGAGTCAACCGGGGGAACGGAAGCAAAGGCAGCCCCCCCTTCTTTCTTTGGCACGAGGCAAGGCGGCAAAGAGAGGCGCCGTGACTCAAGGAGCGAGAAAGGCAGGCTGCTTGCCGTTCGTCCGCCTTCTCATATTTCCGCAAGCTATGGTGCTTTTACAAATAATATGGGGCGGGGGTAGAAGACGCCCGGGCGAAGCGAGCGAGGGATCCAAAGATAATTCACTTAGTAAAGACGCACGTGGTGGGAGTAGCTGTGACTCCGCCGCGCGTTCTTCCGAGCCGAGACGTCACCTGAGCACCGGGAAACAAGCGGGAGAAAGAGAGAGAGAGAGAGAGAGAGAAAGCGGGGGGGAGCTAAAACCCATCAATTCTCTCCGATTCCCGCCGATTCTTGAGCCGTCTTCCCCTTCCCTCAGCTTACCTTCAGCCTTGCTTGAACCCACGGCTGCCCCGCTGGCGACGGGAGCAGCCTTTTTCTTTCCCTCCTCCTCTTCCGCTCTCCCAGTAGCAAATTCCTTCACAACGCCCCTGGTCTTGTAAACTTCGGAGTAAAATAAAATCAATCAGAAAAAGCGTCTCTCTCTCTCTCTGTGTGTGTGTGTGTGTGTGCGCGTGCGTGCGAGTGAGTGAAAGAGAGAGAGTGTGTTTGTGTGTCGCATCTGAGCAGAACAAGGTTCCCTCAGACCCTGGAGACTGGAGTTTCAAGCGCACCTTCCAATCCTTGAGGGGGGGAAAGACAGGCTCCTTCAGTTGCGCGCAAAGCAAACGGGAGTGGGGGGCAGCGGGTGAGCATACAGCGCTTCTTTTGGGTCGATGTGGGATGAAAGGAGTTGTGCAAAGGCGCGCGCGCGTGTGTGTGTGAGAGAGAGAGGTTTACCCTCTGCCTACGCATCCCCCACCCTCCGTTTCTGCCGAATCTTATTAGGCCCTCCCCAATTCCCAGCTTCCTAAAGCACCTCCGCGGCTTATATCTATCAGGATGAGTCCAGCCTCCTCGACCAGTTCTCTCCGTGTGTCACCTTTTCTCCGGGACCAAAGTTCACCCATTCGTTTTCTTTCTCTCTCTTTTTTTTTCCTTTGTCCGGAGTGTCCAAGCTTTCGACTTCGCCAATTTAATCAAGGGAATCTTTAGATCGTCCACCTGCTTTTTTACCTTAAGAAGGATCTCCCAAGCAAATCTGCGAGATTGGGTTTCTTTCTTTCTTTCTTTCTTTCCTTTCTTTCTTTCTTTCTTTCGCAGCGGCTTGATCCCCTCTATATTACTTGCTGCTATTATTATCCCTACTACTGTTATTAGTCGTTGCGATTTTCTCCCCCGCTTTTGGGTAAGGCTCGCGGGCTTCTCTCTTTCGTTGCTGCAATGCGCACGCGCTCGAGCGCGCACACCAAGGCAAAGACACATAGGTAGAGCGCGGTTTGTCAAAGCTGGGGCTCTCGGCAGTTAAGGAATCGCTGGAAGGTGGTGGCTACCGTTTCGCCGGGGGCCCAGCGCTTTTTGCCTACCGCTTTCAGATCTCGACCCCTTCGAGAAGCTCCTGCATAGCTTTTGGAACTACCATGGGATATTCACTCGCCTCGCGGAACCTTTTTATTCCGGGACACCTCGCCTCTTGAAATTCCACCCGGTGAGTACATGGTCCGGTCATAGCAGGACCTATCCAGGCAACTCGGCTCGGGAAAAGTCGACCCCTGAGCAAACGTTTTGACGCTTGCTCGCCCCTCTGGCCACCACTCCCCACTTTCAGAGAATAAAGCCCTATTTTGGTGGACATTTGGGGGAGGGACATTTTGGGGGGATATTTGCAAACCCCGATCATTACCCCTTAACGTAGAATATCTGTGTTTGCATTGAAGAACATTTTCATCCGTTAACCTTTTCATTGCCCACCCGTATTCAATTGGCAGCGTTCAAATGTGAGGGTGCGGTGGGGAGAGAATCAACTTTCTTCTGCAACTTAGATTTCTCAAAGCTTCTAGTGCCGCCTCTTTTTCCCCACACACATAGAAAGCACCACACGGCAAATGATAAGCTTCGGGCTGTTTGAATGTTTCTGGACATCCAAGGAGCTTTCTCACACATGCTTTTCGTTCGATGCACTGGCGTTGCTCCTGTTGGGGGTCAGGCGAAATTTCGGGGTTGAAAGGCCTGGCAAAAGGGGCAGGTGGTCTCAAAGTGGCGCTGACTTTGCGGGCATGTCGCCCTAAGTAAGCCCTCTGAACTGAAATGGGCAGAAGACGCTCTGGAGACTGAGATCTTAAAGTTCTAGCAGGAAACCAAAGGAGGGAGCAAAGAAGGGACTTGTCTTCTTTTCCTTCATCCCAAAGCTTCGCAGGGCTTAGAACAGCTTTCCCACCCCAATCTGGTTCCCTGAACAGGTTAGGCTACCATTCCCATAATCCCCAGCCAGATTTTGAACCTAAGAATGCTGGATAGGGATATTTGTTCCTAAGAGGGTCTTGAAGGTAATGGCTTGAGAGACAGCAGGTGGATATGTACAGACTAAAAGGTCTTTTTAAGACCAGTAACAGATCTGGAAAATCACTGGAGGTACCATCTGACAAAAAGCTGCTGTAAATGGTCAATCTTCCCAATGCATGGCTCTGCTGTTCCACATTTTGCTTTAGGTGCCCATCTGAAAGTTGGCACATGGTAAGCTGTTGGCCTGAAGGGCAATTGCATTTCTGCTAGTAGTCCATCCCCTGAGTGATAGTAAATCCCCAACCTTTTCCCGGATCATACTAACCTACTGGTAAAGCTGTTGCTAAAAATTTGATGTCAGCAAAACACTCAAGAGCATTCTGGAAACCCCAGGATTAGTTACTGTGAGTTCTTGATTTTAAGGGGAAATTTCTGTGGTCATCGCCAGTGGCAGATGACATGACTTCCCCTTCCTGGGGTCTTGCCCCTAAATCTAACATTCATGTTTATATAGGAAGGTACAAAGTCTGGTGAGAATAGGTGTCCCCTTTCATCTTATGAATATGTGACCCGACATGGTAAGGAAAGACTGATAGATTTTTCTTTCCTGGCACATGCATGCCCTCTCTGGCTTTTAAAAAGAAACTTTACTTAATAGAAGGCCCTTTTACTCCTTGTCGAGTGCTCACCTCACCATTCTCAGGATCACTCTGAGGTAGATTCCTTTGCAGATGGATGCAGTACTTAGCCTAGCACACTCTTCTGAAATATGTAGGGGATGGTTGGGATCACCAGATAGGTGGATCCTGCTTTACCATACTAGAAACCACTGAATCTGAAGGAGTTTCCGCCTGCATTTAGCCAAGACATTCTTATTTCATTCATTCCCAATGGGTTGAGCTGGGATATTCCCCATTACTACCATTGAATTCTGCAAAGCCCCATTTCACTTGGATTATTACCCTTATCTAGTATTCAAGGGTGGGGCATATTTGATTTTTCTAATGCTCCTGCTAGTATTTGAGAGACTCATCTGGTAGGAATTGCTCCGGATTAACTAAACCGGTGTAAAACCGTCTACCTTCCTTCTCCTTTTCTGCCACCAGCTGGGAGCTAGGGAAGGCAAGTCACCTTGCTCTGGCGGAGGCTGTATGCTGCGTCCCCATCACGAAGCGCCTCTCCCCGTCTCCTTGTCATCCCTGTTAGCGTTGGCCTTCCCTCTCCACCCGCTCAAACAGAACTTGGGTAATTAACCAAATCCCAGTCGGGGCTAGTCAATTACACTTCCGAGGAGGCGGCTGTAGTTACCGCAAGCAGCTGCAGCCCCCTCTCCCCTCCTCTCTCTTTCAATTCCTCTGGATCAGGGAGAAAGAGAAACTTTGAGGACGAGCAGATGCACGCCAGAGGAATGACGGAACGCGGGCGAGCCAGCTAGGTAAGCGAGTCTGCACGAGCTCAGCGTCTTGTGAAAACTACAGGAAGGGGAGCGCCGATCTTGGGCTCGGCGGTGAAGAAGGTGGGCTCCGATCGACGGGCAGAACTGAGGGTAGCGAGCAAGAAACAAACGGGTGAAAGGCAGTTTGAGAGGCAGGCATCGAACTGGCGTGCAAAACGGGCGGAAGGGAGAAGCTGCCGCGCTTAATCGGCTAAACGAGAGGCAGGAGAAAAAAAGATTCCTCTGCACCTCGCTTGCGAAGAAATCAATGTGATTAATGGTGCATTAGTAGGCATTTGCGGGCAGCAGTCGAGCAAGCGCCAGGCAAGTAAGCAGCATGCTCCTCCGGCAAAAATAAAAAATCTCGACCAGCGTTAAAGTCTTATTTTTAGCTCGATACTATTCACTAGGAGTTAGTTGGGGAGCGGGGGTGGGAGGGACGGATGGGATACATGCCAGGCCGATCAGAAAAAGATGGCTGAGAGTAAAAGACCACGATGGAGTCACATTTCCAAAGATTATTCAGCAGTTTGGCAATTTTTATTTGGATGAAAGAGGCAAAGGAGCAACATAAGAGAGAACCCTCCCTTGGGATGAATTAAGTCATCCAGCAAGTCTGAATAGTGGCTTTAAAAGTTTGTATTTTATCTCACCAAGATACTCATGGTTATCTGGTTTGTATGTAGCTTTTATGTCTTCATGGTGTAATGTTTTTTGTTTCCTCCTAGAAAAGACTAATAGAGATAGTAACTGCAGTGGCTCATTCCAATTTGTGTGGGTTTCTTGCTTCTGTAGAGCAAGCTCATTTAAATACAACTATGAAGATTTTTCCTTGATCACAGGGTAAGGCACCAGTGACTTTGCTCTTTAATAGCTTATATTTTAAGGAGAAGTACTGGCAGCCTGGCCAACAAGTAAAAAGGAAATAAGTGAGGCTTAGATGGGGTAGTGGAGGGAGATTACTTGGTTCTGTTTTACTCTGTTTTACTGATTACTTGGAGAATACTTGGTTCTGTTTTCACTTCTTTTCAGTGACAAATTGTTCTGTCAAGAGTGTTATGCATGGCACTATTTTGCATTACAGATACATACATCCACATATATTTAATCCCCATTCAGTTCATAACATCCCTTGCACAACGAGGTGACACTTCTATCCAAAATTCTGGTGAACTGTTGGCAGTCAGTCTCAAAAATAATGAAGTAATGGGCCAACAGAAGCAATTATCTATGATTTTCCTGAAGTTTTTATTTGCAACATATGATGGCATGGAATGGCCAATAAATAGGAAAGAAAAATAAAAGATCTGGGTTTTGGATCAATGAAAGGCAGGGTAGAAAATTCAGCATAGCATTTTCTTTAATTTCTTTTACTGGCAAAAAAAAGTTTTTAAGTCCTGATTACTCCTTCATATGATTAACTAATTTCTCTATATTTGTGCTTGATTGACACATGGACACACAGTTCCCTAAAAAGCTTAATGTGTGAACAACCCCATTGTAAACATGATAAATTAAATAAAATATTAGTTGAATGCCCCATTTTCATGTGTCTTTCATGGTCTGTTCAGATGATAAATGGGTAGGGATTTAGACCTAGGGAAGTGCTCTTCGGTTCTACCTGGTCTGGTGTCAATCCCTCTCTGTCAGTCTCTAAGTAAAAAGTAAATAACCATCTCTTTATAGGGCTGCTGAGAGAGCAAGTCCAAATAAAGGTGAAAGGTCACTTCACTGCACAGTAAAGGATCATAAGAAGAGACAAGCTTCCAAGATTGGTAGGAAGATAGGTAGATCTCTGGCTCTTTGTATCCTTCCTACCTACCAACCATGTATTTCTTCTGTCTAGGAGAACAGGACTTTTCAGAGAGAAACATCTTACTTTTGCAGCCAGATGGTAGCAGACTCAAAATAGCAGATGATTTGAACCCTTTATTGATTTCATCAAGCTGTAGACCAGATTGGGTACTTGTTCTTTGCTGTGGTAATGATCATGTTTTCTCCTTCTCCTTCTTGAGAGTCAGTTACCCAGAAGATTTTCAGCTTAACAGAAAAGAGAAACAGATTTTGTTTGCCATGTAAGCTTACTTACCTAAATTGCTGCTCTGTGGGTAGCAATATTGCTCTAATTAATCCATGTTAGTTAAATCAGAGAGTTCCTGAAGATATGGTGTGGTAGGAAGCATCTCTATGATCTCTAATAGAGCAAGGGGCAAAACTAAACTCCAGATGGACAAAACAAGGAATAATTGAAAAATAAGGGGTGAGATGTCTCAAGGTGAGTTGATGTGATTTGGCGCTAGTTACAAATTGATGGGCACTAAGCAGATAATGAGCCACAGTCCTTGGCTGTGAAGTTCCACTGATTTCTTCTGCCTTTTCTATGAAAATGTGATTAAGTATTAAACTGCATCCTTTGGTGAATGACTCCATCACACAGCTGTCTCAAGCCTTTTCTTTCTCGGTTGATTACACCATGAAATAATATTCTCTTTATCACAAGGAAGTTGGGAAAGGACTCTTTTTAAGTGATAAGGTTTAAGCATAAAACCATACTTGCTCTTTGTTTTTCTATGTAGAAAGGAGAGTCAGTGAACCTTCTGGAAATGTGGGAGTGTGTAAAAGAAAAAGAAAAATAAGGTTAATGACTCTGCCTAATCAATTAAGAGATTGCAATATCCTGAGTGAAGAGTACAAACCTTAGGGAAGCTAGAGAGAGTTAGCTTAAGCACGCACACATAATGAGCTCATGTTATTGTTAGATATTGCACACCATGCAAATTGAACATATTTATTTTTAAGTGAGTGCCACTGGAATGAGAAAGCCTCATTTTTTTATATAAGGGTACACAGAAACACAGCCCTCGCAACAACAGGCATCAAAGTAAAGCGGGTCCACACAGTTCAGAATTAGGCAATCAAATCTACAACTCCCATCATTCTTAACTCCCATTGTCAAGCAATGGTGGGAGTGGATGTCCAACACATGGAAAATGGATTTGGTTACTTATCCTTAACTTATCAAGAAAATTAACCCCAGCAAGCATCTATTATAATCTAACATATATGATTATACAACATTATATCTTCACATATAGTCCATATTTTCATATTACAATTAGATAGTGGGTGAAGCAATACAATTGAGAGCATAGTAAGTTCCATATGACAATGTAGGCATGATCCAAAATCTTCCTTTATACTTGGTTCTATTATTTCCCTGAAATTTATATTATCTGTCTAGTGAAGAATTGCAAGGATTTATTTGTATCAAGCTATCAATTACAACTTTGGACTTCATGCCATTTTTTTTTTTAGGATTACATTTGATACTGTTTCTATTTAGTTAGGCTGATTTCTCCCTGTGTGTCTGCATATATTCATACGTGGGAGTGTGTTTGTAACTCTTGATTCACTATCCCCTACCTAGCCTATGATTGTGATCTGTTTGCAAAAATGGAGTATCTAAAATCCGGAAAGGATAACCCTTTTTAAAAAAATTGTGAAAAGATATTCTGAAACCATTTTAGTAGAGTCCCATGTAATATAATCAAATTACCTAAACCTATTTTTCCCACTGTGAGAAATATAATAAGGAATATATAGAGTAAGGATTCTATAAGAAATCTACAAATCTATAAGGAACAGAATAATCAAACTGAAATTGGAATCTAGAAGGCAAAGTATTATTTCATTTCCAGACGATAATTTTAGTTCAAGAAAGGTACCAGAGGCTCTACATGCAGCAGGTTCCTAATATTTAAGGAGATAAAAATAGTCCCTGGGGCATAATATTCCAAGAAAATACCTTTTCTTAAGAGCGTGACTTGTAAATTGAGCCAAGATATCTCTAGTGAAGAGAGCAGTCAACTTATATTCAGTTGCTAAGCTATCTGGCTTTCAGCTATTCTTATTCCATAGAGCAAATAAGGAAAATGAACAAAATGCTCAGAGAATCTTAAATCTCATTTTCTTTATCTTTGATTACCATGTTGACATATGTTTAGTAAAACAATACCTCATGCCTTGGGTGTTCACTGATGAAATGCAAAAGAAGAAAAGAGGGTGGGATAGGGTTGGGAAGGGTTGGGGGATGGGATGTAATAATTAAAATGTACTGAAAAACTTTTCAATAAAAAAAAAAAAAGAAAAGAAAAAAGGAATCTAAACTAGGACATGTACAAACACAAAGATGAACTCTTTTTGTCTCGGCATAAGGCAGAATTTATACAACAAGCAAATCCATCCATATATCTGTCTATGAAGCACTATTTCTTCTGCCTTGAGCTTTGATATAAGTAATTCTTCAAATGAACCTTGGTTATACTTACTTTCCACCACTATCCAATCCAAGGTAGACATCCTGATTTATGACACTTGAATCAGCCTTCTCCCAAGTTAGAGCTGATAGAGTAGAAAGCCTCTAGCTATATGACTTTAAAGGAAAATATTGTTAAGTGAAAAAAAACATTTTTAGTTCTAAATTGGCATCAAGAACAACATTCTCTGGACTTTAGGTCTTCTATCATAGCAACATTCTTTTGTTTTAGTTAAAATAAGGGGACATAGAATTTAGACACTGACCTCTGGGAGGGAGAGAAATGTCAGTAGTTTTTACTAAAGGCCATTTTGCCAAGATCTTGAAATTTTCTTATAACCATGTATGATTCTGTCTCTCCAGACTAAATATCAAGGGATGTTCCAGATTCTACTTTAAGATAAATCAAAGGGGCCTGTACTTGACAACTGCTCTTTTTGGAAAATAGCCCAACAAGTATAGAACATACTTTCCCTGGATGCTTAATCATCCTTCCTATCTTTAGATTCAGGGAAGTCCTTAACAATGGTTTTATTTCATGAGGCCTTTGGATCCTAGGATAAGGATCCTAGGTCATCTCTGTTTTTGTTATTGCAAATTGCTATTCTATTTACAATTAGGATTTTTAAAACATATTTTTGCCCTGCTTTAATTGCAGGGATATTGGGAATTGCTTTATTCAGGCTCATTGGTCAGAGTTGGCCACATTGGGATAGCGTGTAACTGTTCCTAAATAAAAAGGTACAGATTACTGTGAATTGGGACCCACAAGAAAACATATGGGATAAAGTACTGTGCCTTGAGGGGAAAAAATGGAACTAAAAAGTCCTGTGCACCAATAGAAATTTACTATGTCTATTTCTCTGGAGTGAGCAGTCCAGTTACACTTTTAGATATAGAAGCTACTTTCTGCACTTAAATATATAAAGAGTAGTGGATGCAATCATACATTACAATAAGTGAGGGATCAGCAACCCCAAATCCACAACTCGGCCTAACCCTACAACAATCCTGATTGGGATAAAAAACAGATGCATCAAAACTTTGCAAAAAGAAACAACAAAAAAAGCAACTGTGCATCACTGACACATAATTCTATCCTCTCCTCAAGTCAAAACTAGTCATAATTTAAAAATGTAATGCAGCCCATAGCTTAAATAAATGTTCTTTGCTTTCTTTGCTAAGCCAGAACATAGTTTATTTGTTTTAAGTTATTTACATGGCTGCCCATCTCACAAAAGTGATTTGAGTGGCATGCAAGAGTTAAAGCATCAGCCACACAAAGTAGCACATAAAGATTAAAACAATGCTACAAGCAATGACCAATGGCACCCAAAGCAAACAATGCATCCCAATCATAAAAACCATATTAGCACCAGACCTTGCCTAACGTCCTGGCCCAAAGGCTTGGAAAAACAGCTAGGTCCTCTAGGACTTAGAAAAGGCTAACAGGGTCAGGGCCACCCAGATGTCCAGAGGGATGCTGTTCCCCAAGGCAGGCACTGCCCAGAGTTGACATAACTCATGGATCCAAGATAACATGATTTGATAGAGAAGATTCAGAGCATGCCCTCTACATCTGGCAGGCTGAGCATGAATAAAGAGAGAAGCTGACACATGGACAGCTTTATAGATGATAACTAGCCCATTGAATTGCACCCAGTGGGAGACAGTGAAACTCACAGAACTGTGGTATATGAATGTAATGAAAATTGTCAAAGGTATTCTGTGCTGCTGCATTCAGGACCAGCTGCAACTTCCAAATGCTGATGAAGAGCAGCCCCATGTACAGAACATAAGAATCCAGGTGGGAGATAATTGAAATATGAGTCACTATCAGCAAAGTCCTCCAGGTTGAGGAATGGGTACAATTGGTATACAAGACAGAATGATTTCCAGAGCTTGGGGCAGGAACTTAGCAGAATAGGCTGTAGGCTTACTTTTTCAGAGGTTTTATCAGTGTATAAGGAGCAAAATGGAAAAGGCCAGCGTATAGCAGAATTTAATATGTGGCTAAAGGAGTAGTGTAAAGGAGAAGGCTTTGTTTATATTAGTCACGATGTCTGTAGCTGGTCCAATGAAAAAATGTATAAAAGAGATGGTCTGCATCCATCCAAGAAAGGGACTGAGTTAATTGGCAATAAAATCACAGCTTTTTTTGGAGGAACATTTAAACTAAATAATGGGGACTTCCGGGTGGAAAGGCTCCGACGCTGGCAGCCATTGAGGCTGTCAGCCCCGTTGTTTCCGTGGAACCGCCAAAAACAGTGACGATCAGCTGTTTTGGCGGCTCGGAAGCCCGCTCCTCAGGAGAAGAGGAGGGGGTGAGCGCCCAGGCAGGGGTAGAGCTCTCCCGGGCCGCCAGAGTTGAAACTCTGGTGGCTGAAGGATTGAGCCCCCCCGAAGCCTGAGTTTGCTCTGGACCTCGGGACGCCTCTGCTCCAGGGCTTTGGAGCAGAGCAGGGCATAGCAACCATCCCTGCCAGCGAAAGTGAACTTCAGATAACTTGGATGCAGGCAGAGCGGTACAGGAGAATCAGGTGAAAGCAAGTTTATGATCTTTAACTCGGTGGACTTTGCGGAGTTTGATAAAAGTGAAAGTGCGCAACAGGCAATAGTGGGTGAAAATGGCTGCCAAATCTTCTAAAGTTCCTAGAAGCACAGGGGCTTCCCCGGTGCAGCAATCTTCGCTACAAGCTTTAATGCCCCCCCCCCCCTGCACCTGCACCTGCACCAGCTTTAACAGTGAAAGATCTGCAGGATGTTTTGCAAGAGGCTTTGAAAAAGCAATCTCAACAATTAGCTGAACTTATGGAGGAGAAGCTTACAGAAATGAGGGCAGACATCTTACTTGCATTTCAAGGTATGGCTGTTTGTATAAAGCGTCTAGACGAGAGAGTGGAAGATCTCAGCCAAAATAATATCAGATTAGATGCAAAAATGACAGAGACTGAAAATGTGGTGGATAAGATTGACGATGATTTGACCTTGGTACAGTATAGGGAGATGGAGTTCGCTGTGAGAATTAGAGGTTTAAAAGAGGATTCTAAGGAAAATTTGAAAAAAATAGTTTCAGAGGCTTTGGAAGGTGTTTTGGAGCGTTCAGCAGAAGAAATTATGGAGGACATAGACAAAATATTACGCATTAATTCGTGGATTGCAAGACAAAGGAAATTACCCAGAGATGTGGTGGTTTACTTTACAAAGAGAGCAATCAGAAATGAGGTTATTCAAGCTTTTTACAATAATAAATTCGCAATTGCTGAACAAGAAGTTTTAATTTTAAAAGAGATCCCTCCAAGAATCTTAAGGAGAAGGAAGGAGTTTGCTTTTCTGGCAGAAGAATTAAGAAGACGGGATATCCAGTTTAGATGGGAGATACCAGTGGGTATGGTGGTGATGTATGCAGGCCCGAGACATCGTCTCTTTACAGTGTTACAGGCACGTGATTTTTATACTAATGTTTTAAAGGCAGTCCCCATTCCACTTTTGGAATCTAAAAAGAAGAATGGTGAGGGAGAGCCTCAATCACAAAGTAAGAATGCACAAGGTGCTGAAGGAGCTACGCAGATGAAAGATGGAGAATTTCAGAAAGTTACTGGAGTGGATCAAATTTCAGTATCATCGGAGGAGGTTAGAGACCAGAGAACGACACGTGCTGCTGCTTGACGAATGAGACAAGAGCAAGAACAAGAACAGCAGAGAGTTATGATGGCACCTCCAAAACTTACTTACAGTGAAGCAGTGGGAGGAGCGCGACCTAAGAGAGTGCAGGTGATTCTGGAAGAAGCGCTCCAAAAGCTTCACGTCGCGAAAGATGGCGACAAAGTTTCTAACCTCGAATGTTAATGGTTTAAATTCACCACAGAAGAGAAAGAAAGTATTTCAATACTTAAAGAAATTTAAGAATGATGTTATTTGTCTACAAGAAACTCATATTAGAGCTACGGATCAAAAGTATTTGTTAAACTCAAGGTTGGGCACATAGTTTATTGCTTCTGCAATATGGAGTGGTTATTTATGTTAAGACTGCTTTGACAGCGGCTTTAATTGAAGCAGATAAACAAGGGAGATATGTTATAATTGAACTGTTAATAGAAGGCAAGAAAACGCTTTTGGTTGGACTATATGCTCCTAATCAACAACAAGGAGATTTTTACAGTTTATTACACAGCAAGATTATTCAGTGGGATTATAAATCTTGTATTTTGATGGGAGACTGGAATGGCGTTTTGGATGCACAAATGGACAAGGGTTGTTTTTTTAAAAGCATCCCAAGTCATGCTAAACTGCCTAAATCTTTTTTCGAGATGAAGGATGACTTGGAATTGCGAGACATTTGGAGAGAAAGAAATTTGCAAGAAAAGGACTATACTTTTTTCTCCGACAGGCATCAATCTTTTTCTAGGATTGATTTTGTATTAATTACTAATGATTTTTTTTTAGGATTAAAAAGATCAAGATTTGTCCAAGAACTATATCTGATCATAGTCCAGTATGGTTAGAGATAGAAAAAGATAATAGGAATAGATGGTCCTGGTGTTTAAATGAAAATTTGTTTAGATATCAGGAAAATGTGGAAGAGTGTAAAAAACAGATGAAGGAATTTTTTAAAATTAATATGTATAAAGGTACTTCTATTGAGATGGTTTGGGATGCTAGTAAAGCTTATATGAGAGGTGTATTAATATATTTGAATAATAAATATAGATGTATATTGGAATTTAGGAGGAAAGAATTAGAGGATGAAATTAAGGAAAAAGAAAAGGCCTTAATTTTGAATCCATCAGATGGGAAGATTAAAGAGGTAATTACTTTATTAAGGGGTCAGTTTGATAAGTTAATGGCAGATCAAGTGGCAACTAATTTACGGTATGCCAGACATAATACTTTTTGTAATGCTAATAAACCAGGTAGATGGTTAGCTTATTTGTTAAGGAAGAAGCAAAGGGCTTCTAATATAGATAGAATAGAACATAAGGGTAAGGTAGTGTACCAGCAGAGTCTTATTAAAAAGACTTTTGTTGATTTTTATTCTAAGTTGTATGCTAGAGACAAGATTAGAGATGTAGATATAGATAATTATTTGATAAGAGCTAATATTCCTGTTCTTACACAAGAACAAAAGGAAGGGATGAATCAATTGATAACTGATGAAGAAATTTTTTTAGCAATTAAACAACTGAAAGTGGGTAAAGCGCCGGGTACGGATGGATTGACTGCTGTGTATTATAAAAATTTACAGTTAGAGATGGTGAAGCCTTTAAGGGAATTGTTCCAAACAATTCAAATGGGAGGAGGGGTACCTCTTTCTTAGAAGATTGCTTTTATTTCTTTGATCCTGAAGGAAGATCAGGATGTCACCCAAGCTAAAAATTATAGGCCAATATCACTTTTGAATACGGACTACAAGATATTTGCAAAAGTTTTAGCTAACAGATTAATGAGGGTAATACAACAAGTAATTCAAACTGGGTTTATAAGTGGTAGACAAATGAAGAACAATGTGAGACATATTATAGATTTATTGGAATTTTTGGAAAGAAACAATCAGATCCCTGCAGCGCTGATCATTTGGATGCTGAAAAAGCCTTTGATCAATTGGATTGGCAATTTTTGATGAAAGTATTAGAGAAAATGGAATTTGGGGATAAATTTTTACAACCAATCAGTATCAAAAGCAAACAGCCCGCATAATAGTTAATAATAGCCTGACTGAATTATGTAATAGTGAAAAAGGTACAAGGCAGGGGTGCCCGTTGTCACCTCTGTTATTTGTTTTAACATTGGAAATATTACTGATTAAAATACGTGATTCTGATAAAATTAAGGGAATTCAAATTAGAGACCAGGATTATAGATTGAGGGCGTTTGCAGATGATCTGGTTGTTACAGTGACTCAGCCTGATTATTCAGTTGTGGAGCTGATGGAGATAATAACACAATATGGGAAAGTTTCTGGATTTAAGATTAATATACAAAAAACTAAAATGTTGTCTAAAAATATGATAGTATCACAAAAGGCTGTTTTAGAAAAGTTAACGGGATTTGAAATAGTTAAAAGGGTTAAATATTTGGGGATATATTTGTCAGCCTCAAATGTGAAGTTATATAAAAATAATTATGAAAACTTATGGGGAAAAGTACAAAAAGAATTAGATAGTTGGAAAAAATTACAATTATCTTTATTGGGAAGAATTGCAGCAGTGAAAATGAATGTTTTGCCAAAATTTTTATTTTTATTTCAAATGATACCTATACTTAAAAAGGATTTAAATTTGGAGAAATGGCAAAAAGGAGTTAATAAATTTGTCTGGGCAGGGAAAAAGCTATGAGTTAAATTTAAGACAATGCAAGATACGCGTGAAAGAGGTGGTCTTAAAATGCCTAATTTTAAATTATATTATGAGGCTGCTGCTTTATTAGCAATAAGTGACTGGTTTAATTTAACACAAGCGAGATTATTAAATCTTGAGGGTCATGATTTGGTATTTGAATGGCATGCATATTTATTGCATGATAAGAAGGTGGATAATGTGTTTAAGATACATATTTTAAGGTATGCTCTGCTGCGAGTTTTGAAAAAGTATAGACATAAGTTAAATTATAAGATACCTATTTGGGCAATACCTAAACATGCAATAGAAAATATAAATGTGGGATTTAAGCATGATGTGACTACATATAAGGAAATTTTAAGTTTGGAAAGGAATGTATGGCAATTAAAGTCATATAACATTTTAAAAGAAGAAAAGATAGTACAAACTTGGTTTCAGTATGGGCTGTTACAGGCTAGATGGAAAGAGGACCAGAAAACTGGTTTTTTGATGACTGATGAAAACTTGGTAAAGCAAATTAGAGATCAAGGTCAAGCACATATAAAAAGGATATACCATATTTTCCGGCGTATAAAACGACTGGGCGTATAAGACGACCCCCCTACATTTCCTGTTAAATTATAGGGTTTGGGCTATACTCGCTGTATAAGACTACCCCTCTTCCAACGCACACCAAATAAAAATTAAAAAACATCAGATTTGATTTTAATATGGTAATTTTAATTCAAATGCTTATGACATGCAGGTACTTAGTAGGAAAACTGTCACTTATAAACATAAGGCTGTTTGTCATCAAACATGTAAACATAAAACAGTGCAAGTGGATTAAACATAACAATAACAACAACAACAACAAAACAAGAAGAAGAAGAAGAAGAAGAAGAAGAAGTTGGAAGGGACCTTGGAGGTCATCTAGTCCAATCCCCTGCTCAGGCAGGAAACCTTATACCATTTCAGACAAATGGCTGTCCAGTCTCTTCTTAAAAACTTCCAGTGTTGTAGCATTCACCACTTCTGGAGGCAGGTTGTTCCACTGGTTAATTGTTCTAACTGTCAGGAAGTTTCTCCTTAGTTCTAGGTTGCTTCTCTCTTTGGTTAATTTCCATCCATTGCTTCTTGTCCTGCTTTCAGGTGCTTTGGAGAATATCTTGGCTCCCTCTTCTTTGTGTCAGTCCCTGAGATATTGGATCACTGCTATTATGTCACCTCTCACCCTTCTCTTCGTTAAACTACACATACCCAATTCCAGCAACCGTTTCCTATTTTCCTAATTCACTTTTTCACTTTTCCTAATTCACTCTAAAGCTTTCCCTGCGCAGAGCCTTAAGTAACACTAGCTGCCTGCAATTAGTGCAGGTTCGCATCCCACCAGGCTCAAGGTTGAATCAGCCTTCCATCCTTCCCAGGTAGGTAAAATGAGGACTCAGATTGTTGGGAGCAATAAGCTGACTTCGTAATAATGCTGCTTGTGGGGGTGTGGGGGGGGTGAAAGCTCTAATGAGCAGGCATATACATAGAATGAAGGCTATTGCTAAGCACATTGATTTGTGCTTTAAACTGTAAGCTGCCCTGAGTCTTCGGAGAAGGGCGGGATATAAATGGGATTAAAGAAAAAAAGACCAAATGGGAGATCCGCTCCAGGTTTTCCAGCCAGCCCGCCCAGTTCCTGAGTCAAATGTGTCCTTAGAGCTAAGCAGCTGCTCCGGCATTCCCCACCTGTCTTTCAAGTTGCTCTTGCATTCTCCACCTGCCTTTCAAGTTGCTCTTGCATTCCCCACCTGCCTACAGTTGCTCTTCAACTTTAGAAGAAAAGACGCCCAGACCCCAGCCTGTAAAAAATCACAGACTGCAGCTTCTACTTCAATTGGTCCCACTTTCCCTGCGCAGACTAAATGGAAGATCCATTCCAGGTTTTCCAGCCAGCCCTGTCTCTAAGGTTTCAGCACCCGGCGTATAAGACGACCCCTGACTTTTGAGAAGATTTTCATGGGTTAAAAAGTCGTCTTATATGCCGGAAGCTACGGTATCTTGCATTGATAGAAATTGATTCAGAGATGGAACTTGTTAAAGATTGTATGATAAAGTGGGCTCAGAATTTTCAAGAAGTTATTACAATGGATACTTGGGAAAAGATTTGGGTGAGAAATGTAAAATTTACACAGGCCCAAAATTTAAGAGAGAACTTTTACAAAATGTTTTATAGGTGGCATTTAGATCCTTAAAAATTAGCAAGTATGTATCCGAATTGCCAGCCCAAATGTTGGAGGTGTGGTTGTGAGGACGCAACGTATTTTCATATATGGTGGACTTGTAAAAAGGTTAAAGTTTTTTGGATTAAAATTTGGTGGAATATGCAAAAAATATTCAAGAAAAGGATAAAGTTTTCTCTGCAATTGTTTTTATTGGGTATTATCACAGATACCACCGTTGAAATTGATGTTGAATTTAATTACGGCAGTGAGACTTTTAGTAGTGCAATATTGGAAGAAGGAAGAACTGCCGACTATAGAAGAATGAACTTTAAAAGTTTCTAACTTGGCGGAGATGGCAAAGATTTCAGCGTATTTGAAAAATCAATTGCAACAGAGATACACTGTGGAGTGGAAGAGATGGATAGATTATATTCAGAATAAATATGGGACTAAAAAGTTTCATTTAGCATTTGAATAAGTAGCAGATTTATATGATGTATAATTAGCTTGTGGTTATTTTATTAAGAGTTAAAGTGCGATAGAATTTAATATCTTATTGTTGTTTGCATATTTTAGATTATGTTTGTATTTTTATACCCTGTATTTAGCTCTGGGAAGTCGGGGAGGGGGGAGGGGAGGGTTAGGGAGGTTTGGGGAGAGGGAAGGGTGAGGGGAGGGGTTTTGTATTCAAAAATGTATTGTAAAAGTTTTCAATAAAAAAAAAATAAATAAATAATGGGGATAGTGAGTTAATTGATACAGAACATCACTGTCCCCGGCAATCTAAGAAAATAGGGGAAGCCAGGCACCACACATGTTATGCAGCAAGTAAACACAGGGTCATTACAAAGGACTCAAATGTCTATACACTAATGCACAGAGTATGAACAGTAAGCAGGGGGAACTAGAAATTCAGGTACTTGAGGGCAGATATGATATTGTTGCCATTACAGAAACATGGTGGGACGAAACCTACCAATAGAACACACAGCTAGAGGGATTTAAATTATTTAAAAGAAACAGACTAAACAAAAGAGGAGTTGGAGTTGCGCTCTATATAAGAAATAACTTTATCTCTACAGAAATAGAGCACAACAATGACGAAAACTGTAAACTTGAATGCATTTGGGTCAATATAAAAAGGGGGAAAAATGACATTGCCATAGGTGTATACTATAGGCCGCCCAACCAAGCAGAGGAAATAGATGAACTTTTTGCTAGTCAGCTAACTAAGGTATGTAAGAAGCACATCACAATAGTAATGGGGGACTTTAATTACCCTGATATCAACTGCGTGACAAACTCTGCACCAAGTGGAAGATCAAACAGATTCCTGTCAAACCTAGCAGACAACTTTCTCTCCCAAAAAGTAGAGAAGGGAACTAGGGGATTAGCCATATTGGATTTAATTCTCACAACTCAAGAAGCTTGGGAAATTTTGAAAAGTGAGATAATAAAGGCCCAGTCTAGCACATACCAACAAAGAAGAAAAACAACACTCTCAAAAGAAACCAGCATGGCTGCATGAAGAACTCCCTGATCAATTTAAAGATAAAAAGGACAAGTATAAGAAGTGGAAAGAGGGGCACATAACTAAGGCAGAATATCAGCAAATAGCCCCAGCCTGCAAAAATGAAGTGAGGAAAGCTAGGGCTCAAAATGAACTAAGGCTTGTGACCAAAGTCAAAAATAACAAAAAAAGCTTATTTCAACATACAAAAAACAAGAAAAAAGTGAAGGAAATGATTGGTCCATTAGTGGGGGAAAGTGGCAAGAAGGTGACAAGCAACAGGGAGAAAGCAGAACTATTTAACTCGTTTTTTGCATCTGTCTTTACACAAAGGGGAAAAAAACAGTCCAACCTACCAAAACCAGTGCCATAAAAAACAGAATAGAAATGCAAGTTAAGATAGGCAAAAAAATGGTAAGTGAACACCTGTCCAGCCTAGACGAGTTCAAATCACCAGGGCCAGATGGATTACATCCCAAAGTTCTCAAGGAACTGGCAGACGTGATCTCAGAACCACTGAACTATATTTTTCATAGATCCTGGAGCACTGGGGAACTACCAGAGGACTGGAAGAGAGCTGATGTAGTTCCCATATTCAAAAAAGGGGAAAAAATAGATCCAGGAAACTACAGACCTATCAGCCTGACCTCAATACCTGGGAAGATTCTGGAAAAGATAATCAACAAATCAGCGAACACCTTGATGCAAACAAAGTCATCACTAAAAGTCAACATGGGTTTGTCAAAAACAGATCACGCCAGACAAATCTTATTACATTCTTTGACCAAGTAACAAAATTAGTGGACCAGAGGAATGCTGTAGATATAATTTACTTGGACTTCAGTAAGGCATTTGATAAAGTAGATCACAACCTTCTACTTGATAAGATAGAAAAATGTGGTTAGACAGCATCACTACCAGATGGATTCGTAGCTGGCTGACAGGCAGTACTCAGCGTGTGATCCTCAATGAAACTGCATCTACATGGAAGGAAGTGTGTAGTGGGGTGCCCCAGGCTCTGTTCTGGGCCCAGTGCTCTTCAATATCTTCATTAACGACTTGGATGAGGGGATAGATGGGGAACTCATCAAATTTGCAGACAACACCAAGCCAATACTCCAGAAGATAGGCTTAAGATACAGAAGGATCTGGACAGACTCGAACACTGGGCACTATCTAACAAAATGAAATTCAATGGTGAAAAAAGTAAGGTTCTACATTTAGGCAGGAAAAATCAAATGCACAGGTATAGTATAGGTGGTACCTTGCTCGATAGTAGTAACTGTGAGAGGGATCTCGGAGTCCTAGTAGACAATCACTTCAATATGAGCCAGCAGTGTGCTGTAGCTGCTAAAAAAGCCAACACAGTGCTAGGCTGCATTAACAGAGGGATAGAATCAAGATCAAGTGAAGTACTAATACCACTTTACAATGCTTTGGTAAGGCCACACCTGGAATCCAGGTTTGGTCACCACGATGTAAAAAAGATGTCGAGACTCTAGAAAGGGTACAGAGAAGAGCAACAAAGATGATTAGGGGGCTGGAGGCTAAAACATATAGGGAACGGTTGCTGGAATTGGGTATGTGTAGTTTAATGAAGAGAAGAGTGAGGGGTGACATGATAGCAGTGTTCCAATATCTCAGGGGCTACCACAAAGAAGAGGGAGTCAAGCTATTCTCCAAAGCACCTGAAAGCAGGACAAGAAGCAACGGATGGAAACTAGTCAAGGAGAGAAGCAACCTAGAATTAAGGACAAATTTCCTGACAGTTAGAACAATTAACCAGTGGAACAACCTGCCTCCAGAGGTGGTGAATGTTCCAACACTGGAGGTTTTTAAGAAGAGACTGGACAGCCATTTGCCTGAAATGGTATAAGGTTTCCTGCCTGAGCAGGGGGTTGGACTAGATGACCTCCAAGGTCCCTTCCAACTACTACTACTACTACTACTACTACTACTTCTTCTTCTTCTTCTTCTTCTTCTTCTTCTTCTTCTTCTTCTTCTTCTTCTTCTTCTTCCTACTACTACTACTACTACTACTACTACTACTACTACTATTACTATGGCAAACAGGTGCATACATGGTTGCCATTTGCTCACTGATCAGGACTACCAATAACCCCTCTCCCACCAAAAAAAATTACAATGAAAGGAAAATTGTACAGGAAAATACATCACCCAACCAAAGTTATTTCTTCAGAGCCAGGACTTTAAAATTCATAACCATTCAGTCTTGCTAGAATTGATATGATCTGGATGAAGACTCTTGTTTGGATCACAGTACAAGGTAAATTTCCATGCAGATTTCAGTTTATTTCCTTCTCTGTCTTGCCCAGTGTTTTTTGCCACATGGTCTTGGACAGGAAGAAAAAAAATAGAATGTATTTTAGAGGCTTCAGCCTAATCCAAAATTTCAGATTTTCTAAGAGGAACCAACCTCATCATCTGAATAGCTTGAAAATATCAAACAAGCAATGACTGGTGATTACAGAGCTTTTGAAGAAACAAAATACAGCAGAAACAAGCAAAGATTTTTGTGTTCAAGAGGACTTGCTTTCTCTATATAAGCAGGTTGTATCTCAGAAATGTCAGCAGGCAAGTTGTCTGTATATAACAAATGGCTGGATAAAAAAACTTGACTAGCCTGGCACTGCCAAAAACATTCCATGTCTCTTGTTCCAAAAGAAATGATAGTTTAGCTGTATTCCCCAAAATGGAATATTTCTTTATTTATTTTGAATTATTATGGCATGTTTTGTAATGATCCAAAATACATTCCAGTTAAAATGGCAGGGGAACAATATCAAGAAATTAAAATGTAAATAATAAAAATAATTATCTGGTAAAAGATATACAATGTGTGCATGTGTGTGCTCATATTATTTTGTTATGGAGAGAATGATATGCAAATGCATCCAGAGAGAGCCAGGCAAAGCTGGGGAATAAGAATGGGTTATGAAAGCAGGATGTCTACCAAAGGGTCTGCTTACAGAATTTAGCATTTAGCTCTAGCAATAGTACTTAGACTTATATACCATAGTGCTTTACAGCACTGTCCGGGTACTTTAGAGACTCAGCATATTGTTTCCAACAATCTGGGTCCTCATTTTACCAACCACAGTAGGATGGAAGAAGGCTGAGTCAACCTTAATCAAACTCCTGGTGGTGGGCAGAGTCAGCCTGCAATACTGCATTCTAACCAATGTGCCACCATGGCTCTTAGTAGTGTAGAAAAAAACTGCCAACAAGAAAATTACAATTTAATTACTGCATGTTACATCTCTGGTCATGTAACAATGCATGGATAAATTCTTAATAATGTCTTTCCTAGAATTTGGTTCTTCAAATTTGGCCTTTATCAATAGTCAGAAGTAAATATTTTCTTCTGGAAGAGTGAAATATGTTTACAATTTTAATTTAGAAAGGCACCTCTAATTTTAATTCAGAAAGAAAATGTTATTTTATCAGGAACCCTGGTGGCTGAATGGTTAGAATGCAGTATTGTAGGCAAACTCTGCCCACAGCCTGGACTTTAATCCTGATGGGGCTCAAGGTTGACTTCCACCCTTCCGAGATCAGTAAAATGAAGACCCAGAATGTGGGGGCAATATGCTGATATTGTAAACTACTTAGAGAGTGCTGAAAGCACAATGGGGTGATATATAAGTCTCAGTATATACCTAGACTTTATTATTCCTATTGCTAGTTTAATGTAGAAGTCATCAGGTCCAAAAAACATTGCCTTGTATATATGTATACTCTTCATCTCAAGTATTTAGGCCAGTGATGGCAAACCTTTTAGAGACCAAGTGCCCAAACTGCAACCCCAAACCCACTTATGTATCATCGGGTGCTGAGTGGGTGTGGCCCTTTGGGTGGGTGTGGCCAATTGGGTGGGCATGGTTGTAGTGGTAACAGCAGACTGGGTGAGACTAAAAAGTTCAAACAATCAATTCCAACTTTGCGAATCTTTTTTTTTCCCATGAGAAGTTGAAATTGATTGATTGATTGAACCTTTTTTTTTTTTGCACACTGCGGCAGAGGCCTAAAGTGAAAAGGTTTTATAAAACCCAGCTGAAGGCCCAGGAGTGGGGCGACGGCACGTGTGCCCACAGAGAGGGCTCTGTGTGCCACCTGTGGCACCTATGCCATAGGTTTGCCACCACAGATTTAGGCCATTCAGTTGCTGGTCAGGTAGTTTTTTTTTCATTTAACAATTGTTCAATGTTAAATGGCCTTGGAAAAAGTGATTTATAACCTGCTTTCAAAGCTACAATGGTTGCACCATGGTCATGCAATTGCAATTCAGATATTGGCAAAATGACTTGTTTTTATGACCAGTGCAGTGCCCTGCTGTTATGGATTTGTGATTTGTGCTTTTCCCAGTCAATGTCAGTCAGTTTCCAAAAAAACAATTCATATAAGACTGCATGATTCAATTAACAACTGTGGTAAAATGTTTCTAAAATCAGGTCTGGTCATGTGATAACTCATTAAATAATCACATCCCTTAGCAACTGCGTTGGGCCGAACTTCGTACATAATTTGCAGACTACCTATATCTAGCATGAATGTTTGATGTATATACATACATATTGTTTCCAACTTTACAATTATTTTTAACCTGTATTTTGTCATAGTTTTTATCTTTTTATCCTTTTACAAATCTTTCCTCAACCAAGAAGCATACATTTCTCACACAAGTGGAACAATATCTTACATTTGGGGAATTTATTAACTTCTTGAGGAGTATTTTAGCCTCATATTTTGAGTCTGTGGCTCATATCATTCCATTACTGTACTTATTCAGTTTAATCTCCTCACCAAAGCAACATTTTCAAACCATTTAGGCACAACTCAAAAACAGCTGTAAAATAAAACAATAGTTGAACTTTATTTGATAGGAAAAAAATATTATTAAAAGAAAAGCATGACATTAGTTAAAAACAGGCTCCCTTGATAATTCTATTTTGCATTTATAAATTTCTTAGAGTACCTACTGGTACAAGGGTTGATTTGTAATAATTTTAAGAATCTGTACTTCTACACTTTGCTGTTATATTATTGAGTTACTCGTTATTCATCAGTCACTGTTATCCAGGATATGAAGTCACAGAGGTTTAATGCTTAAATCTTTTCCTTAAATCATTAAATAAATATGATTTATAAGCTAATCATCCAAAGTCAATTAATTTCAATAGAACTGAAGCACAGATGGAAGCATTTTCCAATATATAAAATGCATCTCAGAATATTTTTATAAAAATGTGATTATAATCCCAGTATTATTACTTGAAAAATTTTCATTTCAATTATTATTTTACTGCCTTAAGAATATCCGAAGGTCAATATGCTTGAGGGCAGTGATGTGCAAATTTTAGTAGGGTGGTACTTTAAGCACTATAAATTCTACTTGAAAAAAAATGAAGATAGTGGATAAAGAAATGAAAAACTTAAACTGGTTTTCAATAAAATCCAATTGAAAATGCATTATAAAAAGTTAATATATTTATTTATAATACATTATTTACTATTACTTTTACATTACATTACCTTTATGTTGTTGTTGTTATTACTATTTTCTTCACATTTAAAAATTATTTATTTTTTATTTTAATCCCATTTATATCCTGCCCTTTTCCGAAGACTCAGGGTGGCTTACAATTTAAGCACAAACCAATGTGCTTAGCAATAGCCTTCATTCTATGTATATGCCTGCTTATTAGGGCTTTCGGGGGGGCCCAAGTGGCATTATTACTAAGTCAGCTTATTGCCCCCAACAATCTGGGTCCTCATTTTACCTACCTCGGAAGGATGGAAGGCTGAGTCAGCCCTGAGCCTGGTGGGATTCGAACCTGCACTAATTGCAGGCAGCTGGTGTTACTTAAGGAGGCATTAGCCCACTGCTCCACCAAGGCTCCAATATTCCTACCAAATTACCATTTGGTAGGAATATTGGAACTGCATCAAAGGCTTTGGAAACCATACTAAGGCACTTTTAAAATATCTAGATATGTTGGAATATCCAGATAATCTGATACAGATATGGACTGAAGGTGCCTTAATTCAAATTTATATCATGCCTATGAGATATTAGGAAAGTTAAATAAATGCTTGCTTAACAAAGTAGTCTGGTGACATTAGAAGTAAAGGTTTTGCTTCTTGAACACTTTTGGGTGTTTCTTATAGATATTTGGCTGCTAATCATGAAATGAGCTGTATTTTAATCCATCATGTACCATTTTATATAAACCTTGTTTTTACACAGTGGCAATATATACCCTTCAGTACCTGTTGACTATGCTGTACACATGAAAGAAATATGAAAACATGGAACTGTTGTTGAAACATATCCAGTACTCCAAGTATCTTTGAAGATCTAAAAGTAGTGGCTCTGCTGCTTGGAATGAAGTCAGATATACCAAGTACTTTTATTACATATGTGAATGGGATAGCTGTGCAAGAGTTTACAATTAAAAGAAATGGCCACTCTGAAAGAATTTCGTTCCAATCCAAAAAAACATGGCACATGGACTTATTAACCTGACAAAGATATTTTTGCCTCCACTTCACATTAAACTCAAATTGATGAAACATTTTTGTGAAAGCAGTGAACAAGGAAGTTTTTTTGTTATTTGAGACAGATGTTTCCAAGAATAATTGGTGCCAAGATTAAGGAAGGGATTTTTGTTGGTTCACAGATCAATATATTATCAATGACAAATGGTTCAAAGATCTGTTAGTGGAGCCAGAGAAAATCACCTGGAAAGCATTCAGGGATGTCATTAAGAATTTTCTTGGCAACTACAGAGAGCCAAACTACATCTTGCTGTTGTATACTATTCTTACAGCAAACAGGACATTTCACTGAAGATTCATTTTCTGCATTCACACTTGGACTTCTTTCCTGAAAATCTAGGTGCAATCAGTGATGAACATGGTGAAAGATTTCAGCAGGACATTGCCACAGTGGGAAAATGGTATCAAGGCAACTGGAATCCACCAATGCTGGCTGACTGTTGTTGGATATTGCAGTGACATGCATTGGACAGAGTACAAACAAAAATCAGCAGAAATTTTTTTTTAGCCCTGTTAAACTCATATAGCATGTCAGAAATGTGAGATTAAATACATTATAGTCAGTAAAATTTATTTTCATATTTCTCAAGATTCTTATGTGATACAATCATTCTGAAATTAAAATTGTTTTTGGTTTGAAGAGATCTATGATAATCATCAAAAGTTTTTTAGGAACCAAAACTTTCAAAAAAAATTGTTCAATGGCATCCAAACATTTCTTCCTAATACTGTTATAATACTAAATATGAGATAGAATGTTGTTCTGCTCAAAAAAATGGAGGAGGAATGTTCTCAAGAATTCTCCCAATGATGTCATATCATAAGTTATTTAACAAATTTTATACAACTGCCCAACTCACACATAGGTGACTCCAGTCAACATACAAAGTTTTAAATATCTACCATATAACAAAAGCACATAAAATACCTCCCCCCATGACAAGATGGTGAAATCAGCCACTTCCATAAGTGGTCCCCAGAGCCACTGACAAAAACATGTCTTTAGGGCATTTGGAAAAGCAACAGGGTAGAGGTCATCCATACTTGCGGGGCGGGGGGGGAATGATTTTCCATAAGGAAGGAGCCAGCACTGAGATGTTATATTGAAATATATAGATAGGTGACATCCAGCTGTTATATACTAAAAATTCCTTAATTCCTTACTGTTGGCCATATTTGAGGAAGTCGATAAAAAGTCTAAAAATATCTGATGGAGTGCAGTCAATATCTATATTTTAGGCAAATCATTGGAGAGTATGCATAAAAATTTGCCATTTTTTATTTTGTGATACCAGTACTAAAACTTTGACCTTTAAGATGAAAAACACCTGCTTTATTTGCTGAGATATGGCTCTTTCTTATGTATTAAATATATACTGTAAGTATTTTAGGGAAAAGATTAGAATACCCAAGATAGCCAAAGATTTATAGATGCCTTTTTCATCCCAGCTTCTGTCAACCTAGCAGTTCGAAAGCACGTAAAAATGCAAGTAGAAAAATAGGGACCACTACGGTGGGAAGATAACAGCGTTCCGTGCACCTTTGGCGTCTAGTCATGCCGGCCATATGACCACGGAGTCGTCCTCGGACAAGTGCTGGCTCTTCGGCTTTGAAACGGAGATGAGCACCAACCCCTAGAGTTGGAAATTACTAGCACGCATGTGCGAGGGAACCTTTACCTTTTTAAGGACTGTAGATAGCCTGATTAACATTATTTAATTATCTTAAAGGTATGTGTGCTACATACAAATTCATTAAAATAATATGAATTTTACTAGAACTCATCTGGACTGGTGAGCCAATTTGTTATAGTGTTTAAAGCACAAGGCTAGAAACGAGGAGACCGAGTTCTAATCCTGTCTTAGGCAAAACCACCTGATGATTTGGGGCCAGTCACTCTATCAGTCCTTGGAAGAAAGGAGAAACCTTGTCAGGAAAACTGCAGGGATAGTCCAGGTAGTTGCCAGGAGACAACACTGACTTGATGGCACACACATACAAACACACACATCACACCCCTGTACTAGCAGTGGCCAATCCAATGTTTCTGAGCACAATCCTCAGTAATATCAGTTAGAAGTTCAAATATGAGGAAGATTAGATGCTATTTGTATGCTCCTGATCTAGACACAATTCATTTGTCATCTGGTGGATTTTTAAAATAGCTGTTACTGCTAAGCAAAATAATGGATAAGTAAGAATAATAAGTGCATTAATCATGTCCAGTGTTTGATTTTGAACAGCCGGTCTTTGACTAGGAATGGTATGTGCTTTGTCAGGGAAAAATCTTGAGAGATGGAGAGGCAATTGATTAGACAGCTGCTCCCATACATTATTGGTCTGAAAGAATAATGATGTGATGGAAAAGCTACATAAGTCTGACCCAGATGCAAATCACTTTATTGGCCATGAACCAAAGTAGCCAGGAAATATTGTGGAAAGAGGTTTCAGAAGGAAGAATACAAGTATTCTAGGAGAAACAAACTGAGATAATCCCTTATGAACTTCAGCATAGTGGCTTTTTCTAATTCAAAAAAAAAAAAGTGCTTGGCTTATTCTGTGCCAAATGACAGCATCAAGCACCAGGCCAAAAGGCAAGATGTTTTGGACCATTTCTACCTACCTATCTACCTGATATGTAATTAATGTGAAATTAAGCATGAAATAACTATTACAGATCAGAAAGAGCCAAATTCTGCAGGAAGTAATTCAAATTTAATGGAACTGGCAGGAGTCAGATAAAACAATCTTGGATATAGGAGTTGGCCTTGTATCTCTAATTTGCAGTATCCTTCCTCTATAAGTTTGTAGAGCTTTTTTTTAAGAAGATAGGCAATCGCCCTTCCCAGTTTATAGAGTGGAAGCAGTTGAGCAAAGATGCTCAGCAGAGTTTAGATGCAAGTTGATTGATAAATACTAGCTGTATATTTTACCATCCTTTCTCTTCCCATAAGCCTTCAAGTTCCAGTGGCATATCAAGTTCTTAGGGCAAGTTTTTAATATGCAAAGGTGTGCACAACCTCTAAATCACACTGGAACTTGCAGGCTTTATTTTAAAATATGGGGACAGGATGGATTTATATATAATTGGTTATGAAGAATATTGTCATGCAAGCCTTCAATGAACACAAATTTTACATTAATAAATAAATGACATATTCCTTGTTCTGTGAACCAGTATATGCATGCACACTAATAGATTTAATTGCTCTTCTAGCTTCAGAATATTACTTGGAACAGGAATTTGTTTCTTTAGTAGTAGATATATATTTTCTACACAGATACACATACACACACGGACGGACACATAAACACACCAACACTTATTTTTCTACATGCTAAAAGCCTTTTTTCAAATTCCATCATGAAATCATGAGTTGATCTGTAGAATCTCTTGTTCATCTCAATTGATGTTTTTCACAGTATTCTTGTGTTTTCGCATATTATAATCAGATATGTGTAGGAACATGGCTGAAACTTAAAACATCTTCCTAATACATATTCAGTGCAAATACTAAAAAGGATGATACCTCCATGTTCCTCCCTGAAGTATGCTTGTTACACCTAAGCTATTCAGCAACCCAGAGATTTAATTAAGATACTCTAAGCTCTCTTCAGAAATGAGTCTTTTTTTTTTTTGACAGAATTCCTGGAATTCAGTCAAAATGAGATGACTGTCCTTTTCCAGAGGCAGGATAAACAATCTCTTTTTTTAAAAAAAAAAAAAATCCAAACTATATACATAGTTAAATCCATTTTCTAACTGCATACATCTTCACAAAAAGGATATTCTGCAACAATACAACAAAGATAGTCTCTCTTTCACAAGATGGTTTGGATAAATAATTCTAGTATTAAGGAATTAATATTGATTGGCCCTCTTTCCACTACTTGACAAATTCCAGAATTTGAAGCTAAATAGTAATTTTTTTTTTAAAAAGTACTATTTGAAGAAGAAAAAATAAAACCATTTCCATAACGTTATGAAGAAAAGAATGGAGTTCACAGAAAACAAACTTGGCTTTAGGTAAAGGTAAAGGTTCCCTCACACATGCGTGCTAGTCGTTTCCGACTCTAGGGGCCGGTGCTCATCTCCATTTCAAAGCCGAAGAGCTAGCGCTTGTCCGAGGACTTCTCCGTGGTCATGTGGCCAGCATGACTAGACGCCAAAGGCGCACGGAACTTGACTTTAGGGCATCTTTATTTTTTCCATTGACAGAAATTCCAGAAATTTTTCCTTTTCCTTCTTTAAAAAAAATGTAGAAAAGCATTTTTATTAGCTAGCCAGCATTATTCAGTCCAGTTTCTTTTTTCACTTGTATGTTACAGCTGCATAAATAAATGTCTTTTTTTGCTTTCAGCCAAAGGGTTTGTAGAGAAATAAAAGTAATTTTATTAATGGGGAAATGTAAATTTCCTATACATGTAGTCCTTGATTTAAAACAGTTCATTTAGTGAATTTTTGAAGTTACAATGAAAAAAGTGACTTATGACTGTTTTTAACATGTACAATCTTTGAAACACCCCCATGGTCATGTGATCAAAATTCAGATGCTTGGCAACTGACTCACATTTATGATGGTTGCAGTGTTCCAGGATCTTGTGATCACCTTTTGCGACCTTCTGACAAGCAAAGTCATGGGGAAGCCAGATTCATTTAACAACAGTGTTCCTAATGTAATAACTGCACATAACAACTGTGGGAAGAAAGGTTTTAAAATGGAGCAAAATTCACTTAAAAGTGTTCTACTTAGCAACAGAAATGTTTGGCTCAAATGTTGTTGCACGCTGAGGACTACTTGTATATACCATGCTTACATATTTATTCTGCTCAGTTGGACTTCTTCCGACATAACTGGTACATAGGATTAAGTCTGTGTATGCACTATTCATTACTTGGAATTTTAACTCAGAGATCTATGCTTTTTGAATGCACCCCAACAAATTTCTATGTCCAGAATTTTTAAATGTGACAGGGCTATATTGAATACCATAAATGGCCAAGAAACAAATAGGGATCATTGAACAATTCAACCCAGACTCAAGGGTTCTTTTCACTCAAAGCACAACTACCCAAGCTCCATTTATCCTAGCTTGAAGAACCAGCTTTCTGGAAAAAGCTCTAATGCTGGGGTAAGGAAGAAGAGGAGGATGTCCAGCAGCAAGGTGGATAAACTCAATTAATAGTGGTGATGGTGCACTGTTGAAGGACCTGAAGGACCAGACTGTGATGGAGAAAATCTTTGTGGTTGCTAAGAGTAGACACTGACTTGATGATAATCCATCAATCAAGATGTATCAAAATTACAGGAAACTGCCAATCATGATATTTATGCTTTTCTGCAAGAGGAAAATGAGGTGATAGTCTGACTGTGTACTTCCAGGAATTTTAACATCTGTTTTGTTCAAACTAATCTCATTGCACCAGATAAGTGTGCAGAGCTGACTTGCCTTTCGTCATGAAGCAAAAGAAGGCCTTTTTTGCCTTTTTTGCCATTATTTTCATTTTTATTACTCTGAGGAACAGTGCTCACACTTCAGTAACTCATATCTAGAGCTCAGAAGATCCTTCTCTGGATTGGCCTCAACAGGCAGTTTGAGTATTTTGTTTCTTTTGTAGGAATGCTGTATTTTGTGAAGAAGATTTTTTAAAAAAATCCACAAGCATTGTTTACTCCATATAAACACAGACAAAAAACTGAAGTACCCAAAGCCTATTGTTGTCATTAATGAATCTTTATTATAAGACTTTCATGATTTATTCTTCCTTTTGCTGAATCTTTACCCTGCTTGCAGAACATCAGAAGGATGTTGTTAGTACCTTTTCTGACTAATGATTTTTATTAGAAGGCATAAGATGTGACTCACTGAATTAACTATTAAAGAAAATAAACATGAAGTGGGTCATCCCAGAGTAATTTTTTTTCTTAGTTATCATGCCCTTAACTCTTTCAACACTCAACTGTAGCATTTATATATGGAATAGTCCCTGCAGTTCTCTTTGCAAGATTTTAAAAGTGGCTTGCTATTGCCTACTTTCTAAGAAGACGTGCCTAAGCTGGGATCCAGAACTTAGGGCCTCCCTGTTTGTAGATGCATGGAGATATAAAACAGGTGATGCAAAAGAATACACTTATTTTTTCTAAAGACAGTGGTAAACCTTTCCAAAACAGACACTTTGAGAGCATCCTGGGTAGCAGAAATGCTTTTATGGGATTTTCAGTTCTGATTCAAATTTGTGTTTATTAATTCTTCTGTTCGGTTCTTCTGTCCCATTTGTCCTCTGCTGAATCCAGAAGGGCATTGCTTATTGATGATGAGACATATCACATTACAGAAAGAGCATATGAAAGCACTTCTGATCTTGTGTCTGAAGTTGTTAAGACAAGTGATTGGTGTATATGTAGACATTTGGCTTTGTTGGAGGGTCTGATTCCCATGTTACCAGTGTTGTTTTGTTGTTTCTTTTTAACTTCACATCTACACCTAGGTCTAAACAGCAAAGATAACTTGAATAATTATTTGCATTATTTGAAATTACTGAAATTATGAATTGTATAATTGAAGCATGTAACAAGCTTACAAAACCTTACATTAGATCAATACTTCTAGAAAATTATACCTTTGAGGATTCCTAACATGATTTTATATAGCATATTCTTTTCATTGTATTACTATTTTAGTTTAATTTTCTTTTTAATTTATAAACCTCTAAATATTATATGTTATATGCTGCAACTATCTATCAGATTTTAGCCACAATATATTTCAAAAATACATTGTATTCAATATAATTTAATACAATGTATTAAGAAGAAAAAGTTTTAAGACTATCCATTATATTTACACATACTCAATTTCTTTGGGCTAACTGTAGAGATTTAAATGAAAATAAGGAAGCCCCATTAGTCATCATTATAATTTAATAACTTGGAACCTTTTGAGTCAATAAGTACATAGAAAAGTAAACTTTGCTATTATTGTTCTCTTGCAATTTAGAAAGTGACACGATCTTTTCATGAAAGTTAATTTAAAAGGTTCAGTGTTTCATGTCATAAAAGAATTGCTGACCAATCAGGAATCATAAAAATCAGAAAATTTTAGCCACCCACAGCAAAGCAGACCAAGATACAAATTACTAAAAATAATAAACTAGAACCATAACTTTCTGCCCTTAATTTCTTCATCATTTTTTTAAAGATAATCCATACTTCGCTATTTTAGCTTGCCTTAGCAGCCTTCTTCCTTGTTGCTTAACAAAAAGAAATCCCCAAAATGGTGCAGGTCTTCAAAAAGGAATAACAGGCTATAGCTAAAGAGAGCCTCTTTTAGCTTAATAAAAAGTAATAGTTCTTAAAATGATTAAGACATGAAAAGCAAAACTTACTGTCCATTTGTAAAATAAATTCTAAAATGGCTGCTTCTTCAACGACAAACTGATTGCAGTCTTGCCCTCAGCTTTCGGCACACAAGCTGCTTCAAAGTGCAGCTCCTGAAGCTTCTTGCAGATCTTTGGTTGAATTGGAGGACTTTCCCTAACCCAGGAGAGTCATATAAATTAAAGAATAATGGTTCCTTCTGTTGATAGTTGAAGAAGCTACATTCCAGGGGAAAAACCCTCAGGGATCCTTCCCTGGTTGTGTCGTCAGTTGGCCATCTTTTCACCTTTCACCTTTTCATCTTTGAATAAAATCCATTAGTTCATAGAACAGCTATAACCCAAGGATATTTAAAAGGCTACTCAAACTACTTCAGAGATGCAAACACATGTAGAAAGTTACTAAACAACTGAGGCAATTTCACATGTAGCTGACAATGCAGTAAATGCAGTAACTGTAATTTTGGAATATAAACCTGACAACAATTTTTATTTTTTTATTTTTTTGTTGTAGAAAGTTACTAAACAACTGAGGCAATTTCACATGTAGCTGACAATGCAGTAAATGCAGTAACTGTAATTTTGGAATATAAACCTGACAACAATTTTTATTTTTTTATTTTTTTGTTGTTGTTAGCTGCGAAGTCATGTCTGACCCATCGTGACCCCATGGACAG
>JAKJMR010000087.1:329110-341259 GCA_024449315.1 Daboia siamensis
CCCCCTCCCCCCTCCCCCCTCCCTGACTTCCCAGAGCTAAATACGGGGTATAAAAATACAAACAATCATAATCTATCTTATGCAAACAACAATAAACTATTAAATCTATCCCACTTTAACTCTTATAAAATAACTACAAGCAACATAAATATCACATCAATACTTATTCAAATGCTAAATGAAACTTTTTAGTCCCATATTTATTCTGAATATAATCAATCCATTTTTTCCACTCCATGATATATCTCTGTTGCGAATGGTCTTTCAAATACGCTGAAATCTTTGCCATTTCCGCCAGGTTGGAAACTTTTAAAGTCCATTCTTCTATAGTCGGCAGTTCTTCCTTCTTCCAATATTGCCCTACTAAAAATCTTGCTGCCGTAATTAAATTCAACATCAACTTAGTGTCCACAACAGTAGTATCAGTAATAATACCCAATAAAAACAATTGCGGACAAAACTTTATCCTTTTCTTAAATATCTTTTGCATGTTCCACCAGATTCTAATCCAAAAAGCTTTAACCTTTTTGCAGGTCCACCATATATGAAAATATGTTGCATCTTCACCACCACACCTCCAAAATTTAGGCTGACAGTTCAGATACATACTTGCTAATTTTTTAGGATCTAAGTGCCACCTATAAAACATTTTATAAAAATTCTCTCTTAGATTTTGAGCTTGCGTAAATCTTACATTTCTTACCCAAATCTTTTCCCAAGTATCCATTGTAATAACTTCTTGGAAATTCTGAGCCCACTTTATCATACAATCTTTAACAAGTTCTGTCTCTGAATCAATTTCTATCAATGCAAGATATATCCTTTTAATATGTGCTTGACCTTGATCTCTAATTTGCTTTACCAAATTTTCATCAATCATTGAAAAACCAGTTTTCTGGTCTTCCTTCCACCTGGCCTGTAATTGCCCATACTGAAACCAAGTTTGTACAATCTTTTCTTCTCTTAAAATATTATATGGCTTTAGTTGCCATACATTCCTTTCCAAACTTAAAATTTCCTTATATGTAATCACATCATGTTTGAACCCAACACTTATATTTTCTATTGCATGTTTCGGTATTGCCCATATAGGTATCTTATAATTTAACTTATGTCTATACTTTTCCCAAACTCGCAACAGAGCATATCTTAAAATATGCACCTTGAACACCTTATCCACCTTTTTATCATACAATAAATATGCATGCCAACCAAATAACAAATCATGACCTTCAAGATTTAATAATCTTACTTGTGTTAAATTAATCCAATCACTTATCGCTGACAAGGCAGCAGCTTCATAATATAATTTAAAATTAGGCATTTTAAGACCACCTCTCTCACGCGTATCCTGCATAATCTTAAATTTAACACGTGGCCTTTTCCCTGCCCAAACAAATTTATTAATACCCTTTTACCATTCCTCCAAATTTGAATCCTTTTTAAGAATAGGTATCATTTGAAATAAAAATAAAAATTTCGTCAAAACATTCATTTTCACTGCTGCAATTCTTCCCAATAAAGATAATTGTAATTTTTTCCAACTATCCAATTCTTTTTGAACTTTTGCCCATAACTTTTCATAATTATTTTTATATAACTTTACATTCGAGGGTAACAAATATTTAACCCCAAATATTTAACCCTTTTAACAATTTCAAATCCCATTAGCTCTTCTAAAACAGCCTTTTGTGATACTGTCATATTCTTAGACAACATTTTAGTTTTTTGTACGTTAACCTTAAACCCAGAAACTTTCCTATATTGCGTTATTATCTCCATCAGTTCTACAACTGAGTCTTCAGGCTGAGTCACCGTAACCAAATCATCTGCAAACGCCCTCAGTCTATAATCCTGATCTCTTATTTGAATTCCCCTAATTTTTTCCGAGTCCCGTATTTTAATCAATAATATCTCCAATGTCAAAACAAATAATAAAGGTGACAATGGGCACCCCTGCCTCGTACCCTTTTCAATGTTACATTCTTCCGTCAAACTATTATTAACTATTATACGGGCTATTTGCTTTTGATATAATGCCCTAATTGGTTGTAAAAATTTATCCCCAAAATTCATTTTATCTAATACTTTCAACAAAAATTGCCAATCCAATTGATCAAAGGCTTTTTCAGCATCCAAAAAGATCAACGCTGCAGGGATCTGATTGTTACTTTCCAGAAATTCCAACAAATCAACTATATGCCTCATGTTGTTCTTCATTTGTCTACCACTTATAAACCCAGTTTGATCACCATGAATTACTTGTTGCAATACCCTCATTAATCTATTAGCTAAAACCTTAGCAAATATCTTGTAGTCCGTATTCAAAAGTGATATTGGCCTATAATTTTTTGCATGGGTGAAATCCTGATCTTCCTTTGGAATCAAAGAAATAAAAGCAGTTTTCCAGGACGGGGGCACCCCTCCTCCCTTTTGAATTGTCTGAAACAATTCCCTTAATGGCTTTACCATCTCTAACTGCAAATTTTTATAATACACAGCAGTCAAACCATCAGTACCTGGAGCCTTACCCACTTTCAATTGTTTAATTGCTGAAAAAATTTCTTCCTCAGTTATCAATTGATTCATCTCTTCCTTTTGTTCTTTTGTAAGAACAGGAATATTAGCATTCATCAGATATGCATCAATATCTGCCTCACTAATCTTATCTGTAGCATATAATTTAGAGTAAAAATCAACAAAAGTCTTCTTAATAAGATTCTGCTGATACACTACCTTACCCTTATGTTCTATTCTATCTATATTAGAAGCCCTTTGCTTCTTCTTTAACAAATAAGCTAACCATCTACCTGGTTTATTAGCATTGCAAAAAGTATTATTTCTAACATACTGTATGTTAGTTGCAACTTGATCAGCCATCAACTTGTCAAACTGTCCCCTTAATAAATTAATTACCTTTTTAATCTTCACATCCGATGGATTCAAAATTAAGGCGTTTTCTTTTTCCCTAATTTCATTCTCTAATTCCTTCCTCCTGAATTCCAAATTATGTCTATATTTGTTATTCAGATATATTAATACACCTCTCATATAAGCTTTACTAGCATCCCAAACCATCTCAATAGAAGTACCTTTATACATATTAATTTTAAAAAAATCCTTCATCTGTTTTTTACATTCTTCCACATTTTCCTGATTTCTAAACAAGTTCTCATTTAGACGCCAGGAACGCCTATCTCTGTTATCCTTATCTATCTTTAACCAGACTGGACTATGATCAGACATAGTTCTTGGACAAATCTTAATCTTCTTAGTCCTGGAAAAGAAATCAGTAGTAATTAGTATAAAGTCAATCCTAGAAAAAGATTGATGTCTATCGGAAAAAAAAGTATAGTCCTTCTCTTGCAGATTTCTTTCTCTCCAAATATCTCGCAGTTCCAAATCATCCTTCATTTCAAAAAAAGATTTAGGCAGTTTAGCATGACTTGGGACACTTTTTAAAAAAACCACTCTTATCCATTTGTACATCCAAAACACCGTTCCAGTCTCCCATAAAAATAAAAGATTTATAATCCCACTGAGTAATCTTGCTGTGTAATAAACTATAAAAATCTGCTTGTTATTGATTAGGAGCATATAATCCAACCAGAAGTGTTTTCTTGCCTTCTATTAACAGTTCAATTATAACATATCTTCCTTGTTTATCTGCTTCAATTAACTCCGCTGTCAAAGTATTCTTAACATAAACAACCACTCCATTTTTCTTATCCATTGCAGAAGCAATAAATTGTGTACCCAGTCTTGAATTTAATAAGTACTTTTGATCCATAACACTGATATGTGTTTCTTGTAAACAAATAACATCATTCTTAAATTGTTTTAAATATTGAAAAACTTTCTTTCTCTTCTGTGGTGAATTTAAGCCATTAACATTCCAAGTTAGAAACTTTGTCGCCATCCTTCGCGACCCGAAGCTTTTGGAGCGCTTCTCCCAAGATCACCTGCACTTTCTTAGGTCGCGCTCCTCCCACAGCTTCACTATAAGTAAGTTTTGGAGGTGCCATCATAACTTTCTGCTGATCTTGTTCTTGCTCTCGTCTCATTCGTCTCGAAGCAGCACGCGTCATCCTCTGGTCTCTGGCCTCCTCCGATGATACTGAAATTTGATCCACTCCTATAGCTTTCTCATCTGTCTGCGTTGTTCCTTCAGCACCTTGTAAATTCTCACTGCGTAGTTGAGGCTCTCCCTCGCCATTCTTCTTTGTAGATTCCAAAAGTGGTATGGGGACTGCTTTTAAAACATTACTATAAAAATCACGTGCCTCCAACACTGTAATAAGACGATATCTCATACCCTCATGCATCACCACCATGCCCATTGATATCTCCCATCTGAACTTGATATCACATCGTCTTAATTCTTGTGCCAAAAAGGCAAACTCCTTCCTTCTCCTTAGAATTCTTGGAGGGATCTCTTTTAAAATCAAGACTTCTTGCTCAGCAATTGCGAATTTAGTATTATAAAAGGCTTGGATAACCTCATTTCTAATTGCTCTGTTTGTAAAATAAACCACCACATCTCTGGGTAATTTCCTTTGTCTTGCAATCCATGAATTAACACGGAAAATTTTGTCTATATTTTCCATAATTGCATCTGCAGGTCGCCCCAGCACCCCTTCCAAAGCCTCAGAAACAATTTTCTTAAAATTTTCTTTAGAATCCTCTTTTAAGCCTTGAATTCTCACAGCAAACTCCATCTCATGGTACTGTACCAAAGTCAGATCACTATCAATTTTCTCCACCACATTTTCAGTCTCTGTCATTTTTTCATCTAATCTAATATTATTTTGGCTGAGATCTTCCACTCTTTCGTCCAAGCGCTCAATACACACAGCCATGCCTTGAAATACAAGCAAAATGTCTGCCCTTATTTCTGTTAACTTCTCATCAAGAAGCTCCGTGAGCTTTTCATCCATAAACTCAGCTAATTGTTGCGATTGCTTTTCCATAGCCTCTTTCATCACATTCTGCAAATCTTTAATTGTAAAAGTTGGTACAGGTGCAGGTGCAGATGCAGGGGGAAGGGGCAATAAAGCTTGTAACGAAGACTGCTGCACCGGAGAAGCCCCCGCACTTCTAAGAACTTTAGAGGATTTGGCAGCCATTTTCACCCACTATTGCCTGCTACGCACTTTCACTTTCAAACTCCACAAAGTCCATTGAGTTAAAGATCCTAAAATCACTTTCACCTGGATCTTCTGTACCGCTCTGCCTGCATCCAAGTTCTCAAAGGTTCTCTCTTGCTGGCAGGAAATGATTGCAGACGCCCTGCTCTGCTCCAAAAAGCACGGAGCAGAGGCATCCCGCAATCCAGAGCAAACCCAGGCTTTGGGGGGGCTCAATCCTTCAGCCGCCAAAACTTTTAGCTCTGGCGGCCCTGGAGAGCTCTACGCCTACCTGGGTGCTCACCCCTTCCTCTTCTCCCGAGGAGGGGGCTTCCAAGCTGCCAAAACAGCTGATCGGCGCTGTTTTCAGCAGCTCACGGAACCAGCGGGGCTGACAGCCAAAAATGGCTGCCTGGGGCGACGCCTTACCACCCAGAAGCCCTAGCTCCAACCTTCTTGATGGCTCACATTTGCATGTCTATAGAACTGGTTTTCTGCTTGGGGAGAAGGAGACCTGAGACTGTTAAGAAAACTGGGCATGCTTTCCTGGTTCTTCAATTTCTTTTTAGGAAATATATTTTTCTGCCCTTTTAATATTTTGTTCTCTGGGGAGCTGACTTCCCTCAATACCTCAAGCCTAAATGTTGTCATTCCTTATGCAATACTAGAAGTGGGTAGCTTATGTTAAGGATTCTGAGTTATAGTCAGCATTTCATATTATGTTTTAATCTTAATTCAGAGTGGGGCAAAACAGCTTACCAATCAAATATACATACACATGTATTTTTTTTAAAAAAGTATTTTCATATCAGGAATAAAATTGAGATTTTAAAAATGCATAAATACGATAGCCCCCTAGCTAGAGGGACATGTGATCCTCTGTAGCATCCATATTTATTTTAAAATAATTACAGATTTTGCCTATTCTCCAAAGACAGGACCCAAGAGAGGCAAAATGTGAAGCGGGACAATTATTGTAGCTTGTCTAAGGATATTAGGTGTGCAACTCTGTCTGTTCTGTCACTTAAGATTCCAGAGTAGTTAATAAGGGCAGAGGAAACAGTTATTCAGAACATTTATCTTTTGTTTCCACAGAGGACTTTTTCTTATTTTT
Source organism: Daboia siamensis (assembly GCA_024449315.1). NCBI lineage: Eukaryota > Metazoa > Chordata > Lepidosauria > Squamata > Viperidae > Daboia > Daboia siamensis. The sequence continues at coordinate 335,351 of JAKJMR010000087.1, forward strand.
TTCAGACTTGGGAGGGACAGTTTGGGCTTAAATGTAACTGAGGCTGTAAGATCTTTATTTGCAGTTATGCCATCTGCCATTTTACAAATAACAGTGCTACAATTCTGCAGAATAGTCTTGGTTTTGTTCAAGCTTTGTGTAGAACTGGAAACCTTAGGGCTTTTCACACATTGTTCCTACACATATTTGCTGGAAATAAACTTCATTCAAATCAATGGGGTTTACTTCTGAATAAACAATCAATAATAATAATAATAATAATAATAATAATAATAATAATAATAATAATAATAATAATAATAATAATAATAATAATAATAAAGTTCAGCCTGCAGAAGCAAAAATATCTCTAACTGTATTGACTGCTGATCTGTATTACTTGGGAAAAACAGCTTTAATCTTCATGTTTCTTTCTTTTTTTCCGCAGCCTTCTTAAGATCATGGAGAAAAGGCAAAATATGTTTGTGTGTAAATAGGCTCTGCTCCTCTGAATGCACATGTATACAGGTAGTCCTCAACTTATGACCACAACTGAGCCCCAAATTTATGTTGCTAAGTGAGAAATTTGTTAAGTGAGTTTTGCCTCATTTTATGACTTTTCTTGCCACATTTTGTTAAGTGAATCACTGCAATTGTTAAATTAATAATAAGATTGTTAAGTGAATTTGGTTTCCCCATTGACTTTGCTTATCAGACGGTCGCAAAAGTGAATCACATGACTCCAGGACACTGCAACTGTCATAAATGTGAGTCAGTTGTCAAGCATCCCAATGTAAATCACATGACCACAGGGATGCTACAACAGTCATAAGTATGAAAAATCACTTTTTACAGTGTTGTTGTAACTTTGAATGGTCACTAAATGAACTGTTGTAGGTTGCAGACTGTTCCCAACTTAGTTATTTAGTGCAATTTTCATATGTGAAAGTTCAGGGAATGCTGAAAAAAAGGAATTTATTATAAGATAAGCAGAAAAATAGTATTAACTTTTCTGATTTACATCTTTTCAAACTAATACTTTTGGTCATTGTCCAATTATTATAAAGTTGTTCCATACACCTGGTTGCAAAATGTAAACTTTTATTTGAAAGAAATAGCTACTTCCCTCTGGACAATTAGATGCAACCTGTATTACTGGCAGATCTCAGATCAATTCACCTTTTCAGCAGAAGCTTCAAGATGTTTGTACTGCGGTGGCTATCAAGTCTGAACAAGGTATATCCAGACAGGCTCTAATTATCCTTTCTTAGTACTTCAAGAGCATGCCTTCTCACTTTATCTGAGCATTTCTTTCAGCAAAAAAGCATAAGAACAGCTATGAAAATAATCAATGTTGGGGTTAATGACCAATACATTACAGAGAACAGGTACACATTCTGTAACAGACTTCTATTACAATTACTCCTTGACTAAGAACCATTTATTTACAGCTGTTTGAAGCTAAAGCAACACTGAAAAAAGTCATTTACAACTGGTATTGGCTCATTCAATCATTGCAAAATTCCTATGGGCCCATGGTCAAATTTAAATGCCTGGCAATGGCATGCATTTATGATGGTTGCAACATCCCAGGGTCATGTGATCACACGGTGGTGTAGTGGTTATAATGCAGTATGGCTGTATTGGAGACTGACTCTGTCCACTGCCAGGAGTTCATTCCTGACTGGCTCAAGGTTGATTCAGTGTTCCACACTTCTGAGGTTGGTAAAATGAAGACCCAGATTTTGGGGGGCAATATGTTGACTATAAAATGTTTAAAGAGTGCTGTAAAGCAGGTCTTTTCAACCAGTGGTACGGGTACCACCTGTGGTACATTGGCACCTGGCAGGTGGTATGCAACAATCCTAGAGAAGTGATAGTGGGGGAGGGGAATGAGTTGCACCAGTGGCAGCACTGCACAAGCCTGAGCGAGAGACGGCTGGAGCTGCAGGGCTGTCAGGGTTCAGTGGAAGTGCCAGGATCAGCACTTCTTCGGGGCTGTCAGGGCTCAGCGGAAGCACCAGGATCAGTGCCAGGTTCCAGCTGGAGCTCGGCACTGATCCTGGGGCTTCTGCTGAGCCCAGAAGAAGTGCTGATCAGCTGGAATGTTGCAGCATTTCCAGGGTCTTGTGATTTACATTCATATGCTTGGCAACTGATTCATATTTATGATGGTCACAGTGTCCCAGGGTCATGTGAAGTGACCAAAACCTGCTGCAACCACCCAGCAGATGGGGGAAATAAAAACCAAACACCCCACCCACCCCACACCTGCTGCCAATCCTCAACAAAAATGCTCACAACAATGAAAACCTCGGACAGGAGGAAGAGTGCTGCCGGGCAGGCGGACAGATATCTTGCTTGGCTGTGGCTTGGGGGGAACTTTTTCCAGTGCCATTGTAACTTTGAACAGTCATTAAGCAAACTTGTAAGTCGAGGACTATCTGTACATCACTTTTTCCCTTTTTTTTTTTTAGTCATCAAGTTTTTGACACCTTGCTAGGCGACTGGTGGTACTTGGATGTTGCCATATCCTAAAAGTGGTACAATGGGTGAAAAGGTTGAAAAGCCCTGCTGTAAGGCACAATTAAGTGGCATATAAGGTCTACGTGCTGTTGCTATTACCATTTGTATTACCCAGCCAGCTTCTGAAAAGCAAAGTCAGTGTGGGAGACCAGTTTTGCTTAATGGCTGTGTGATTTATTTAACAACTGCAGTGATTCATTTAGTAACTGTGACAAAAAGCTCATAAAATCAGGCATGACTCACTTAACTTGCTGAGCAACGGAAGTTCTGGTCCCAAAATCTAGTCCTAAATCAAGGACTTCCTGTGACATTTGAAGCTAGTCTACCGAATCCATTCTATAGTAAAATGAACCTCAGAATCCACAGATGGATACAAAGATGTTCCAGATGACTGTTTTATAAATTCTTGTTTTTTTCCCTAATGATATTCAGGCAATACAGAGAATAAAGAAGAATTAAAAATAGTATTGAGGATTCATTAAAACTTGAGAGTCATAGGGAAAACAAGCAATAGAGCACATAAAGAATATAATAAAGCTTCCCATCAAATTGAAATTGGGAAAGAGACAGTGAACAGGAGTGTGATAGAGGGATGGAGTTGTGTGAAAGGCTCATGATAAAAAGCTCATTATCACAAGGGCTCTCACTCCTGATTTAGGGAACAACTGCTAAATGGAGAAGGAATAAAATGGCTTCAGCTGCCTTTTAGAGAGCTCCTATCCAGTAAGAATGGGACCGATTCTTCTTCCTTCTTTAGAATGCACACGTTTACACCCTTTCTGCATCATAAAAAGTTCAGCAGCTGAATGAATGCTTTAGCATTTCCTTTATCCTTTTGGTTTTTGTCATTTCCATTTGATATAATTGATTTTAAGGCAATGGGCAATGCCTCGGAATACAAACTTTTGTTATCTTCTTTGGCTTTGATTGATTTCTTCTGGAGGCACTGATATACTGTGCTGTTCACGGATGGTTAGTATCTAGCTTCTACTGCATTAGTAACACTATTAACAAACCAGACAAGTTCCTTCCAGGGAAAGCTCTTGCAAAGCAAACATAAACGCTCCTGAAATATAGAAAAATATACAGAAATAAAATGTAGATCCTCACATTCACAACACAGAGCAGTTTAGTAAAAATCAACAGAAATTCTGTCTACCTTATAATACCATATATAAATATTTTGTAATGATTTTATATACTTTTCAAAGATTTTATATACTTATCAACAGATTAAAAAGAAGCAAAAGATTTAGATCTTTCAGCTTTTCAATGAAGATTACCAAATAAATTCCTTATAAATAAATGAAATGAGCAACAAAGATGATTAGGGGACTAGAGACTAAAACATATAAAGAACTGTTGCTGGAATTGGGCATATCTGGTTTAACGAAGAGAAGGGCGAGGGGTGACATGATAGCAGTGTTCCAATATCTCAGTGGTTGCCACAAAGAACAGGGAGTCAAGCTATTCTCCAAAGCACCTCAAGGCAAGACAAGAAGCAATGGATGGAAACTAATCAAAGAGAGAAGCAACCTAGAACTAAGGATAAATTTCTTGACAGTTAGAGCAATTAATCAGTGGAACAACAGAAGTTGTGAATGCTCCAACATTGGAAGTTTTTAAGAAGAGACTGGACAGCTATTTGTCTGAAATGGTATAGGGTTTCCTGTCTGAGCAGGGGGTTGGACTAGAAGACATCCAAGGTCCTTTTCATCTCTTTTATTCTATTCTATTTTTTTAACTCTTCATTTGTAATATAACATTACATTTGATTTTTGATTTTCAGGAAAGGATGCCTAAGCTAATACACGGAAAAGCAGCATCCATCCACAAAAGGAAGTTTTGAATAGACTTGTGGGAACTCAGGGGTTTCAGAATACAGGCAGCCCTTGACTTACGACCACAATTGAGCCCAAACTTTCTGTTGCTAAGTGAGACATTTGTTAAGTGAGTTTTGCTCCATTTTATGACATTTCTTGACACAGTTAAGGGAATCACTGTAGTTGTTAAATTAGTAATAAGGTTGTTAAGTGAATCTGGCTTCCCCATTGACTTTGCTTGTCAGAAGGTCACAAAGGTTGATTATATAGTCTCAGGACATTGCAGCTGTCATAAATATGAGTCAGTTACCAAGCATCTGAATTTTGATCAGGTGACCACGGGAATGCTGCAATGGTTGTAAGTGTGAAAAATAATCATAAGCTTATTCAGTGCTGTTGTAACTTCAAATGATCACTAAATGAACTGGTGTAAGTTGAAGACTACCTGGTATGAAATAATTTTAGGAGAAAATGTATGTATGTGTATGTATGTATTTATGTATACACATGGAATACCCCAGTGCAGTTTCATATGATGCATTGGCAACACTCCTAGAATCAAACAGATCAGCTTTAGTCTGAATGGGTTGATTGGCTAAATACACATCAAATCAAGGATACTGACAATGCATGTGACATTATTAAGGGTGTAGATGTAGAATAGCATCTAGAATTATGTTTCTTTTATGTAACAGTCAACCACATGGGGCATAACTGCTCAATTTATGAGTCTAATACTGAAGCAAAAACTGTCAAAGAATATTTCATCTCTCATTGCATAGACAGTAATTATGCAACAAACGTTATCTAAGGTCACAGCAATTCCATCTCCACCACTTTTCCCTTTAGAGAGATATCCAAGTAGAGAAGGTGCCGTTTGAGCAGGCTGCATTTAGAAGAGAATCTGACTCCAGGCTAAACTTCAACTTGAGTAAATCAGCACACCAGCTAGTAGATATTGCAGATAGTTTCATCAAAGAAAAATTGATTTGGCTGCCTCTGCTACTTTAAGAAATAGATAGCTATAGAAAAAAATCTTTATAGCATGGAGATAATAGAAGTTGGACTGAGGTAGGTCAGCTTATCTTAACTGATTAATCAGTTTCAATGTTTTTAGCCTAATCAGTCTCAAGACCTTATAACGCAGACCTTATAGCCCAAATCTCCCAATCTTCTTCATCCCAGTCAATTAAATCATCTTAGGTTTTCTGGCATGGATTTGTGATGATGGGGATGATGATCATGATGATGATGATCATGATGATGTTTAGGCATCAGAAAGGAGCCTGTGCGACTGTTCCTTCCCACTTCTTGATTTAACTTTTTCCTGCATGATGTTATATTAACTAAAAATATGTTATTAAGTTTGGAGGCTGTAGGGATAGATATATGCAGGGCCTATGCTGATACCCAGGAGTGTCTACTCCTAGCAGATAGGCATTCTGATAGGTAAGACTGAAAACCAAAACAAAGATGTAAGGGTGAGATGGAGGATCAAGGGAAGCTCTCTAGGACTTTTGTCTTCATCTCTGTGTAGACTATAAGAATCTAAACACTGTGAGTGTGCAAAATAAATACCCT
>JAKJMR010000087.1:341659-360756 GCA_024449315.1 Daboia siamensis
AGGAGGGGGATGAGTAGAAGACAGCCTTCAACTGCCCCTTGGGTAGCTACCAGTTCAAGGTCATGCCATTTGGACTGCAGGGGCCCCCAGCTGTATTTATGCAGCTGTATTTATGCAGTATTTATGCAGTTGATCCTACATGATCACCTATACAAAGGGGTCCTGGTGTATCTTGATGACATCCTGATATACAGTAAGAATATGACTGACCACATAAAACTGGTCAGAGAAGTGTTAAAGAAACTATTGAAAGCCAAGGTAAAGGTAAAGGTTTCCCCGCACATGTGTGCTAGTCGTTTCTGACTCTAGGGGCCGGTGCTCATCTCCGTTTCAAAGCCGAAGAGCCAGCGCTTGTCTGAGGATGTCTCCGTGGTCATGTGGTCAGCATGACTAGACACCAAAGGCGCACGGAATGCTGTTACCTTCCCACCGTAGTGGTCCCTATTTTTCTACTTGCATTTTTACGTGCTTTCAAACTGCTAGGTGGGCAGAAGCTGGGATGAGTAACAGGTGCTCACTTTGCTACGCGGCACTCGGGATTCAACCTGCCAAACTGCTGACCTTCTGATTGACAAGCTCAGCATCCTAACCCACTGAGCCACCACGTCCCTATTTTGTCTTTATAGTGGAAGAAGGGATCATTAGCCTTTGGTAAGCAGTTGGCATCACATGGGGGGAGTTAGTTTTACTCAAAGTAAGACTAATATTTAATCTATTCTAAATTTAATTGTGAGAATTAATTTAGTTTTGAAGTTTGTAAAGCATGCTTAACTTTTCCCCCTCCAAAGTATATTGTGTGAAAAGGACCATAGAGTTGTTATGACAATAAAATATTGGAAGAAATTCATTTTTTTTTAAATTTCAGGATAAAGCACAGGATATAAATAGTTCAAGTAAATATAGATTTCAACTAGTCAAGAAATTGTCAAAGGCAGCACTACAACAGTGTGTTAAAAGTCAACAAATCTAATTATGGCTTATTCTTTTGTTTAGAAATTCATACTTATACTGGCTTTTTTGGCAAATGAAAATAGAATTAAGCTTATTTTACAGTTCAATCCCTTTTTTAGTTTGGCATAAATAAATGTGGCAGAAAGGTCTTTGGCTAGCATTCCCCATCCTTGACAGCCTTATCGGGAGCACAATAGATCAGTTCACAAAGAAAACATAACCTTTTAGTGAGAAGTTTTATTTGTGTGATCTTGTTTTCTGGGTTCTCAAATAAAGATATATCCTACAGATGAATGCATTTATCTGAAGCTGCTTTTAATTTCAGAATGCTAGGCCTGTAGCTAGTTTAAATTCATGTATTTCTTTGGTATGCAGATGTAGCAGAAATAGCCTTAAACCTTATAGTAAAAAAGTCCATTTCAAAGGATATGATAATGAGGTTGCATCCCTTAAAGTCAAGCGGCAGCAGCAGCAAGAACAACACAAAAACAGTAAGAAACTCAGGCATTGGGGGGGAACCCTTTCCCTGTTTTCGTTGAATTAAAGGATGCCCCAAGCAAATGTTTTCCCTTATGCTTATTGCGTGAAAAATAAAAAGAAGAGTGTATGTATTCTGGGAGTTAGTTTATTATACTTATCAAAGTAGGAGGCTAGATACTAGGAGTAAAGCCAGCTGTATCTCTCTGCCCTAGGAAAGGTGTAGTGACAAGACACTTTTGAAATCTTGCCTGGAAAATTGCAAGGATTTGTCTAGGACAGTGATGGCGAACCTTTTGGAGACCGAGTGCCCAAACTGCAACCCAAAATCCACTTATGTATCATTGGGTGCTGGGTGGGTGTGGCCCATTGGGTGGGCGTGGCCCATTGGGTGGGCGTGGCTGTGGTGGTAACAGCAGACTGGGTGGGACTAAAAAGTTCAATCAATCAATTCCAACTTGGCAAGATCTTTATTTTTCCCATGAGAAGTTGAAATTGATTGATTGATTGAACCCTTATCTTTTTGCACACAGTGGTCAAGGCCTAAAGTGAAAAGGTTTTATAAAACCCAGCTGAAGGCCTAGGACTGGGGTGATGGCGCACGTACCCACAGAGAGGGCTGTGCGTGCCACCTGTGGCATGCATGCCATAGGTTCACTACCACGGGTCTAGGAAGTCACCAAAAGTCAATGTTGCAGGACTCAACACTGACTTGAAGGCACAAACAAACAAGATAGATGAATAGTGCGGCAATAGATTCATAATTGAAGATTAGACCTGTTTTCCATCTTTCATTCACAGATTGTCCTAATGTGGGTGTCAGGACCTACCCCAATCCACATCTTAGGAAAACAAAAACTCTTGGAGTCAGTTCTAGTCCAAAAGGAATTTTTACTAGGACATGCTTGGTTGTGGAAATACAAGACAGGACTTAGTATTGTTTTACAAATTGAAACTTTATAAAGGGTTCCCGGTTCACACACTCCCTTCCCTCAACCCCATTTGGTCAGCCCCCATCATTTTACTTTGTGTCATCCCTTTCATGGGAAAAAAAGGAACTTCGAATCTTTATGGTTATTGCCTTCTTCCTCTACAGATTTAAATGAAGACACAGGCCAGATGCCTTCTTCTCTAACCCTCCCTTTTGTTCCCCCAGTTCAAAAGGGTTCCCTTGGTCTTTGAAATAAGCTAAGGCAGGCTGAATCCACATGCGCTCCTCCTTCCTCAGGAGATGGCAGAATCCATGGGAGGGATAATGTTTTAAACATACATTTATGAATGTGATATAAATGGATTCTGACAGTCCGCTCTCCTTAAAAGAAAGATATGTCCATCTGTAGGGAAAGAAAAGAAAAAGAAAAAAAAACATATAAATTTTAACCCTGTTTGTTCGGATATTCTGTATGAAATCTCTTAAGCAGCTTTGGTGCTTTAACATGGTATTTGCTGACCCATTCATTTTCTGAGGAGGGGAGGTGTTTCCAAGCCACTAAATATTGGGTCGTTCCATGATGTTTTCTGGAATCCAAAATTTCTTTCACCTCAAAATGTTGTTCCCCTTCCACCATGATGGGAGGTGGTGATGGTGGGATTTTTGTTCGTAGGGGAGATTGTTGTTCACTCTTTATTAGGCTACAGTGAAAGATTGGGTGTATTTGTCTAAGATTTTTAGGTAGTCCTAATTCAACTGTTACTGGGTTTATGATTCTTTTAATTGGAAAAGGTCCAATATTTTTTGGTCCTAGTTTTTTACAGGGTTGGAGTGATTTAAGGTATTTTGTGGACAGATATACCATCTCTCCCACTTTTAACGGTGTGGGATCGGCTCTTTTCCTGTCTGCCTGTGTTATGCTAGTCTAGCATCTGTTAATGTTTTTCTGACAATAGGCCAGGTGTATTGTAATTGAGCAATCAATTCCTTTAGTTCTGGAATTACCGGTTCTTTTGGGGTTAGTTCAGGTATGGGGTTGAAGCTTTGGCCTGTAGCTACTTGAAAAGGAGTGTAACCTGTACTGGAGTGGACTGCATTATTATATGCCACTTCTGCGAAAGGCAGTAGGTCTATCCAGTTTTCCTGCTGAAAATTTACATAACATCTTAAATATTGCTCAAGTACTGAGTTAGGTCTTTCACATTGCCCGTTAGCTTGAGGATGATGACTAGATGTCAATCCTTGGGTAGTTCCTAACAGGGATAAGAATTCCTTCCAAAATGCCGAGGTAAATTGCACCCCTCTGTCAGATATGATGTGTAGTGGTGCCCCGTGCAATCTGTAAATATGCTGTACAAAAAGTTTTGCTAATGCTTTTGCAGTTGGAATTTTTTGGCAAGGTATGAAATGAGCTTGTTTAGAGAACAGATCTGTGACAGTCCAGACAACAGTGTTTCCGTTGCTTTTTGGTAGTTCTACGATAAAGTCCATGGCTATTTCTTTCCATGGGGTTGAGGGATTCGCCACTGGTTGTAACAGTCCTGGCAATTTCCCTTGCAACCTGTTAGCCATTGCGCAAATTTGACAACTGCTCACATAGCTTTCTATGTCTTTTTTTCATAGATGGCCACCAAAATTGCCTTTTAGTTAAGTGCAATGTTTTTACAATGTTCTGCTGATTTTGTATCATGGCACAGTTGCATGAAATTGATCTTCTGGGTGGTAGGTATGTATAACTTCTCACCCACCAAAGGTAACCCATCTTTAATTGTGCACACATGCCTATTTTTCTGGAACCATTCGTTGCTTTCCAAGGACTTTCGGAATTCTGTTCCGGTTTGGCTATTTACTTCTGGCTTCAATTTTACTTGTGCCCTGGTGGTGACTGGTGCTGCCAGTTGTTGTTCTGGTACAAGTGGCTTAAAGTCAGTTACTCGTGTGCTGTTATATTGGGGCATGCGAGATAAAGTGTCTGCCAGGAAGTTCTTCCCCCCCTGGCAAGTGTTTGAGAGTGAAATTGAATCGGTGAAAGTGTTGAGACCAGCGGGCTTGCTTAGGAGTGAGTTTCCTGGGCATCTTTAGTGCTTCTAAATTTTTGTGGTCTGTCCAGACCTGGAAAGGTATTTTATTCCCCTCCAAAAATTGGCACCATGTTAATAATGACCACCTTAATGAGAATGCTTCTTTCTCCCATATTAGCCACCGTTGTTCTGTTTCCGTGAGTTTTCTGGATGTATATGCGCAAGGTTGCAACGTCCCCTCATCATTTTCCTGTAATAATACGGCTCCTACTGCTACATCGCTCGCATCTGCCTGTATTAAAAAAGGTTTGTCGGGATCTGGGTGTTTTAGTACAGGTTCAGCAGAAAAGAGTCTCTTTAGCCTCTCAAATGCTGCTTGACATTCCATTGTCCATTTTAGAGGCTGGCTGGATTTCACGGGGGGGCCCCCTTCATTTTCAACAAGTTTGTGAGAGACATGGCCAAATGCGGGGATGAATTGGCTGTAGAAATTTGCAAACCCCAGGAAACTTTGCAACTGCTTCCATGTGTGTGTGGAGGTGCCCACTCTAATACTGCCCTGACTGTCTCAGGGTCCATTTTAATGCCCTCTGGAGATACACGATATCCTAGGTAGTCATTTTTTTTCCTGATGGAATTCACACTTCGATAATTTAGCATATAAGTGGGCAGCTCACAACTTTTTCAGGACTGCTCTGACTAGTTTGATATGTTTCTCTTTGTTCTCTGGGAAGATAAGAATGTCATCCAGGTAAACCAGGACCCCCTTATATAGGTGCTCCCTTAGCACATCATTAATTAATTGCATAAAGACTGCGGGGGCTCCTTGTAATACTTTGAATTGGTAGCACCCCATTGGGCAGTTGAATGCAGTCTTCCATTCATCTCTTTCCTTAATCCTGATAGGGTAATATGCTTCTCTCAGATCCAGTTTAGTAAACATCCTTCCTTTCAATAGGTGGGATAGCATATCCTTCATTAGGGGTAGAGGGTACAGATTACATTCACTAATTGTGTTCAGATTTCTGTAATCCACACACAAACGGAAAGAACCATCTTTCTTCTCCCTGACCAGGATTGGGGCTGCCACTTTGGGTTTGGCAGGCTTGATGAACCCTCTTTCTAAGTTTTTCTTTATGAATCTTTCCATTTCTGCCATTTCCCTTGGGCTCATGGCATACATCCTGGGTTTTGGGAGTTTTGCCCCGGGTTTGAATTCTATGACACAGTCTGTGGGGCGGTGGGGGGCAAGCTCATCTGCCCGCTCCTCACTGAAAACCTCAGCAAGGTCCCTGTATTCCTCCGGTATCTCTGGTAACCCCTTCTCTTTCCCCACTGCTGCTGTCTCCTCCCTTCAGGTTGGGGGGGTGCTTTGGGGGGTTACGTTTTCCTGCTCCCCTTTTGGTAAGTTGAATTCTGCTGTCCTCCAGTTTATCCCAGGGTTCCATTTCTTCAGCCATTCCAGTCCTAAAATCATTGGGCATTTCATGCCTGGGATCACTATAAACATTATGTCTTCCTCATGAGACCCCAGGGACAGGTGAATTGGTAAAGTGGCTAGGGTAGCTGGTCCCCCCCCTGCTATTGATCCATCTAATTGACTAAAGGAGATTGGTTGTTTTAGTCTCCTCACTGGGATGCTCAATCTCTCCACCAGCGTTGAGCGGATGAGGCAGTGGATGCAGCCAGAGTCTATCAGAGCTTTTATTTTGAAGGCTTTAGGCATAGAGGAAGCTAATAGTCACTGTCTTAAGTATAGGTGGAAGGGGTCCACTTATCAATGGTTCTCCCTCTGAGCTGTCTTCTGAGGTGTCCACTGCCCCTGCGGTGTAGGCCGGAGTCCAATCTCAGTTCCTGGCAGGAATTGTGGACTCTAAAGCCCCTGTCTCCTTTATGGAAGATTCTTTTGGGTTACCTTGGGGTTTCCCTAGTTTCTTGGGGGGTGATGACTCTGTTTTATGCTGGGGGTTTTTTGAGCGGCATTCTGCGGTGCGGTGACCCTCTCTCCTGCATTTGAAACAGCCTGTTGATTTTTTAGCTGTGGGCGGTGGGTTCTCCCTCTCACGTGTTTGCTCGGTTGGCGGGTGGCCCCATGGTTTCCCCAGAAGGTGTCTCTTCAGTAGGTCTATCTCCCCCTCCTCTGCCAGGACTTAAGAGTCATCGAGATGGTGTGGGTCTCCTTGAGGCAGGCAAGCATCATACAGGTCATAGTTTAGCCTGTCTTTGAAATGGCTAAGGAGGATGTCTTCTGGCCAGTTCAGCTTGCTGGTAATGGCTCAGAATTCTTGCGTGTATTCAGCCACCGGCCATCTGCCCTGCCTAATTGTTTTGATTCTCTCCCGGGCTTTACAATCAGCCAAGGGATCTTCGAAATGCCGCCTCAAGGATGGCATGAACCAGTTGAAATTGTTGAGTTCTGGGGTGTTGGAGTCATGTAGGTTCACCACCCAGTCTGCAGCCCGTCCATCCAGGGCAGATTGCACAATTTGGATGCGGGTTTTGTCACTGGGGATGTCCTGTCCGTATTCTTCCATATAAGGACATGGGTTAAGAAAACCCCCAATTGTGATGGCTCCCCCTTGAATTTTGTTTCCAGGGGTGGGAGTCTTTGACTGGAGCATTGTGTGCACCATGGACGGTATCTCTCCTCATCCTGCTCCCCATCTGTGGTTCTGGGGGGGGGGGTATTGCTGAGGCAGTGACTCCCATTCCGTTGGATGGCCCCAGGGTTTCAGGTGCTGGATCCCCTCCATTACCTCTCCAGTTGTGGCCCCTGGCACTGCCTCGGTTGCGTTTTTCAGCTCTCTCCTCCCTTAGTGAGCTCAGGATTGCTTTCATCAGATCAATAGCTTTCTCCAGGATCCGCTCCTCCTCACTGGCATGCAGGGAGCTCTCCATCTCTTGCCTCCATTCCGGTTGGTGGTCGCTCCGTCTCAGGGTCACTTCACCTGATGCCTTTTCCCACTCATTTTTCCTTCCAACGCCCATCGACCACCGGGGTTTTTGATTGTGCTTCTCCACTACTTCTTCCCCGGGGAAATATGCTGCTTCAGCTTTCCATCATATCTGAGATTCCATTTGGGGGGAAGGCTCCCTCTCCGTGGGGCTTCCCTCCTCTCTTGCTTCGTCGCCAGACATAGTATTTATTGCAAAGTCCCCTGGTAAGGTTTCTCCCTTCCAGGTTGACTTTCAGTGCAAGTCCTGTCTACTGTCAGGACCCACCCCAATCCACTTCTTAGGAAAACAAAAACTCTTGGAATCAGTTCTAGTTCAAAAGGAATTTTTACTAGGACATGCTTGGTTGTGGAAATACAAGACAAGACTTAGTATTGTTTTACAAATTGAAACTTTATAAAGGGTTCCCAGTTCAACCCCCCTTCCCTCAACCCTATTTGGTCAGCCCCTATCATTTTACTTCGTGTCATCCCTTTTGTGGGGAAAAAAAAGGAACTTTGAATCTTTATGGTTATTGCCTTCTTTCTCTACAGATTTAAATGAAGACATAGGCCAGATGCCTTCTTCTCTAACCTCCCTTTTGTTCCCCCAGTTCAAAAGGGTTCCCTTGGTCTTTGAAATAAGCTAAGGCAGGCTGAATCCACATGCGCTCCTCCTTCCTCAGGAGATGGCAGAATCCATGGGAGGGATAATGTTTTAAACATACATTTATGAATGTGATATAAATGGATTCTGACAGTGGGTTTTTTATGGAAAACAATATAAAGATATTTATTTTACTTTTCATCTTGTATGCTATTTTGAACTAACCAGCTTACATATTAGGGTTTTTAAATGGCAAAATAATAATAGTAATAAAACAAGAAAAAATACAACAATTCATAAAGCACATTGGGTCATGGAAAAATGAATCAATCATAGTCATAAAACCAAATACACTATTCAAGAATGGATTGCCTCACTGAAAGAGCCTTTTATTTATTTGTTTATTTTTATAATTTTTTAAAAAGTAACACAGGATTGGGGTGAAACAGATCTCAGGGGGACACTGTTTCACAGAACAGGAACAGCTGTAGACGAATATTATTTAGGTACTACCAAATGATTGCTTTACAACTGGGTTCTGGAACAAATTCTAATCCTGAAGTAGCCAAGATCTTGAATTGTATTGGGAAACCCACTGCTCTGTAAACCATAGCATTTCACAAAATACAGATTTTAGTGTGGGCAAAGGTGTAGTTATGAATGGTTCCCATGGACAGCCTCATGGAGTAGTCTGAATAGGAGGTGATTAAGGCACAAATGACTGGGAAGAGACTTCTGTGCTCATATTAGCACAGAGGATGCATTTGTGCAAAGATCCTCCCTGTTTACGGTTGTTGCTTACTTACTGAGCAAGATCTAAGAGGAACACGCAGTTACATACAAGTTCCATCTGAAGAAGGCATCTCCACTAAAAACTGAAGAAGGTAAATCCTAGAAATGGAAAGTCCTTGAAACCACAGGGGTTTTATCTTAGGGGGGTGGGGGTGGAATTGTTTGCTTTTAATGGGTATATGATTCTTTTGGTGCATGAGAGCTTGTTTCTAGTTATTTCACTTATGCCTTATTAAAATACTGACTTTTCTTTCTTCTTTTCTTTTTTTATTAATTTGTTTCCCATTGTAAGGTATCGGGAATTATACCATGGTTTATCATGATATTTCAGTTGCACAATCATGAGCAGTTCTGGAAGCTTTAGAAAAACAGAGATTGTATGTGTTCCATAAATCATAGATTCCAACGTTCTTACTCTTGGAAAAATATAGGCAATGTAGAATTCAACAGGTCTGTTAGGACAGGGCTTTTCAACCTTTTTACCCATTGTACCACTTTTAGGATATGGCAACATCCGAGTACCACCAGTTGCCTGGCAAGGTGTCAAAAACTTGATGACCAAAAAAAAAAAAAAAAAGGAAAAAAGTGATGAAGTACAGGTAGTCCTCGACTTATAAGTTTGCTTAGTGACTGTTCGATGTTACAATGGCACTGAAAAAAGTGTCCCCCAAGCCACAGCCGAGCAAGACACCGGCCTGCCCGCCTGGCAGCGCTCTTCCTCCTGTCCGAGGTTTTCATTGTTGTGAGCATTTCTGTTGAGGATTGGCAGCGGAGGTAGAGTGGGGGGTGTTTGGTTTTTATTTCCCCTGTCTGGTGGGTGGTTGCAGCAGGTTTTGGTCACTTCACATGACCCTGGGACACTGTGACCATCATAAATATGAATCAGTTGCCAAGCATCTGAATGTAAATCACAAGACCCTGGAGATGCTGCAACATTCCACTGATCAGTGCTTCTTCTCGGTTCAGAAGCAACAGAATCAGTGCCAAGCTCCAGCTGGAGCATGGCGCTGATCCTGGTGCTTCTACTGAGCCCTGACAGCCCGAAGAAGTGCTGATCCTTGTGCTCTCACTGAGCCCTGACAGCCTTGCAGTTCCAGCCATCTCTCACTCAGGCTTGTGCGATGCTGCCAGTTCAGCTCATTACCCTCCCCTGTTACTTTTCTAGGATGATCGTGTACCACCTATCAGGTGCCAATGTACCACAGGTGGTACCCGTACCACTGGTTGAAAAGTCCTGTGTTAGGAGAATTGCATGTTTTAACTAACAAAAAGATTGTTGCACTGAACTCTACTCCTGATAACTAAATGGATCCAGCCCAGTCATTTTCTTAGTTTGCTTTTGCTTTTTGCCTTTTTGCCAGAATATCTTATTAACAGTCATTCTGATATCCCTGAATTCAGCTTTAGCTTTTCTGATATCAACATAGGCAAACCATTCAATATCACAGTAGTCCAAGTCTATGCCCCAACCACCAGTGCTGAAGAGGATGAAATTGACCAGTTCTATGAAGCCCTACAGCACCTTATAGAATTAACACCAAAAAATGATGTCCTTATCATCATGGGGGATTGGAATGCTAAAGTAGGAAGCCAAAAGATAACTGGAATAACAGGCAAGTTTGGCCTTGGAGTAGAAAATGAAGCAGGGCACAGGCTGATAGAATTTTGTCAAGAGAATACGATGGTCATAGAAAACACTCTTTTCCAACAATCCAAGAGACGGCTCTACACACAGACATCACCAGACGGTCAACACAGAAATCAGATTAACTATATGCTCTGCAGCCAAAGATGGAGAAGGTCTATACAGTCAGTAAAAACAAGACGAGGAGCTGACTGTGGCTCAGACCATGAGCTTCTCATTGCAAAGTTTAGGCTTAAACTGAAGAAAGTAGGAAAAAGCACTAGGCCACTCAGGTATGAATTAAATCATATCCCTGTTGAATATACAGTACAGGTGACAAATAGATTTAAGGAATTAGATCTGATAGACAGAGTGCCTGAAGAACTATGGACAGAGGTTCGCAACATTGTACAACAGGTAGCAACCAAAACCATCCCAAAGAAAAAGAAATGCAAGAAAGCAAAATGGCTGTGTGAGGAAACTTTGCAAATAGCTGAGGAAAGGAGGGAAGCGAAAGGCAAGGGAGAAAAAGAAAGATATGCCCAATTGAATGCAGAATTCCAGAGAATAGCTAGAAAAGATAAGAATGCCTTCTTAAATGAACAGTGCAAAGAAATAGAAGAAAACAATAGAATAGGGAGGACCAGAGATCTTTTCAAGAAAATTGGAGAAATGAAGGGAATGTTTAATGCAAAAATGGGCATGATAAAGGACCAAAATGGCAGGGACCTAACAGAGGCAGAAGAGATTAAGAAGAGGTGGCAAAATTACACAGAACTATACAAGAATGAGCTTAATGTCCCTGATAATCACAGTGAAGTGGTCACTGACCTCGAGCCAGACATCCTAGAATGTGAAGTGAAGTGGGCCTTAGAAAAACTGAGCAACAACAAAGCTAGTGGAGGTGACAGTATTCCAGCTGAGCTATTCAAAATCTTAAAAGATGATGCAGTAAAAGTGCTACACTCAATTTACCAGCAAATTTGGAAAACTCAACAGTGGCCATAGGATTGGAAAAGATCAGTTTACATTCCAATTCCAAAGAAAGGCAGTGCAAAAGAATGTTCAAACTACCGCACCATTGCACTCATTTCTCATGCTAGTAAAGTTATGCTTAAAATCCTACAAGCTAGACTCCAGCAGTATATGGACTGAGAACTACCAGAAGTACAGGCAGGATTTTGAAGAGGCAGAGGAACTAGAGATCAAATTGCTAACATACGTTGGATCATGGAGAAAGCTAGGGAGTTCCAGAAAATCATCTACTTCTGCTTCATTGACTATGCTAAAGCCTTTGATTGTGTGGATCATAACAAACTGTGGCAAGTTCTTAAAGAGATGGGAGTACCAGACCATCTTATTTGTCTCTTGAGAAACCTATATGCGGGTCAAGAATCAACAGTGAGAACTGGACACGGAACCACTGATTGGTTCAAAATTGGGAAAGGTGTCCGGCAAGGCTGTATCCTTTTACCCTGCCTATTTAACTTATATGCAGAGCACATCATGAGAAAGGCAGGGCTAGAGGAATCAAAAGTTGGAATTAAGATTGCCGGAAGAAATATCAACAACCTAAGATATGCAGATGATACCACTCTAATGGCAGAAAGTGAAGAAGAACTAAAGAGCCTCTTGTTGCGGGTGAAGAAGGAGAGTTCAAAACTTGGGTTGAAACTTAACATTACGAAAACCAAGATCATGGCATCTGGCCCTCTCAATTCCTGGCAAATAGATGGGGAAGAAATGGAGGTAGTGACAGATTTTATTTTCCTGGGCTCCAAGATCACTGCAGATGGGGACTGTAGCCAAGAAATGAAAAGATGCTTGCTCCTGGGGAGGACAGCAATGGCAAATCTAGACAGCACACTAAAAAGCAGCGACATTACCCTGTCAACAAAAGTGCGTATAGTCAAGGCTATGGTCTTCCCAGTTGCAATGTATGGCAGTGAAAGTTGGACCATAAGAAAGGCTGAGTGCCAAAGAATTGAGGCCTTTGAACTATGGTGCTGGAGAAGACTCCTGTGAGTCCCCTGGACTGCAAGGCGATCAAACCGGTCAGTCCTAGAGGAGATCAACCCTGACTGCTGTTTAGAAGGCCAGATCCTGAAGCTAAAACTCAAATACTTTGGCCACCTAATGAAAAGGAAGGACTCACTGGAGAAGAGCCTAATGCTGGGAAAGATTGAGGGCAATAGAAGAAGGGGATACCAGAGAATGAGGTGGCTGGATGGAGTCACTGAAGCAGTAAGCGTGAGCTTAAATGGACTCCAGAAGATGGTAGAGGACAGGAAAGCCTGGAGGAATGTTGTCCATAGAGTCGCGATGAGTCGGACACGACTTTGCAGCTAACAACAATAACTATGAACAATATTACAGAACTGCAGATGTAAAAAAAATGAACAAGTGGTTGCACCCAATCTACTCTCTAGTTCATTTTATTTATTTTTACAGTGCTCACATACATTTACGTGTGAAAACCCAGCATCAGATTTTCCTTTATAACCAGAAGCTTGTTCTTGAAGTCCAGAACATTGAAATTAGAGCTGTAAACCCAAACCTTATCATATGGTAATTAATCATTCTGAGCAGGTAGGCATTCTTCATTTATGGGGTAGTAGTAAGGAAAGCTGATGTGAATGTCCAAATGTAATTAAGAGATACAGTTTAGTATTGGCTGCAGTATTCTAACCAAGAAATAAGCAATTGGCAAGTACCACAGATTTGTTTACGCTGACACTATAGGGCAGGGGTGTCAAACTCAATTTCATTGAGGGCCGCATCAGCACTGCGGTTGCCCTTAGGGGGCCGGGTGGGTGTGGCCTGGGTGGACGTGGCCTACTGGGTGGGCGTGGCTAAAGTGTGTATGGCCTACTGAGTGGGCATGGCCAGCTCTACATCGTTCGCATCAAGGGTGCCTCTGGGGGCCTGGGCAAGAGTGGGACAGATCTGAGGGTCTCTGACAGAAGGAGGGTCTCTGGGCCAGAGCCAAGGCAATGGGGGCCGTTCCCTCACTGTTTCCAGGATGGCTTCGAGGGCCGCATGAAACCACTTCGCGGGCTGGATCTGTCCCCCGGGCCTTGTGTTTGACATGTCTGCTATAGGGTGTACAAGCAAATTTTCACAAGGACTATGCACACCTGGGTGCAGAAGTAAATGTTGGCAGGTTGTGATGCCTTTTCTTTTGTCCTGTGGGCCTCTACAACATGTTCTGAACGTTAAAATGGGAAATATCCATATTCAGGTTGAATGAATCATTTAAACCATAAATGCCAATTTTAAATTCCTAGTTGCCTGTTCCTCTGAATGTGCAGCTTAACATCCACCTTGTTCTTTGATTTTAGTTTAGTCTGCTAGAAAGTAAAAGATGATAGTCCCTGCAAGGAAATAATACTGTGATTTGTAAGAATACTATTTAAAATGTCCAACTTGCATGCCTATTTCATGTATGGAGTCTGAATATAGCACTTAGACTAGCATGTAGACTTATATACCACTTCAGAGGGCTTTACAGCCCTCTCTAAGTGGTTTACAGAGTCAGCATATTGCCCCCAACAATCCATTTTACCAACCTCAGAAGGATGGAAGGCTGAGTCAACCATGAACCAGGGAGACTCGAACTGCTGGCTGTCAGCAGAATTAGCCTGCAATACTGCATTCTAACCACTGCACCACCATATCCATGATTTTATATTTCTTGGGAAAAGAAACCTGTATATTTGTTGCTCTGGACAAATTACTGAACTGTTTTGATACACTTAATTCAGTGTGTATAGCCACAGGTTGGGACTCACGGAATTTCATTCAAGGAAATGAGATTTAGCTAATCACAGATGCTACAACTAACCATTATTAGTACTATTTGGGACTATATGAAGAACTTTCAGCTTTTGATGGTGTTTGAAGTGGAGGGAGAGGGAGGACTCCAAAATGGGTGGAGACTAGAGAAGAAACAAGCACTTCTGATGCATTCACTGGAATTGGAGAGTAACACTGATGGAGCCATAATAGAATGTTGTTGTTGTTAAGTTGCTAAGTCTTGTCTGGCTCTTCATGACCCATTGGAGTAGAGCACACAGAGCACCCCTGTCCTCCCAGAGTCCACCCAAACGTATCTAACCAACTCATCTTTTGCTATCCCCTTCTCCTTTTGCCTTCAATCTTTCTCAACATCAGAGTATTTTCCAATGACTCCTCCCTTCTCATTTGGTGGCTAAAATATTTGAGCTTCAGCTTTAGTATCTGTCCTTTCAAAGAACAGTCATAGTAGAACAGTGGCTCCCAAACCTTTGGGCATCAGGGACTGGTTCCATGGAGACAGGTTTTTCTGCAGACCAAAGGGGGCATGGTTCCGCATGCTGCCTGCACTCTTCCTTTTTTTTTTAATTGAAACGTTTTTCAGTACATTTTATCTTTAACAGAGCATCCCCACCCCCACCCCCTCCCTCCCTTCCCAACCCAATCCTACCCTCTCACCCTCCCCTTCCCCCCTCCCCCCTCCCCGACTTCCCAGAGCTGAATACAAGATATAAAAGTAAAAAAACAATCATAAACTATCATATGCTAATAACAATAAACTATTAAGTCTACCGCACTTTAGCTCTTATAAAATGACTACAAGCAACATAAATATCCCATCAATACTTATTCAAATGCTAAATGAAACTTTTTAGTCCCATATTTATTCTGAATGTAATCAATCCATTTTTTCCACTCCACAATATATCGTTGTTGCGAATGGTCTTTCAGATACGCTGAAATCTTCGCCATTTCCGCCAGGTTGGAAACCTTTAAAGTCCATTCTTCTATAGTCGGCAGTTCTTCCTTCTTCCAGTATTGCCCTATTAAAAGTCTCGCTGCCGTAATCAAGTTCAGCATCAGCTTAATGTCCACAACCGTAGTATCAATAATAATACCCAATAAAAACAATTGCGGACAAAACTTTATCCTTTTCTTGAATATCTTCTGCATATTCCACCAGATTTTAATCCAAAATGCTTTAACCTTTTTACAAGTCCACCATATGTGAAAATACGTTGCATCTTCGCCACCACATCTCCAACATTTAGGCTGATAATTCGGATACATACTTGCTAACTTTTTAGGATCTAAATGCCACCTATAAAACATTTTATAAAAATTCTCTCTTAAATTTTGAGCTTGTGTAAATTTTACATTTCTCACCCAAATCTTTTCCCAAGTGTCCATTGTAATAACTTCCTGAATATTTTGCGCCCATTTTATCATACAGTCTTTAACAATTTCTGTTTCTGAATCAATTTCTATCAATGCAAGATATATCCGTTTGATATGTGCTGGGCCCTGATTTCTAATTTGCTTTACCAAATTTTCATCATTCATTAAAAAACCAATTTTCTGATCTTCTTTCCACCTGGCTTGTAGTTGCCCATACTGAAACCAGGTTTGAACAATCTTTTTTTCTCGTAAAAAATTATATGGCTTCAAACACCATACATTCCTCTCCAAACTCAAGATTTCCTTATATGTAGTCACATCATGTTTGAATCCAACATTTATGTTCTGTATTGCGTGTTTCGGTATTGCCCATAAAGGTATCTTGTAGTTTAACTTATGTCTATGCTTTTTCCAAACTCGTAACAAAGCATGTCTTCAAATATGCATCTTAAACACATTATCTACCTTCTTGTCATACAATAAATATGCATGCCAACCAAATAGCAAATCATGACCTTCAAGATTTAATAATCTCCCTTGTGTTAAGTTAATCCAATCACTTATCGCTGATAATGCAGCAGCTTCATAATATAATTTAAGATTGGGCATTTTTAGACCACCTCTTTCACGCGTATCCCGCATAATTTTAAATTTAACCCGTGGCCTTTTCCCTGCCCAAACAAATTTATTAATACCCTTCTGCCATTCCTCCAAATTTGAATCCTTTTTAAGAATGGGTATCATTTGGAACAAAAATAGAAATTTTTGCAAAACATTCATTTTCACTGCTGCAATTCTTCCCAGTAATGACAATTGTCATTTTTTTCCAACTATCCAATTCTTTTTGAACTTTGTTCCATAGCTTTTCATAGTTATTTTTGTATAACTTTACGTTTGAGGGTATCAAGTATACCCCCAAATATTTAACCCTTTCAACAATTTCAAATCCAGTTAACCTTTCTAAAGCTGCCTTTTGTAATACTGTCATATTTTTAGACAACATTTTAGTTTTTTGTATATTAACCTTAAATCCAGAAACTTTCCCATATTGCATTATTAACTCCAACAATTCCATAACAGAATTTTCTGGCTGTGTCACCGTAATAACCAGATCGTCCGCAAATGCCCTCAATCTATAATCCTGATCTCTTATTTGAATTCCCTTAATTATTTCCGAATTCCGTATTTTAATCAATAATATCTCCAATGTTAAAACAAATAATAAAGGTGATAGCGGGCACCCCTGCCTTGTACCCTTTTCAATATTACACATTTCAGTCAGACTATTATTCACAATTATTCGAGCTGTTTGCTTTTGATATATTGCCCTAATTGGTTGTAAAAATTCATCCCCAAAATTCATTTTGTCTAGTACTTTCATCAAAAATTTCCAATCCAATTGATCAAAGGCTTTTTCAGCATCCAAAAAGATCAATGCTGCAGGGATCTGGTTATTTCTTTCCAAAAATTCCAACAAATCAACTATATGCCTCATGTTGTTCTTCATTTGTCTACCACTTATAAACCCAGTTTAATCACCATGAATTACCTGTTGCAATACCCTGCTGCCTCCACTCTTCCGATGGGGCTTTGTTCGTTTGTGTGGCCTGGTTTCTGACATGCCACGGACTGGTGCCAGTTCATAGAACAGGGGTTGGGGACCCCTGTAGTAGAATACCTACATTTCCTCCCCTTTCAATTCTGTTACCAAGATTGAGATAGCAATGGAGTTCCTTTTAATGGTTGATATCTCCTAGTTAGGACCTCTAGGCTAGCCCCTTAGAATGTTTAACAAAGTGTTCTTTCCTGAACCTAGACCCTGCCCAGATATGTGGGCCAATTCTCAGAGTTTTCAGCAGTGGCCATGCTAGCTAAGAAATCACAGTTAAAGTGCATTTGAATTATGTTCTGATTGGAAAGGATATTTTGGGACACTGTAAAAGTGGAAAACATGAATACCAGGAATAAAAAGTGACATGAAGGAGAAAAAAACCCCTGCCACTTAATTATAATCTTTACTCCACATACACTTTTTGAAATGTTTTGCTTTGACTATTACCAAATATCTAATGTCCCTTAGTTTTGCTGCTTGATTCACAGGGGAAGCATTTTATAGTAGTCTTGTGTTGTCTAGACCTGTTTGACTTGCGCAGTATAAGATAATGTGCTTTGAATAGTGAACATACTATACACTTGCACATTTCCAACATAATTCAACACATTATGTGTTTTATTTTTATTACTATGGGAAAATGTATCTGTTTTCCAGTATGCTTTCTTTATCCCTAGAATTGTAAATAGTTTCCTGTTCAAAGCTTGAATATCAGAAATTATAAAAAATCATGAAGGATTATTTTAAGGCTCTATTAAACTATGCAGTTCCAGAGCTAGCATACGTACTTCATCTAAACCTGTATAGTCAATTCCAATTGAATAAACTGCACAAGGCTTCCTGGAGCTCACATTTAATTATTTTGCTCACTTCTAAGTAATACTATTCTACTTTTGCTTTGAAAATAAAAACATAAAATACATATTGAAAAAATAATATCAAGGCTAGCTTTGTTAGGATGCCTGCATTTTTTACACCACACCAAAGGTGTACTATGGCCACTAACTATGGAAATATAATTTTTAGATCAATATCAAACAACCATGCATTAACATCAAACCATGGTTATTATGCTTCACAAACACTGAGACTGTCATGAATGATGCTGTACAACAGTTTAGTTAGACCCAGAAACCCAAATCAATTTTTGTGTACAATGCAAGGTCATTACTACATACCACCACAAAGCAGGATATTGGATGAAATCCAGCTGAGCAAGTATATACTAGAATCTTTCCTCTCAAGGCTTCCTCTGACTTTTACTTGTGGGAAGATTATGCATTTTTTTTAAGTGTGGGAAAAAATTACTCTTGAGTTCTCCCTAGAATAACATAATCTAATATAGGGCCCCCCAACCTGTGGCCTGTGGTCTACTACCAGGCTATGGCCTGCTAGCCAGCAGGCCAGTACAAGCTGGCCAGTGCACGCATGTGTGTGCACGCACTTACCCCCACTTGGGTTAGCGCCTCTATGAAAACAGGGCACTGTGCAGTGAAAATGGGGCTGTGCTAGTGCCCATATGGCAAAAATGGGGAGGTTCTAGTAAGTGTCACACACTAGCACTGCCCTATTTGCATCATGGGTACTTGCAGCCCCATTTGCATCCATATGTAAAATGTTTCCCCCTCCCTTTTCCTCTAGTCTGCCAACTGAGAAAGGTTGGAGACCTCTGATCTAATATATTCTCTTATTCTTAGTGTTCCTCTGCAGCTATATTGTATCAGTCCTCAAATTCACCATTTGTCCATTTTTTTTTTGTATTCAAACACTTTCACCTCACGTAACCATTTTTGACGTTTAATCTTTCTTATGTCTGTCACTTTAAAAGCACTTAGCTTTACTTTGAAACTCTACTTTAAGTGAAATTCCTTAGCAGTTTAGCTACCTGTAATGGGAAGAGAAGATAATGAAAATATTGTTAAGTAAGTTCTGTACTCTAAAGGAGATGTCCCCAAC
>JAKJMR010000087.1:365756-377274 GCA_024449315.1 Daboia siamensis
CCCTCACATGGCACCTTCTTTCCAACTCCAACATGTCACATCCTCTGCCACTGTGTGGGGGGAGCAGCAGGAGCAGGGCGCTCCATGTGAGGGGTGGGTCAGGGCCTGTGCATGGGGTAGAGAAGCAATGCGGCAGTGCTAGCATGGTGGTAGATCAGTTGCTTCCCTCCCCCTGCTAGACACCTGACAAAGCCACACAGGGTAAGGTTGCAGTGCCCGCCCCCACCCTCACATGGCACCTTCTTTCCAACTCCAACATGTCACATCCTCTGCCACTGTGTGGGACTAAAGATAAAGCACAATCAATCAATTCCAACTTTGCGAAATCTTTTTTTCCCCTGTGAAATGTTGAAATTGATTGATTGATTGAACGTTAGTTTTTTGTTTTTGTTTTTGTTTTTTGCACACAGCAGTGGAGGCCTAAAGCAAAAAGGTTTTATAAAACCCAGCTTAAAAATCCACTTGCCTAGGAAGATTTTGATGCAGGTTACTCATGGACGGGACTGAAGGCCTAGGAGTGGGGTGATGGTGTGCGTGCCCACCATAGGTTTACCACCACAGGTATAGGGTTCCCTGCCTGAGCAGGGGGTGGGACTAGATCAGGGCTTTTCAACCTTTTCACCCATTGTACCAATTTTAGGATAAGGCAATATCCGAGTACCACCAGTCGCCCAGCAAGGTGTCAAAAACTTGACCAAAAAAAGGAGGAGGGGGGCCCAAGAAAGGCACAGCAGTTTGAGGGGAGGGTAGCGGCAGCGGTTGTTTCAACATGGCGCTGGCAGCAGTGGCAGAGAGAAAAAGATGGAAGAAAGTGAGGGTATTGTCTGCAGTGGGTTCCCGGTAAAATAAGAGGACAGCAGGCTTGAAGTTGATCAGCTGTTTCTTGCCTCACAGGAACAAGCAAGCAAGTTTGAACCCCCCTTATATAGAGGCGCCGGCGAGCCTCTAGCCAATCCCAGTCCTTAGATTCTCCCGCCGTTTCGGTTTCATCCAATCTGCGCGGACCATGTGCGCAGCTGTCAGATTCAGCTGTCATCTGTAGCCGTGTGTGAAGCTGTCATCGGAAACTGCGTGTAGAGCTGTCAGCTGTCAAAAGAGCTGTCACTTGCATTTCTTACGTTTAACAGTGTTTAAACTCACAGTGTTTAAACTCACATCCCTTCCCCCCCCCCCAACAATTAAACAGTTAACTATTTACATGGAGTTGTGTTTTGACATTCATTTGGCCTGACCCTTGGGTTTCAGCCAAACGTAGTCCTGTTGATATGCCGGTGGTCTTCTTGTTCTGCTGGAGCGACGTAGGGGTTGGTCCCTAGTCCTTTCCCTGGGTGGGGGTAGGGGAATGGTCATTGCAGGCTCTGGGTTGTCTCCTGGTGCCCAGGAGCAGTGGTGGAGCTTGTCTGTGGGATAGGGATTTCCCCTGGATCTGGGAGGTTCCTGTTTTCCTCGTATTGGGGCAATTCTACTGTGCTAGGGTTAATGTGAACAGGTTCCCTTGCAACTGGGAGTGCCTCTGGGCCTGAGGGGTAGTTACTCGGTCCTCTCTTTCTTAACTGGTCAAGGTGATGGCTTATCTGCCGGCCCCCTTCCCCCTCAACCAGATATGAAACTGGCCCTGTGCGTAGAATAATTGCCCCGGGCAGCCATTTGTCTCCCAGTCCAAAATTCCTGGCCCATACAAGATCCTCAATGTTAAATTGACACGGTGGGGCCAGTAGTTCAGGTCCAGTAGTTACCTGGTCCAGGTGTAGTCTATCCAGTCTGGTGGTTAGGCGATGGCCCCAGCGTAATTCTGCAGGGCTTTGGCCAGTAGCTGTGCAAGGGGCTGAGTGTTGTGCTAACAGGAACTGTGCCAGATGCTGGTGCCAGTTGCCAGAGATGATATGGCGCAATGAGTCTTTGGTAGCTCTCACGATAACTTCTGCCAGGTCGTTAGTGGAAGGCCGGAAGGGAGCCGAGGTGACATGTTTAATTAAGTTGGCCTTGATGAAAATCTGAAAATCAGCAGAAGTGAATTGTGGTCCATTGTCAGACACTGTAATATCTGGGAGACCATGTGTGGTGAAGAGCCCCCTAAGCACTTGTACAGTGCTGGCTGTGGTCAGACTTCTAACTGGGATGACCTCTAGCCACCTGGAATAGCTGTCCACTACAATAAGGAACAGCTGTCCTTGGAAAGGTCCGGTGAAATCTATATGTATCCTTGACCAGGGTCTGTGCGTAGGCTCCCACTTGTGTAGTGGTGCCTGAGGGGGCCCTGGTCTGGACTGCTGACATGGGTAGCATCCAGCTATGTGCTTTTCTATGTCTTGGTCTATGCCTGGCCACCACATGTAGCTCCTAGCTAAAGCTTTTATTTTTACTATGCCCGGATGACCCTCATGCAGGGTTAGGAGGGTCTTGGCCCTGTGTTTTTCGGGGATGACTACCCTGCTCCCCCATAAAACACATCCCTGGTGTGTTGATAATTCATTCTTTCTATTGTAATAGGCCTGGAACTCAGCCCCTGGGCAATGGCCCTGCCATCCAGAGGTTACCCAAGCTAGTATTCTACTCAGAAGTTTGTCTGAGGCCGTAGCTGAGGCTGTGTCCTTAACCTGCAGGGGGCAATTTGGAAGTTTGTCGATGGCCAGGATTTGTCTCCCTGGTGCAGGGTCTGGCTCAAAATCGGCTAAGGGGAGTCTGCTTAGTCCATCAGCATGATACATTTCCCTACCAGGTTTGTGGAGTAATTTAAATGAATAAGCTGATAGGAATGTGGACCAACGCAGGACTCTTGGGGACAGAATTTGGGGGGTTTGTTTGTTGACAGTGAAGAGTCCCAATAAGGGTTTGTGGTCAGTGAAGATCGTAAATTCCCGACTGTATAAATAATCGTGGAATTTTTTAACCCCAGCGACAATGGCCAATGCCTCTTTATCGATCTGGGCGTAATTCCTTTCTGCCTTTGATAAAGTTCTAGAATAGTATACTATTGGTTTCTGGACCCCTCCCTCCTCCAAATGGCTAAGTACGGTGCCAACCCCGTATGGAGAGGCATCGCAAGCTATGCAGATGGGTTTGTGCTCATTATAATGGGTAATAGTCGAATTATTGGACAATAGTTCCTTCAGTTCTCTGAAGCAAGTTTCATGGAGGGTGGTCCATTCCCATGGGGTGTTTTGATCTAGAAGCCTTTGTAAAGGTCCTGCCCTAGCTGCTTTGTGAGGGAGGAAGGTATGGTAGAAGTTTAAGAGTCCCAAAAAGGCTTGCATCTCTGCTTTGTTTTTTGGTGCCAGTGCTTTTTTTATTGCTCTAACCTTGGATTCTGTGGGGTGAATTCCCTGAGCATCTATTCTGAATCCCAGAAATTCTGTGGATTGTACTCCTATCGAACATTTCTCCTTTTTCAGTTTTAACCCTGCGGCTCGAAATCTGCTTAGCGCTGTTTCTAACCTCTCCGCTAGCTTCTCTTCATTTTCCCCAGCTATCAAGATGTCGTCGAAATATGGACACACACACACACCCCCGGGAAGCCTTTCAAGGTTCACTCCATGATTTCTTGGGAAATCCCCGGTGCGGCTGAAATGGCAAACTGGAGTCTGTGAACTTTGAAAGCCCCACGGTGTGTAACTATCGTCTGCGCATCTGCTGTCTCCCTGGTGACAGGGAGCTGCAAGTAAGCATACGCGAGATCTAGTTTACAGAAGATGGCGCCAGACTGAATAGCCGAGAGGACGTGCTTCACTGCAGGAACAGGGTAAGCATGAGGGTTCGGGGCCCGGTTGAGGGTGGCCTTATAGTCTGCACAGATATGCACCTCCCCGTTCGGTTTCAGGGGGGTGACAATGGGGGTCTCCCAGGTTCCTCCCTCCATGGGTTCTAGTACCCCTAGT
Organism: Daboia siamensis; assembly: GCA_024449315.1. Lineage (NCBI taxonomy): Eukaryota > Metazoa > Chordata > Lepidosauria > Squamata > Viperidae > Daboia > Daboia siamensis. The sequence goes on from JAKJMR010000087.1 coordinate 369,632, forward strand.
TTAATCAGGCATTCCAGTTCGTCCTCAATTTTTTTCTTGAGGGCGAATGGAACCCTTCTGGCCTTAATTCTAACAGGGAGGACTTCGGGTTTGAGTTTTAGGGAGATTGGGGCCCCTGTGTATTTCCCCAGGGAGCCATCGAATACGTCTGCAAACTGTTTGCAGATGGATTCGAGGCTTTTGGCCTGGGTGTAGTGAACTCCTCCTACCCAAATGCCCAGAGCCTGGAATCAGTTAAGTCCTATCAGGCTAGCCCCCTTTCCCTGGGTGACTAAGACTTCAAGGGGTCCCTGGAATTTTTTATACTTAACATTTAATGTAGCTATTCCCCTTATGCTAATTGGGGCTTGTTGAAAATCTGCCAGTTTCATGGGGGTGGGCTTAAGGGAAATCCTCCTTTTGCTGAGGCTGCAAATGTTTTTAAAAGTGTCCATTGAGATTATGGAGATGGAGGACCCAGAGGCCACCTCCATTTCACAAGGAATTCCTTGTAATTGGACCCTGATTCTAATCTTGGGCCTCAGCAGTTGGTGGACGTTTAAACGGCTGTCAGGTTTACCTAGCCAGTTTGTAGTTTGTACCAAGGGCTTTGGGGGCTCTGTGTCTGGGGGAAGGGGGTTGGTCGTACCGGGCAGGGAAGAATCCAGGTTGTTAATGGTTCCGCGGTTCTTGCTGCGGCACATGGTACAGATGTGGCTGGTCTTGCCGCACTCGTGGCATCTGGCGTTCCTCAATTTGCAGGATGCCCGTGGGTGAGGTGCTCCGCAGCTTACGCATCTTTGCCCTGAGTTTGTTGTGCGGGGAATCTGTGGTCTGTTAGGGCCTCTTCTGTCATCCCATTGTGTTTGAGACTTCGTATATTGCTGTTGGAGTGCGTTGATTTCATTGTCAGGCTCTGTGGTTTCCTCCTCGCTGTCAGCTTGAAGGCATTGATGGACTGACCCGTTGGCCCTGTTGGTGGGGGGGGTCTTGATGTTCATCGTGCGTGGCTTCATATGCCCGGATTTCGCTCACTACCTCAGTGAGGCTCATGGTCAGTTTGGTGACTATTTTCCTTTGGAGCCACTTGTCCAGGAGTCCGAGGACAATCTGGTCCCAGATCCTATCTTCTAGGTCTGGGAAATGGCTCCAGCGTGCGGCGTGTCATACGGCAGCGATGAAGTTGGTTGCTGCTTCTCTGGACCGCTGGGTTCGCTGGACCAATTGAAGCCGCCAGTAGAGCTCCGATCGGGCAGGTACGAAGTGCTTTGTTAGCATATCCGTCAGCTCCGCATATGGAACAGCGCTGACTGGGTCCAGATTGCAGAGGCCGGTGGCGACATCGTATACGGCTGAGCCACTGAGGCAAAGTAGAGCCGCTGCCTTCATGCGGTCTTCAGTTATTCTGTTGAACAGGAGGTAGCCTTCGACCTGTCCTAGGTGCGATTCCCATCACTCTGGGTATTTGAGGTCGAACTCCTTGATCTGTCCAACTGCTACCATGCTGTCTTGATAATTACTGCTTCACGGTTATTTTAGGAATTAGTTTCCCCAGTGACTTTGCTCAGTGACTTGTCAGCTCGTGACTTCGCTCTTATATAGCTCCGTGAAGCAGTACCACCCTCGTCGCCAGATGTATTGTCTGCAGCGGGTACCCAGTAAAATAAGAGGACAGCAGGCTTAAAGTTGATCAGCTGTTTATTGCCTCACAGGAACAAGCAAGCAAGTTTGAACCCCTCTTATATAGAGGCGCCGGCGAGCCTCTAGCCAATCCCAGTCCTTAGATTCTCCTGCCGTTTTGGTTTCATCCAATCTGCGCGGACTGTGTGCGCAGCTGTCAGATTCAGCTGTCATCTGTAGCCGTGTGTGGAGCTGTCATCGGAAACCGCGTGTAGAGCTGTCAGCTGTCAAAAGAGCTGTCACTTGCATTTCTTACGTTTAACAGTGTTTAAACTCACATATATTACAGTGAGGCTGCAACAGAGAGAGAGAAGGGGGGAAAGAAGGAGGGGGCAGTTGTGATGTTTGTGCTCAGGGCCGCGATGTGAGCAGTCTCAAACCCCTTCCTGCTGAGGGAGTGGACGGCTCTGTCCCCATCAGGCTCATGCTTGCTTGTGAAGTAAGAAGAGGGGAGGGAAGGGCGACACGGATCCTGCTGGCCCATGCATACGAGAAGAAGTCAATCTGGTTGCTGCATCTCTTCTGTCACAAATGGGGGACATGGGGGGAGACTCCTGAGCCCCACAGCTCTTCTGAGGGGAGGAGGAGGAGAGTGGGGAGGGGCTGTGCTAGGATCAGGGCTCCTCGTGCCTTCTGCTGCCTGCCTGTGGTCTTCTGGTGAAGAGCACCATGGCTCCGCTTCCCTGGCAGGGCAGGGGCATGCTTGCTCATGGGGACAAACCCAGACCTGCAATCTGCCCGGCCTCCCCTCCCCTGCACCCGCCATTAACTCTCCTACCACCATGCACGGTAAGGTTCTCGCCTCCGCCCAGATGCCCTCACCTCCCCCAAGCGTTTTTGTTACTAACCTGCTTTCAGCTGCATTTCATTTCTCTGTTTGCTTCTCAGCCTTCGCTACATGTTTATGGTAAAAAAGAAAAAAAAGTTCCATGAGATTTTCTAACTTCTTGCGAGATCTCGCCAGAAGTTAGAAAGTCTCACAGAACTTTTTTTTTTGTCTGACAAACATGTGGCGAAGGCTGAGAAGTGAATGGAGAAATGGAATGAAGCTAAAACCAGGTTAGTAAAAAAAAACGCTTGGGTGAGGCGAGGACATCTGGTGGAGGCGGGGGTGGCAACTTTACCCTGCACAGCTTCAGTAGGTGTTCGCCACGACGGACCCAGGCAATGTGTCGTGCAGCTCCAGCTGAATCTCCACCTGAAGACTGCGTGAGGCTGCCTGCTACCCCCAAGGCCGCCACCAATCAGCTGGAGCTGCACGCTTTGATTCTGGGCTCTCAGTAAGACCCAGGCAATGTGCAGTTCCAGCTGACTTTCCCACAAGCCTGTGTGGCGCTGCTGCCACTTCACCTCATCCACTTTTATACTTTTTTAACATTTTTTTTACAGTTCAACCCATCCTATGCCTACCACCTGCCATGTGCCAATGTACCACTAGTGGTACGCATACCACTGGTTGAAAAGCCCTGGGCTAGATGACCTCCAAGGTCCCTTCCAACAACAACAACTTCAACTTCAACTACTACTACTACCACTACTACTACTACTTCTTCTTCTTCTTCTTCTTCTTCTTCTTCTTCTTCTTCTTCTTCTTCTTCTTCTTCATAATAATAATAATAATAATAATAATAATAATAATAATAATAATAATAATAATAATAAAGTTGGAAGGGACCTTGGAGGTCATCTAGTCCAACCCCCTGCTCAGGCAGGAAACCTTATACCATTTCAGACAAATGGCTGTCCAGTCTCTTCTTAAAAGCTTCCAGTGTTGGAGCATTCACCACCTCTGGAGGCAGGTTGTTCCACTGGTTAATTGTTCTAACTGTCAGGAAGTTTCTCCTTAGTTCTAGGTTGCTTCTCTCCTTGACTAGTTTCCATCCGTTGCTTCTTGTCCTGCTTTCAGGTGCTTTGGAGAATAGCTTGACTCCCTCTTCTTTGTGGTAGCCCCTGAGATATTGGAACACTGCTATCATGTCACCCCTCACTCTTCTCTTCGTTAAACTACATTCCAGTAACCGTTCCCTATATGTTTTGGCCTCCAGCCCCCTAATCATCTTTGTTGCTCTTCTCTGTACCCTTTCTAGAGTCTCAACATCTTTTTTACATCGTGATGACCAAAACAGGATGCAATATTCCAGATGTGGCCTTACCAAAGCATTATAAAGTGGTATTAGTACTTCACTTGATCTTGATTCTATCCCTCTGTTAATGCAGCCTAGCACTGTGTTGGCTTTTTTGGCAGCTGCAGCACACTGCTGGCTCATATTGAAGTGATTGTCTACTAAGACTCCAAGATCCCTCTCACAGTTACTGCTATTGAGCAAGGTACCACCTATACTATACCTGTGCATTTGATTTTTCCTCCCTAAATGTAGAACCTTACTTTTTTCACCATTGAATTTCATTTTGTTAGATAGTGCCCAGTGTTCGAGTCTGTCCAGATCCTTCTGTATCTTAAGCCTATCTTCTGGAGTATTGGCTATTCCTGCCAGCTTGGTGTCATCTGCAAATTTGATGAGTTCCCCATCTATCTCCTCATCCAAATCATTAATGAAGATATTGAAGAGCACTGGGCCCAGAACAGAGCCCTGGGGCACTCCACTACACACTTCCTTCCATGTAGATGCGGTTCCATTGAGGACCACACGCTGAGTACGGCCTGTCAGCCAGCTACGAATCCATCTGGTGGTAATGCTATCTAACCCACATTTTTCTATCTTGTCAAGTAGTAGGTTGTGATCTACCTTATCAAATGCCTTACTGAAGTCCAAGTAAATTATATCTACAGCATTCCTCTGGTCCACTAGTTTTGTCACTTGGTCAAAGAATGTAATAAGATTTGTCTGGCACGATCTGTTTTTGACAAACCCGTGTTGACTTTTAGTGATGACTTTGTTTGCATCAAGATGTTCGCTGATTTGTTGTTTGATTATCTTTTCCAGAATCTTCCCAGATATTGAGGTCAGGCTGATAGGTCTGTTTCTATTCTGTTTTTTATGGCACTGGTTTGGGTAGGTTGGACTGTTTTTTCCCTTTGTGTAAAGACAGATGCAAAAAATGAATTAAATAGTTCTGCTTTCTCCCTATTGCTTGTCACCTTCTTGCCACTTTCCCCCACTAATGGACCAATCATTTCCTTAACTTTTTTCTTGTTTTTTATATATTGAAAGAAGCATTTTTTGCTATTTTTGACTTTGGTTGCAAGCCTTAGTTCATTTTGAGCCTTAGCTTTCCTTACTTCATCTTTGCAGGCACGGGCTATTTGCTGATATTCTGACTTAGTTATGTGCCCCTCTTTCCAATCCTTATACTTGTCCTTTTTATCTTTCAATTTATCAGAGAGTTCTTTATGCAGCCATGCTGGTTTCTTTTGAGAGCTGTTATTTTTCTTCTTTGTTGGTATTATACTAGACTGGGCCTTTATTATCTCACTTTTCAAAATTTCCCAAGCTTCTTGAGTTGTTTTCCCCTTTAGGATTCTCATCCATGGAATTCTTCCCATGGTCTCTCTAAGTTTATTGAAATTAGCTCTTTTAAAGTCCAAGACTCTAGTTTCGCTGTGTTCTATTGCTTGTGCATCCAGAATATTGAATTCCAATATTGCATGATCACTTCCCCCCAAGGTTCCTGTGGCTTCGACACCTTCTATCATTTCATCTCTGTTTGTGAGAATTAAATCCAATATGGCTAATCCCCTAGTTCCCTTCTCTACTTTTTGGGAGAGAAAGTTGTCTGCTAGGTTTGACAGGAATCTGTTTGATCTTCCACTTGGTGCAGAGTTTGTCTCCCAGTTGATATCGGGGTAATTAAAGTCCCCCATTACTATTGTGATGTGCTTCTTACATACCTTAGTTAGCTGACTAGCGAAAAGTTCATCTATTTCCTCTGTTTGGTTGGGCGGCCTATAGTATACACCTATGGCAATGTCATTTTTTTCCCCTTTTATATTGACCCAAATGCTTTCAAGTTTACAGTTTTCGTCATTGTTGTGCTCTATTTCTGTAGAGATAAAGTTATTTCTTATATAGAGAGCAACTCCTCCTCCTCTTTTTTTTAGTCTGTTTCTTTTAAATAGTTTAAATCCCTCTAGCTGTGTGTTCCATTTGAAGGTTTCGTCCCACCATGTTTCCGTAATGGCAACAATGTCATATCTGCCCTCATTTACCTGAATTTCTAGTTCACCCTGCTTACTGTTCATACTCTGTGCATTAGTGTATAGACATTTGAGTCCTTTATGACTGACCCTGTGTTTACTTGCTGCATAACTTGTGTGGTGCCTGGCTTCCCCTATTTTCTTAGATTGCTGGGGACAGTGATGTTCTGTATCAATTAACTCACTATCCCCATTATTTAGTTTAAATGTTCCTCCAAAAAAGCTGTGATTTCATTGCCAAGCATCTCAGTCCCTTTCTTGGATGGATGCAGACCATCTCTTTTATACATTTTTTCATTGGACCAGCTACAGACATCATGACTAATATAACCAAAGCCTTCTCCTTTACACCACTCCTTTAGCCACATATTAAATTCTGCTATACGCTGGCCTTTTCCATTTTGCTCCTTATACACTGGTAAAACCTCTGAAAAAGTAAGCCTACAGCCTATTGTGCTAAGTTCCTGCCCCAAGCTCTGGAAATCATTCTGCACAGAGAGTACATCTTTTTGGGACAGATCATTAGTGCCAAGATGTACAATAGCCTCCACATCACAGTCCTTGCTGGCATTCTTGACTATTTTAAAAATACGCTTCTTGTTCCTACTGGCAGTAGCACCTGGAAGACACCTGACCTCTTTCAAAACCTCTGTGTCCTTTCCTAAATTTACATCCCTTATAATTGAATCACCAACAAGAAGGTGGCTTCTCTTTTTGGATGCCTTTCTGTTCTTGCATGACTGGTGTGTAATACGAGATTCACACTTCTCCCTGTCGAAAACAAGTTTTTCATCTTGGACCACGATCCCCTGCTTATTTGAGTTATTATCACAGATACCTTTACCTGTCTCCTTAATGTCCTTATTAAAGTCAGAGAGGGCACTGTATCTGTTGTGCAGGGACACAGCAAAAGCTTTGGGTTTATGGTTGACAGATCTCACCCTGCCAGATCTGACGGTTGTCCACACTGCCCTTCTCCTGCAGGATCTTTGTGGTAGAGGGGGCTGATAGCACGGAGGCTCAATAGGGTAGGAAGGCTGAACTGGACACCTAATTTCTGCCTGAAGAGCACAGATTACAGACCCTAGATAAATAATCTGTCCTTGTAGACTAGTGATTTGTTTACAGATAGGACAGTTTCCAAGTTTGAAAAGGGTACTGGGAAAGATAGCTGCAGAACAGTTGTTGCACTGAACTAAGCCAGACATGCTGAGTTACAATGAATCTCAGATGTACTTGCCCTGAATGTACCGCTGCTGTTTTTGATATTTAGTAATATAATTCTAGCTCTAGCTCTAGCTCTAGCTCCTTTTTTGGTGCAGCCCTTGCAAAACTTACAGCATGTAGCACTTCCCAGCAGCTCTGAAAGTTGAAATTCTGCTGAAAAGCGATGGAGATCCAATGAGGGCCCCAAATGCAGTTCAAATACAATGCAAACCTATCAGGGCTCTAGCTCCTTTTTTGGTGCAGCCTTTGCAAAACTTACAGCATGTAGCACTTCCCAGCAGGTCTGAAAGTTGAAATTCTGCTGAAAAGCAATGGAGATCAATGAGGACCCCAAATACAGTTCAAATACAATGCAAACCAATCAGGGCTCTAGCTCCTTATTTGGTGCAACCCTTGCAAAACTCACAGCATGGAGCACTTCCCAGCAGCTCTGAAAGTTGAAATTCTGCTGAAAAGCAATGGAGATCAATGAGGACCCCAAATACAGTTCAAATACAATGCAAACCAATCAGGGCTCTAGCTCCTTATTTGGTGCAACCCTTGCAAAACTCACGGCATGGAGCACTTCCCAGCAGCTCTGAAAGTTGAAATTCTGCTGAAA
>JAKJMR010000087.1:382274-403862 GCA_024449315.1 Daboia siamensis
TTCTTCTTCTTCTTCTTCTTCTTCTTCTTCTTCTTCTTCTTCTTCTTCTTCTTCTTCTTCTTCTTCTTCTTCTTCTTCTTCTTCTTCTTCTTCTTCTTCTTCTTCTTCTTCTTCTTCTTCTTCTTCTTCTTCTTCTTCTCCTTTATTTAAAAATAGCCATCACTCATTATGGTCCCAGTGACAGCAGTGCAAAGCCCCACTTCCTTTTTTTCCCCCTCCAGTTTGATACTTCCAAGATGATTGACATTTGTCAAAAAATTAAGAGTAGTCAGGTCATATTAAAAATGAATCTTTAGCTACTGTTTTAATATACATAGACATGCTATTATTTCAACCTTAAACAGCCCAAAAAATACACTCTCCCATTTTTGGAAGCCTACCTAAAGGACATTTAATGGCAATGATTTTGTGTCTGTTAAGGAAATAGAGCAGTTCAATAGGTACAGACTCTGAGTAGTCTTCACCTTCTTCTCTTCTAGAAACATTGCTCTAGAGCTATTGATAACATACAAATTATTTCAAACAGGAGTGCATATTTTCTCATTTTTCCAATCCCAAAGCTTCCTGTTGTGATGTTCTATTAATAATATTAATAATAAATGTGAATAACTGTAATGTTTGAATGGGAATATAGGCAGAAATTCTTTAGGGTTTTTTTTTGCTGAAGAAAAGAGAAAAATAAACTTGTGATTTATGAATTTGTCAGTTAGAAAGGGAAGCTTTCCCCTTTCCCCTCCCTCTTCCCTTCTCTTCCTTCCCTTTTTTTCTATTTTTTCCTATACTTTTTCACCAGGCACTATTTTTCTTTATTTCTTTTCAATATTTGAATGGTTTTATTAAAATGTCTTTCATAAAAAATTATATTTAAAATTGAAATGTAGCTGGTTGGAGAAGAGTTAAGCAATTTCCCCTTCCCCCCTTTTTTCCCCTTCACTCTCTGGCTCTTACAGTAACTTCACTGAATTGTAAAGGCTGCTAGAATTGAATTTGACTTGATCAAAAATGAATGAAATTTCTATTCAAATGCACATCAACATTTGTTACAATGGTGAATATCTTTTAATCCCAGCAGAAGGATCTCTACACAAAAGAAGATCATTGGTGCAGAAAATAATGTTACTTGTCTCATAATATCTGACTGATGTGTTTATGTGTGCTGTAAAAATAATTCTGTTCTAATATAGCTTGTTGGGCTAGATATGCGTTTGTTTCTTTGTGATGTAAATTCATGTTGACCTAACACTCATCCAACGTGGTATATGTAGTTTGTATCCAAACCATGCCCTTGGTGTCCTGTATGGGGCAGATGCATTACAGTGGGAGAGCACGAGCCCTGAAATTGAGGTCTTGACCACTTGTGTCCCTGACAGATACTCTGACATTGTTTGTAATCCTGTGGTGTACTTCTCTTCCTTCCCTTCTGCTGCTTTCCAGTGAAGCTATTAGATTTTCCTCCTCACTAAATAAAACACAGTCCTTTCCTTTTTTTCCCCACTAGTTGAAAATCTCATAGTGATTGAAACCTGTCACTTCAATAGGTCTTGCAGTTGAGTTATTGATTCTTCTAAGACTTGGGCAGCATATATACAGGGCTATGGAATCCTGGATATTTGTTTTTTCCAGTGCTGTGGCATATCATTTCCCACTGCTGCTCAAGTGATTATCACCAACTGTACTTCTTTAAAGTTTTAAAAAGTTCCAAGTATACCAATGAGGCATGCAAAATAATAAGACTTTATCAATTAATATTTAAATATTTAATTGGGATTGATAAGGTAACACCACAAGCTGTTGGTCTTGCACCCATCCTGTGTAATTTCTATATTGTATATCAAAGTAGTTCAGAATTTTGAGGGCAATGCAGATAATCCTCAGTTTACGAACATATTTGTGCAAGTTAAGTAATTACGGTCTGTTAAGCTAATCATTACATGATTTGACTCAATTTTACAATTTTGTCACTATCGTTCTAACTTCATCCATCTAATGGAACCGGATTGTTACAAGGACTGTCTCTTTCAGGTTACATAAGCCTATCCCATTAGATGTTGCAGAGATGACATGGTGCAAAAACCATTGGTGAGGTATCTACATTTGATGGGGCACAGGAGATGTACTTCTCTACTGTGACACCCACCTTATGAAACATCCTTCCCCATGAAATTAGTTTAACTCTATATCCTATCTAATTGGTCTAGTAGTTAAGGCACCAGGCTAGAAAGCAGGAGTCTGTGATTTCAACTCCCGACTTAGCCATGAAGGCCAGCTGTGTAACCTTGGGCCAGTTATTCTCTCTAAGTCCAACTCTCACTTCACAGGGTTATTGTTGTGAAGGAAATATGAGGAAGAAGGTGTGCTGGTTATGTTCATATATATATATATTCCACACATGTATATCAAGCAATACTTTGCAATGATAAAGTTATGGACCAAATAAACTGTGCCCATTCACTCAAATACAAGTGGAACTTTACCTGTGAATAAAACAAATTGTATATTCTAATGTATTCAGCTTTCTCTGTCTAGAAAGCAATTTAGTAGCTCCTCACTTGAGAAGATTTTTCAGGGGGAAGTTTTATTGCTGCCATTTTGATTTTGGCTGTTTACTTCAGTTGCAAATCACCACTGTTTGTGTTTAGGAAGTATTGATTAAGAGATAATTCCACACTAACACAATTTTAAAGGTCATATGAAGGTTTATGAAATTTCACTAGCAAACAGTGTTATTAAGAATTAGCTCTTTTCCTGACTTACTAAATAATACTTACTAAATAATAATGTCAACCTGAATAGTTTGACTAGTTTGGTGAAAATTCTTCCTTTTGATAGGTGGGATAACATGTCCTTCATGAAGGGTAGGGGGTACAGTTTACTTTCACTGATTGCATTCAGGGTGCGGTAATCCACGCACAAGTGCAAAGCGCCATCCTTCTTCTCTCTAAAGAGGACTGAGGCAGCTACTTTGGGCTTGGCAGGTTCAAAAAATCCCCTTTCTAGGTTTTTGTTTATGAATCTTTCCATCTCCTCCTTCTCTTTAGGGCTCATGGAGTACAATCTGGGCTTTGGGAGTTTTGCCCTGGGTTTGATTTCTATGGCACAGTCTGTAGGTTGGTGAGGAGGGAGCTGATCCACCCGTTCCTCACTGAAAACGTCAGCAAGGTCTCGGTATTCCTCCGGTATTTCGGGTTACCCCTTTTCCTCTCCCACTGATGCTTTCTCCACTCCTGGGCTCCTTGGGGTGTTGAGTTCGCACAATCCCCTTTTGGGAATTTGAGCTCTCCTGTCCTCCAATTTACCCAGGGGTTCCACCTTTTTAACCATTCCAACCCTAGGATTACTGGGCATTCCGTGCCTAGGGTTACTACAAATGTTTCCTCTTGGTCTCCCAGAGATAGGTAGATTGGTAAAATGGCTAGGGTAACTGGCACCCCCCCTGCTATGGACCCATCCAACTGGCCAAATGAGATCAGCTGTTTCAGCCTTCTCACTGGGATGCCCAAGTTTCCCACTAGCATTGGGCTAATGAGGCGGTGGGTGTAGTCAGAGTCTATTAAGGCTTTCAATTTGACAGCTTCGGGTATGGAGGGGCCTCTTATATATGAGGATGGGTGTGATGGGTTGACTTACCAGGGGTTCACCCTCTGAGTTGTCGTCCAAGGAATCCACCACCCCTGTGGTGTAGGCCAGAGATATCTGCCCATGCTTGGCAGAGGGTGAGGACTCTACAGCCTCTGTTGCCTTCATGGAGGGTTCTCATGACTTGGCTGGGGACTTCCCTGACTTCTCTGCCGGTGATTGATCTGGGTTGTGTTGAGGGGCTTTCTAGCAGCACTTTGCATTTGAAACTGTTGACTTCTTGGCCATGGCCGGTGGTTTTGCTGGTTCATGTGATGGTTCAGGGGGTGAGTAGCCCTACAGTCTCCCTCGGCGGAGCCTCTTCAATAGGTCAATCTCTGCTTCCTCCGCCAGGATGTACCATTCGTCTAGTTGGCATGGGTCCCCTTGGGGCAGGCAAGCATTGTATAGGTCATAGTTTAGGCCATCTTTGAAGTGGATAAGGAGGGTGTCTTCTGGCCAGTTCAGCTTGCTGGCGATGGCCTGGAATTCTTGCATATATTCGGCTACCGAGCATCTGCCTTGCTTCACTGTTTTGACCTTCTCATGGACTTTCTGTTTAGCCAGGGGGTCCTTGAATCGCCTTCTCAATGAGGACATGAAATGGTTGAAGATGTGGAGCTGTGAGGCATTGGAATCATGCAGATTCACCATCCAATCTGCGGCCGCCCCATCCAGAGCAGATTGCATGATATGGATACGGGCTTCGTCACTGGGGATGTCTCATCCATATTCTTCCATGTAGCTAAGGACTTGGGTTAGGGAGAACCCCAAGCATTACAACTCTCCCCTGAATTTCGCATCCAGCGGCAGGAATTTTTGGATGGATCGGTATCTTTGCCGCTGACGGTAATGTCTCCCATCCTGATCGGCTGCTGTGGGTCAGCGGGGAGTGGGGAATGCTGAAGCAGTAGTTGCTATCTCGACAGTTTCAGTGGACATCCCTGGGACTTCAGCTTCCGATTTCCCTTCAGTGTCTCTCTGGCTACGGCCCAAGGTAGTGGTGCAGCCGCAGGGTTCAGGTTTCTCATCCCCAAGAAAGCCAAAGGTTTTTTCATCAGGTCAATAGCTTTCTCTAGCATCCAATTTGAGTGTTGCATGCGATCCCCTTCCTCTTTGCTAAGGTAAAGGGATTTCTCCATTTCTTGCTTCCATCTGGGTTGGTGGCTGCCTCATCTCAGGGTAACCTTTCTTGATCTCCCACTTGTCTTTGTTTCCTATGCCCATTGACCACCGAGGTTTGTAGCTCATTCCCACCTCTTCTGAGGAGGAGTAGGACGTCTCGGATCCCGACAGGTGGCAGGGTCCTTGCCGGAGTGAGGGCTCCCTTTTTGTGGTGGGTTCTTCCTTCCCTGCCTCATTGTCTGACACTGTAGGTCTTGCAAAGTCCCCCGGTGAGGGTCTTCCTTCCAGGTTGACTATTACTGCAGATCCTGTCTAATGTCAGGACCCACTTCAATTCCACATTTTAAGAAAGCAGAACTCTTGGAAGCGAGTTCTTTCAACAGGAACTTTTATTAAGAGTAGTTGATAGCAGGCATAATAGACAGGATCTGAGATTTCCCATGCAGAACTATTGGTTAAGGTATCCCCAAGCAAGACCCCACCCCATAGTCCATCCGGCCAGTGTGGGACAACCAATCCCCAGGTGTTAGGTTCCACATGGGAAAAGGGGAGATAACATTGGTCCATCTCCAGATCACACAGCAATGGATGATGGCTCTTCACACCTTCCTCTGGGTTTGTAGAAACAAACCAGGCACGGAGGTTGCATTCTTTATTCTTTCCCTTGTTCTAGCTGACAGTTTAGGAAGATAGGTTTGGAGAGAGATATAGCGCAGGGCAGCAAGATGTTACAATGTAGTGGATAGAGGAAGCAAAAGGTTATATTGTAGTGGATAGAGGAAGCAGAGGCAATAAAACTGCAGGCACATCCCCCTTGGGAGTATGGCAGAACCCAGGGAAAGGTGATATTTTCTTTTGGGTTAGAGGGGATAGATAGAAATGAAATAGGAATGTGTTCTGACACTAAGAATAGCAACAACAGTTGTGGATAAGGCACAAATAAAGAGATCATTAAATCATAGATGTACAGTTTGAGGCAGAGATATGGGCTGTATCAGGTCCAATAAAACATACAGAAAGCATGTGATTTGGCCAAAGAGAAAGTGATGTGGTGAAAGCAGAAAATGATCCCCTGTGGTATTAAAACCCCTCTGTGGTATTAAAACCCCCTTTTCTTGTTACTGCTGTTGACTGATTTCCCTTTCCTTCTATCCCCCATTCTGTCTCATCCAGTATTAAAGCTGTTAGTTGTTTAATTTTATTTATTTTCTATAAGAAGCTGAGGAGTATGGTGTGTGTTGGAGAAAGCTACAAGATGGGCAGTACAATAGCTAATGTACTAGTGACTATATTTGGAACCTTTCTTCCACTACACAAAGTTCATGGGTCAAACTGTCGCTAAATGCCAGAAATGGTTGAAGGGTGAAGAATTATTATGAAAAGGTAACAATGCTATAGAATAAATAGTATGCAGAAAATGATAGAATGTTATGTAACTTGAGGAAACAAGCTATTTCAAAGCAGTCTTTGTCTTTACACCCACTGTTTACTAGAGATCCCAAAGGTGCTTTTTCAGGAGGCAATTGAACTATCTTTTTTCTCTTTGAAGACATTTCACTCAAGCAAGAAGCTTCTTGGATGAGAAGCAAAATGTCTTCAAAGAGAAAAAAGAAAATCCAGTTGCCTCCTGAAAAGGCACCTTTGGGACAACGATGTCATGGATGACTGAGAATCTCCATAGACTTTGCTTTAGTTTTCTTATTACTGAAGGTAATCAGGCCATTCTTTTTTTTATAGCTAATACTGTAGAGGTTCCCAAGATGTTTCATTTGTACAAGACCACCCAGTCACTCAAAGCTGAGTAGTGTTTCCAAACAGAACAGCAGAGGTTCTTCATTTTCTCTACTAGAGGTTGCTTGACATTCTGCAAACAAGAGAGGCATGAATAATTTCTTTGGAAGGCTTGCTTGAATGTTTAAGAGACAGCAGGAAATGGTGCAACCGTAACTGTTCCATCTGAATAGCCTGATTCAGAGACTCTTGAATGGCAGCCAGTCATTCATGGATTTGGTAAAAAGAACTATAAGGGTATGTATGGAAGCTTTAGAAGATGAAGAACAAAACTTGCGAAGGGGACTTTCTTCTTAAAGCTTTTGGCTGCCATCCACAAGTAATACACATGTAAATTTAAGCCTCCCTGTATGCAAAAGTCATCATCTGACTGAGTCAATAAAATTATCCCATGCAATTGCATTTCAGTGAGGTCTTCATATCTTGCTCCAGTAAGGATACAATTCACAAAATATAACAATTGCCCATGGAAATAAGTGTTTCTAATTCCTTGTTTTAAATTTGTTGCATCTCTTTGTCCTTTCTACCCCTTCATTTCCTGTGTTTGCAAAACAACTTTTGTATGTGGAGAAATAAAAAAAGAGAAGAGAAAAAAGAAGAAGCCATTGGGTAATTGGCAGGGATTTGCCACTTAAATAGAAATAAATATAATGATAAACAAGGACGTTTATAGTGTGGTCTGAACATTTCATCTTCATGTGCCTCCATCTACACAACGAACAAGTACTGCTTTCAGTCTAGGGTTGATTCTCTAGATATCAGATCACAATTATTTGTTGTTGCTACTTTCTTTTTAAAAAACCCTGGCAAATGTTCAGTCCAACCAACAAAGGAACAAAACTCAAGCAGAGATATAAACAGCATCCTTCAACATAAATATACTTATTGGAAAACAGGTTCTGCAGAAATCAGTTGGAGAGTCAAGTGTCAATCAGTAAATGTATTTTGAATGATATTTTTTAAAAAAATAAGATAAAACATTTACCAAAGTGGCTAAACATTAATAAAATAAAATAAATAAAATGTACAAAAATCAGTATAGTCAAATAAATCAGTTAACAGTTAGCAAACTTTCCTTTGAGATGTCTTTTTCACTTGTAGAAGCAATGTGGACATCTCTATATACATGTATGTATTCTTTTCACCTTCCCATAGATTATTCTTATGGGGAACATTCTGTTCTGCTATGGAAAAGGAAAATGTAAAACAATAAGAAATCAGAGGGATCCATTTTGGAGCAAGTTTCTGTATGACATCTCATTCACTGAAAGCAGCAAATGGTCAATAGTGAACGGATCCTTAACACTGATATGGAGAAAAAAACCTGATGTAAACTATGGTTTACATCTGGGATCTTCCAATTGTTTTGGATTGAGGCACTTATATTACTTCAACATCTATTGTCAACATGGTCCACACAGAATTTTTTTTACCTTTCTTGCCTTGGCTTGACCTGACTTTTTCCTAAGTGGTTAGAAGGAGGCATAAGAGTATCTTTTCCCTAGCTTCATAAAGATAAAATGCAGATTCAGGAATTATCAATCCATCAAACTATAATTCCCTGGGAACATGATAACCAGGACCATTTTAAGGCAGAACATGAAGTCATGTATCCATTTAAAAAACAATGCATTTGTCAAAACAAGTGTTCTTATGCTAATTTTCTGCTCACTCCCCAAGTTTGGGTTGTTTTTTTTAATAGGAAATGACTTTTTGAGTAGATGGTGGGAATGCTATAGAGATAGTATTTCAAGATAGCATTTGATGAATTATTTCATGGCATTTTGATTAACAAGCTGATCAGCATGACATTTAAATAATATATACCTGGCTTAATGATGGTAGTAAACTGGAAGGAGATATTAGGAGGGTGCCATTAGGTTCAGTTCTAAGTCCCATATCTTTCAATATTTTATTAACAGTTTGGATATGATGCTTGTAAAATTGGCAGATGTCACAAAATTGGAAAGGCTAACTAATATCCTAGAGAATAAAAAAAGAACATTCAAAATCATCTTGATCATTTAGAAACATGGGCTAAAAATAACAGAATGAAATTTAACAGAGATAGCTTGTAAAATCCTTTTTCATTTAACAGTTTTGTCATAGGGCATGGGAAACTAAGCTTGAGAAATGAGGATGCAAGGAGAATATGACAGTACTTTTTAAGTATTTGAAAGGATGCCACAAAGAAGAAGGTCAAGATTTGTTCCGTTTTATTTCAGAAATCAGGACATGAATAATAGATCTATGTTACAGGAAGACAGCTGTTAACTAAATGTTTGAAAAAAACAAAACAGAAAGATAAGTTTCTCTGAAGAATCAGTTATCCAGAGAAATGATAAATGAGGATACTGTTTGCTGGGGACTTCAGTTGGATCCTAGACAGGCATCTATTGTAAATGATGTAATTTCTCTCTGTGGTCTACCATACAATGAGACTAGAACTGTCTTTAACATGGCATTTTTTTATATTTTGGGGAACAATCACTATAATTATAATAAACTAACAACAATAAAGATATTAAAATACGTAGATTCAAGTATATTAAACCTTCCAACTCTGTGATTGTACAATATGGGAATTTTCACAAAATGGTATCCTTGGAAAATATGGAGAAGATAACCCAAGCTCCGTAGAGGACCTAGAGGCTAGAAACAGTAGTTACATTTAAGCCTGAGGTTTTGTTTTGCAACATCTTGCTATCTGCCCATTCATTTAAAAAGAATGAAAGGGAAAGGGAAAGCATTGAAAGGCAAGGTAGCTTGGCGGGTTGGTTGGCAAGTTATACCCCAAGAACACACTGAGGGATTCAGAGCTTACATAGTTTTGCAAGCAGTGGTGCAGTTTAAGTAATGCAATGTTCTCTGTTTAACGTTTTACAGCCTGCCCTCACCTCTCTTTGGAGAGCAATGTATGTTATTAATTCCCTTCATATGCTTCCTGCTTATCTTACTCATGGCAGCCATGAATAGTTTGGATGATACTTCTTGGAGAATTTTCACAGAAGTTGTGAAAATGCAGATGTTGTGCAGATGCTCTGGTTAGACCCATTTTAATAGAGTGAAAGGTGGAGGTGATCATCAAAATTAATCTTAATGCTTTCTGGCTGGGAAATTTGGGGAGTTGAAGTCTGTACATGATAAAGTTGCTAAGACTGAGAAATACTGCCTCAATATAACCCCCGGTGTAATGTATTGGGGTTTTGCTTGTACAGATTCACGTGTCTGTCTAAATGCTGCATTAATGGTTGCTCAATGGTGTATGTGTAATGGTTAATGACTAAGACAGACTTGTTATCTCCAGGGCTGTCATTGGTAGATTTGGGGCAGGAATGGGCTGCTTCAAACCTATTGGTTGCACCTAGAGGTCACCATATAAATAGCTGTGCAGCAGCTACTGTTTTGCTTCTGTTCCTGTTCTACTTCAATAAACCTTGTTCCTGTTTGAAAGCCTGTGTCTCGTTCACTGCTACCGAACTGAATATACAACACTGGCGACAAAGGTGGGATCGTGCTACACCTTCGGAAGAATCTGAAGTCACTTGGGGGTGAGGCCAGAAGAATCTGAAGTCACTTGGGGGTTCCCCCCCGTGGTCTGCCAGCAAGCCACACTGGAGACCACCACGCCCTAGGGATCAGTTCCAGGGCCCAAACAGAAGCCAGCAGCACAAGCTAATGAGAGAAGCAGGAAGCAAAGAAGACTACTTGCAATGGTGAAGGTCGGGAAGCTCAAAGAGTTCGATGTAACACATCTGGAGAGATGGGTGTCCTACATCTCCAGGGTGGAGAATTACCTATGAGCAAATCAAGTCACCGAAGATGGTCTGAAGGCCACAACACTCCTCTGTGTGTGTGGGCCTGCAATATTCAACATTGTGGAGAACTTGGTTGCACCGGCACAGCTGGAGTCTGTTACCTATGTGGATCTGAAGAAACGGCTTGGCGACCATTTTCAACCGAAGCTGTTGGTGATAGTGTGGAGGCATGCCTTCGAACAGCGAGAACAACAACCCGGCGACATGGCCAAGGAGTTCATTGCAGCATTGAGGCAGGCATCTTGTCTTTGTCAGTTCAGGGACTTGGAAGAAAGACTTCAAGACCGCTTTGTTTGTGGACTCTGGAGCAGAGAGCTTCAACAAAAACTTTTCTTGAAGGAGACTCTATTGCTCCAGGAAGCTTTGAAAGAAGTCATGGCGGATGAAGCTACTGGTAGGGCTGTGAAGGCGTTGCGGCCTGCCAAAATCACACTGCATGCAGAAGCAGTCCACCATGAGGATGCCGAGCAATGAGAAGACGTCGACTCTGACTGTTAAGTCATGGGCTCTGGAGAGCAGGAATGATGACATGAGGCTGAGTACAGGATAACTTATACTTTTATTCTTGCTGGAACTGTACTGGAACTTGGGCCGCAACCAGCCACAATATATAGTCTAGCCCCTAGGCAGCAGCCAATAGGTTTGGAACCACTCTTGCCACCTGGGGCTAACCAATTGCAGGACTGGAGATGGCTTGTCTGGGTTGCTGGAGAGCCGTTAGCTGCTCCAGCAACACACATGGTGTAACACCACAAGCCCAATACATAACACTGACCATGAAGTTGACAAGATTCAATGACCCGAAGACAAGGAACCAAGAACCCCCCGACAAGGCAGTTCCCTTCCTTCAGTGTTTGGGCTGCGGAGGCCACCATCAGCGAGTGGACTGCAGATTCAGGACAGCCAGGTGTTGGGCCTGTGGGAAACCAGGCCACATCGCCGCCATCTGTAGAGATTGCCAGAAGGACTGCCAACTGGATGAGCCGTTCAGGAGAGGTATCAGGGACCCAGGGCAACATAGAGTAGGGTTCTGCTCCAGCCACAGGAGTGTCTGCCGCACGGGAGCTTGCTGCCCTCTCAAACAAAAACTTCAACTACAAGTTGAGCTGCAAGGCATTCCTTTGAAAATGGAACTGGACACCAGTTCAGGTGTATCTACTATTTCCCTTGAGACCTTCCAGTTTGTTTGCAGCTGCAGCAAGAGATGGGCCAAACTTTGGCAGTCTGATATTATTTTAATGGACTTCCAGAATTCCCGAGTAGCCATCAAGGGTGAGGCCACCTTGGCCTTAAAATTCAAGGGGTTTTCAGGGCCCCTAGATGTCATTGTGGTGGAGGCTCAGAGAACAAGCTTCATTGGACTTGATTGGTTTGATGCACTGGACATTCAAGTAACCGGAATTCATCGGACACAAGCAGCAAACTTGGCATCAGTCTGTGAGGAATTTTCAGATGTTTTTGGCACAACCCTGGGAGAGTACAAGGGCCCCCTGATAGCGTTTAAGCTTGATTCCTCTGTAACGCCAATTAGGGTTAAACCCCGTCATGTGCCTTTTGCATTAAAGCACAAAATTAATGCAGAGCTGGACAAGCTGGTCAGTCAGGGGGTACTACAGCCCATAGATAGTGGGGAGTGGGAAACTACTATTGTAACACCACCTAAGGCCAATGGGGACGTCAAGATTTGTGCTGATTACAAGTGCACCATTAACCGGGGACTGCAGCAGCACACATATCCAGTGCCAGTCATTAGCCACATCTTGACATCACTGCTAAGTTACATTTGGCACAGGCCTATCAGCAGTTACCAGTGGATGAGGCCACAGCGGTCGCACAAACCATTGTGACACAGTGGGGCTTTTAAGGTCAAGTGCCTCCAATTTTTTTTTATTATTATTATTCCATTTATATCCCACCCTTCTCCAAAGACCCAGGGTGGCTTACAAGCTTAGCAGTAGCCTTCATTCTATGTATATGCCTGCTTATTAGGGCTTTCACACACACCCCAAGCGGCATTATTACAAAGTCAGCTTATTGCCCCCAACAGTCTGGGTCCTCATTTTACCTACCTCGGAAGGATGGAAGGCTGAGTCAACCTTGAGCCTGGTGGGATGCGAACCTGCACTAATTGCAGGCAGCTGGTGTTACTTAAGGAGGCATTAGCCCACTGCTCCACCAAGGCTCCAATGTCTGTTTGGAGCATTTAAACAGACATTGTAGTTTGCGTAGCCCCAGGGATCTTCCAGGGAGTAATGGAGCGTATGCTCAAGGGTATACTGAGATTTGCCCTGATTTTGATGATGTACTCATCACTGGAGAGTCCACTGAGGTCCTGGCAGGGCAGCTCAAAGCTGTCCTTCAGCAGTTCCGCACAGCGGGACTCAAGCTGAGGAAGGACAAATATAAAATTGGGATCCCTTCCACTGAATTCCTGGGGTTCCATATCGATGCCGAAGGCATCCATCCTGCAGAGTCCAAGCTTAAGGCAATTCAACAGGCTCCAAGTCCCAGGTGTAAAGGAGCACTCCAAGCATTCTTAGGCCTCCTCAATTTTTACCATGCATTCCTTCCTAACAAGGCTGCAGTGGCAGAGCTGGCTCTTAGACAAGAACACCCCATGGAAATGGACCAAGGTTCAGGAAAACAGTTTTAAGGCGGTAAAATCACTACTGTCGTCAAATTCAGTGCTCACGCACTTTAATGAAAACTTGCCAGTTTGTATTGCATGTGACGCATTCCCTTATGGGGCTGGGGCTGTACTAAGCCATCTATCGGCTAATGGAACTCATTCCCCTATTGCTTACTATTCAAGAACATTGTCCTTGTTTGAGCGCAATTATGCAATTGACAAAGAGGCCTTGGCCATCATGGCCAGGGTTAATAAATTCCATGACTATTTGTATGGCTGCCATTTTACGGTCTTTACTGACCACAAGCTGTTGCTGGGACTATTCACCACAAACAGGCAGACGCCTCAAATACTTTCCCCCAGAATGTTAAGGTGGTCCATTTTCATGTCAGCCTACAGCTACAGGCTGCTCCACGAACCAGGCAAAGACATGGGCCACGCAGACGGCCTTAGCAGATTGCCATTGCCACATGTGGAGCCAGATCTGGCCCCAGCCGCGTGTATCTTGTCCATTCAAGATTTGCCAGAATTTCCCCTCCATGCAGGGGACATTGCTGCAGAAACAGCAGCAGACAAAACTTTAAGCTGTCCTGGGTTCACACCGGATGGCTGGAAAATAGCCCAGGACCAGAGTTCCAGAGCTATTTCACCCAAAGAAATGAGTTTTCAGCTCATAAGGGTTGCATTCTTTGGGGAAGTAGGGTTATTGTCCCCAGTTCATTAAGGCACAGGGTTCTCCAGTCTCTGCATGAGCGTCATCCAGGTATTGTCCGGATGAAGGCACTTGCATGGAAATACTTTTGGTGGCCAGGGTTAGATAAAGCTATCAAGGCCCAAGTACAGGATGTTACACATGTCAACAGTCCAGACCAGAGATGCCGCAGGCCCTGAGCACCGATGGGAGGAGACTCATATGCTGTGGTCAAGAATCCATGTTGATTTTGCTGGGCCCTTTCAGGGACAGTGGTCGACAGCCACTCTAAATGGTTGGAAGTAATTCCCATACCCACTATGACTACTGCTAGGACCATCCAGGTACTTAGGAAACTTTTTGCTACACATAGGCTGCCGGACGTCTTAGTCTCTGACAGCGTCCAAATTTCAGGCCTTCCTGAGGGCTAACCTCATAAGGCATGTCACATCGGCTCCTTTTCACCCCTCGATGAATGGGCAGGCTGAATGTATGGTGCGTATGATGAAAGAGTCACTAAAATGCATTGTGTCAAGGATTGGCACCATAGGCTGGCTGATTTCTTGCTAAGCCAGCACACTATGCCATCCACAGCCATGGGCAAAAGCCCAGCAGAGCTTCGTTGGGGAAGAAGACTGATCACAAAACTGGACAGGTTGCACCCTGACCAAGTAAGCAGCAGACACTGCATGCCCAAAGACACCCAGGGGGTTGCAAGTGGGTGATAGGGTGTCGGCTCGGAACTACAGGCATGGGGCTTCGTGAGTGCCTGCTAAAATTGTTAAGGTCTCAGGACCGCTCTCCTACAAGGTGGTCCTGGAAGGAGGGCAAGTTATTCACCGACATATTGAACAGCTGTGTCAGTGGTTTGCAGAACAGCCACTAACCGAGGACTCCCCAGAGGGTCTGCAACAAGAGCCGCCAGCCAGCAGTCTAACAGAGCAGTTTACATGCTCTGACAATTATTCCAGACATTACAACGGGGACATGGCCATAGATAGAAACACTCCGGAATTTCAAATCATGTCCCCAGATGGGGAAGGACAACCCAAACTGTGTAACTGGACTTTGGTTTGGGCCAACCAGGAATGGTCAGCCAAAGGAACTCGAGTCACTCTGACTCAATCAAACCCAAGAGTCCCAGTCTCCCCAGCCCAGCATGCAAGCAGGTAGACTGGGAGCTCCCCAGAACCCCCAGGCGTTCTGAATGGTCTCGTCGTCCACCAAAATATCTTTAAGATTATTTTAGTAAATAATGTGCGTACCATCTAGGGGGGAGGGGGGTAATGTATTGGGGTTTTGCTTGTACAGATTCATATGTCTGTTTAAATGCTGCATTAACGGTTGCTCAATGGTGTATGTGTAACGGTTACTGACTAAGCCAGACTTGTTGTCTCCAGGGCTATCATTGGTAGATTTGGGGCAGGAATGGGCTCCTTCAAATCTATTGGTCGCCACCTAGAGGCCAACTGTATAAATAGCTGTGCAGCAGCTACTGTTTTGCTTTTGTTCCTGTTCTACTTCAATAAACATTGTTCACGTTTGAACGCCTGCATCTCTTTCTCTACCACTGAAGCAAATATACAAATAGAGCATTTTCTATTTAGCATCCTTTCCTCCAATTCCTGCATTTGAGGTAGCTTGTGAGAAAATTTAGAGATCCAGTCTCCATATATTTGGAACATTTCTCTAGCTGAATGGGAGAAAAGGCCATGGGTTGCTTATCAACTAGAAATAAGATCAGCTTGGCTGACATGGTCACCTCAAACACTAAAGTCCATATTTTTATACCATTTGCATGTTAAATACGAAAGCCACTAAAATCAACAGTTTTAAATAAAAGGGACAAATAAAAATATGAAAAAAATATCAATTTTTATTTAGGACAAACAATTTTTATTTAGGGATAAACACTATCTGAATTCAATGATATGTATCAAGACTGATTTTCTTTCTTTCTTTCTTTCTTTCTTTCTTTCTTTCTTTCTTTCTTTCTTTCTTTCTTTCTTTCTTTCTTTCTTTCTTTCTTTCTTTTATCTTCAATATCCCGGTTTTTATATTCTTAGGTATAGTTAAGCACAGTGCTTTTTTTGTAAAAGAAAAAGGTGCCAGAACTCACACGTCATACAACCCGCCATGCCTACCGTACAAAGTTCCATCCAAAAAAGGTGCTGGACTTCTGTTCTGAGCATTCTATGACAAAAAAGCCCTGGTTAAGCATAAGATTGATACTTGTTAAAGAGTTTGTGCTACCAATAATTAATAGTTACTGAAAATAATTCTCATGACTTAAGAATGCTATTAAATAATTGTAAGGTTTCAGGCACTCACAGTTAGTCTGTGTCTGAAGACAGATCCAGCATTTGCAGTGAAGTGTCAGGACACAATGATAAAGCTATACAGTCTCTCTTATAACCCTATCACAATTTTGTGTTAATGTTGTAGGTGTAGGGCAGGGGTGTCAAACTGGTGGCCCGCAGGCCAGATGTGTCATGTGCAGGCCACACCCACCCCGGCTCCACAAAGACAAAAAACATTGTGATACGTCTGTCATGGTTCCAACAAATGCAGTACTTCAAAGAACTTCAAGGCATTGTTTACCTTAAAGAATCTTTTATTACACTCACATAGCTTCGGCACTTACATATTAGAAGCCAAGATCTGAATTCTCCTCCCCTGAACACATCTTATCAAACACAATTCCCTCCTTTAATTTAACGTCACTAATCACATTCTCCAATTAATTTAAAATGCAAACTTTCCCTCCTGTTTAACAACCCACCAAATTCTTCTCTTCTCTTATTATAAACAGTCTTGAGATACATTCTCCCTACTCCCCCCAGTGTCCACTAATTCTAGCTCTAAAAATAATATTAAAGGAAGGCTACATCTCCCTATGTTGTCAAGAACATTCGTTGTTAGCAGCACTGACATCCGGCCCCCCTTACAAAAAGTATAGACCCTGTAGCATAATTAAAAGCTCATGTTAGGAACTATTTTTCGGTTTGTTGGAATGTTTCTCATAAAACCTTTTGATGAGTCGGTCGGCTTTCACATCACTAGATTTCACCCAAGTGGCTTCAGACAATGAGTATCCCTTCCATTGTACTAGGTACTACAATTTCCCTTTAAAAATTCTAGAATCAAGAATACGCTTTACTTCATAGTGGGTTTGACCCGTCACTATGAGGGGCCCAGGTGCTTTCATAGGGGGAAGTCTTAAAGTGGATTCTCGAAAAGTTTTCAACAAGCTGCAATGAAAGAAAGGTTGAATTCTCCCTAAAAGCTTAGGGAGTTTCAGTTCTACTGTGACTGGATTGATGATCCTTATGATGGGGAAAGGCCTCAAGAATTTTATGTTTTTCCAAACTTCTTCCACCAGCTGCTGATTTCCTGGCTTCTGCACCACCCCAAGCTGTTGCAAGGCTCTATTAGCTGTGGCAAGCTGAGAGGTTGCTGACTGTCTACCTGCTGGGGTTGCCAAACTCCCCATTGCTGCCGAGGCCTCAGACTAGGGTTCTCTCTCTGTGTAGGACTGTAGGCCCTGGCAGGGAATGACAGGATCTGGAAGGCTGTTTGATCTGCAATGGAGGGGCTGTAGGCTCCTCTCAGTAGGAGTTGATTTCTGCTTCTCATCTCTAGCTTTTCAAATCTTTCCAGTGACTCACCCGAACCCTCAGTGGCAGATGATCTAGTAGCTCTCCACCGGTCTGCTTTTGAAACCTCTGAGGGTGGCCTGGCAGTCTCGAGGTGTCTGGAGTCTCCACTGGGCTGGGCTTGCTCTGAGGGCCAGATCAGCTCTCCTAGCTGGGAGACCTGCCAAAGTTTTTTCTTCCCCCAGCTTGTTATTGGTCACTTCCATCCATGGGATAGCAGTTGCGGCTGTAGCCGGGTTGCTAGCTTCAAGCAATTTCTCTTTTCCCATGATGAAATCTTCTCTTGAATCTCTGCCAGCTTCCCTCAAGTCTGGAGAGAGTGGCTGGGGTTCAAGACCCCTAAATAGTTTGATAAGTTTTAGATCTTGGCTTAATGTCATGGTTCTGACAAATGCAGTACTTCAAAGAACTTCAAGGCATTGTTTACCTTAAAGAATCTTTTATTATACTCACATAGCTTCGGCACTTACATATTAGAAGCCAAGATTTGAATTCTGCACCCCTGAACACATCTTATCCAACACAATTCCCTCCCTTAATTTAATGTCATTAATCACATTCTCCAATTAGTTTAAAATGCAAATTTTCCCTCCTGTTTAACAACCCACCAAATTCTTCTCTTCTCTTATTACAAACAGTCTTGAGATACATTGTCCTTACTCCCCACCCAATGTCCACTAATTCTAGCTCTAGAAATAATATATGAATTAAAGGAAGGCTATATCTCCCTGTGTTGACAAGGAAGAATATCCAATGTTAGCAGCATTGACAATGTCACAATACCTCATGCGAAGCAATCAAGTTTGACACTCATAATGTAGAGGGATCTTAAAGTTGCATGCAGAAAGTTCTACTTTTGCAAGGAGTCCGTGTTGACCAATCAAAAATTTGAATTCTTTGTTCAAGCATACAGCCTGTTGTCCTTCACATTTCCTTTTAATGCATCTAATGCAGCCAAAAAAGGATCTGGAACAATACAACACACAACAAAAGTATACTGTCCATGTCAGATTGTTGCTAAAGTTGGTGGATTATTTTCTTCCTTTAAAAGTTGCTGAGCTCTTGAAGATTAGTTATTCAAGATGAGCTAACTGTAAGTACAATTCAATAGGCCACAAGCAAGCAGTATTCACTTCAGTTAGTTTCTTGTACTTGCATTAACTGTTGCCCTTTGCTTGCAAGTAACAAGCATTAGTACAATTTCAGACTTCAGAATAAGTCTTTCCTGCATTGACATGAAAATAGAAATAATCAGAGTGGAGTGAGCCTAGCAGTCTTTCTGAAAGGCAAAGTAGGAATTTCCTTTAAAAATAATGCAAGCTTTCTTAATGGCTGAAGCTTAAATAATAGGTAGCTAGAGTACTTTGCCAAAAAGATAATGCATTTTTCCAGTCACTTCCTGCTCATCTAAAATGCTGGTACTTGGCTACTAATAGTAGCCATATTTCACATGGCAGGTAGTTCCACTTCAGTGGAGGATGAAGTGATTTATCTTTGCAGCTTGTACATAAATTTGACTTTGGAAAAGTGCTTTGTGAGTCTATAAATGTAAAGAGAATAGAAAGCTGTATAAATGTGCTGTATTATATATTATTAATCAAAGCTTAGCAGTTTAGTTACTCAGCATGGACATTTTATTCATGAAAAGTCAAGCATCTAAGTCTATAAAACAAAGTCTTTGTTGAGCTAAAGTATCTGTGGTTGTAAAAGATTTTGTATCCTCCTTGTAGATCACCTTGGTAGAATCAGAATGACATTCCCTGCTTTACAAAATGTGTTCTTAAGAATTTTCTCAGTGTATTGCTATTTGCAAATTCTGGTGGATGAGCCTTGAAAATATCAGATTGAATGTTTGCTTGAAATAGCAGAACCCCGATTTATGCAAATGAAGTTCTATTTAATTACTTAATTATTTTAAGCTATTATAAATATATTATTAACAATTATATAATTTTCCTTTGTTTGTGAATACTTTTAGAACTGGCTTTTCATTTAAGGAAGTTTTCTGTTTTATTGCTTAGCTGCCCAATTTCAGTCTTATATGAAAATCGCAAATAAGATTAGTTCATTAAAAACTAGGGAAGCAAATGCTTAGCAATAAAACATACACTTTAAATGAACAACACCTTAGGCTCCATCTCTGACATCTCAAGTAAAATGAAAAAGGAAGAAAAAAAGAAAAAAATAGATAAACAGTGATTGTATTAAATGTAACCTTGAGAAACAGGAACTGTTTTGTTGTAGCCATGGTGAACCATGGTCAGTTAGAAAAAACAAAAAACAAGACTGTGTGAGGGGTTCATCTTGCATAAATCAGTGTTTTAAGCTATTTGTATTTTGTTGCTTGCCCTGTATTTTTGTTCAATAATTAAGAACTTGTAGAAGAAGAAAAAAGAAACTATTTTAACACAGAAACTGTGTTTTTTGGCTGTTGTTTGTGACACAATTTAATATACTTACATGAAAAAATATCACTGATTTATACCCATGTGTGTTTTAAGGAATAGTCATAGGAACCTCTAATCAGGATTGAGATTATGGCAAATTTGAACAGAGTTAACCATTTATCTTCAGATGTGCTTCTAAAAAAAGTTATTCCCTAAAGATCAAATTGTTACTACCATCAACCATATGGATGACAGAGATATTTGTTTCTTTATTGCTGCACTAATTAGTTCATAATTTAAAACCCGTATGTAAAATAGAATGGAATTATGTAAAAAATTTACATAGACTTTTGCAATGTAGTTTTAAAGCGATAAACAACGAAAATACAAAAATCATTCCTTTAGTAGAAAATGATATTTAAATATTTATTTGAAGAATAAGAAATAGTGGGTCAAAGTAACTAAAGCTGTGATATAAGGAGGAAAAAAGGAAACATGGTTAAAATTAATTTACCCAGCCTCATTCATTGCTTATCTCCTTATTATTCCATTTTTGCAAATTATCCTTCTGGCACATCCATACATCACTTTATTACATTCCTCTACAACATACAACAGATATTCCTCTACAACAGACTTTATGTGGTGTATACTTTATACTTTAAACTTCTCAGCTCTTTCTTTTTCAGATCTCATCTACTCCAACCGAGATTCCCCCCCCCCCCGTTCTTCCCTTTCTCCATTCGCTTTTCTTTGATATATTGTATCTAACTCACAGTTCCATTTTCATTTATTGTCTGTTGTAAAGGGATGTAATTCTGATTTTAGGAGGGAGTGGGCAGAAGGCAAAGAGGTTGCTCAGTCCTGAGAAAGTAGAAATCATGAAAAAGAGAATCAGAACATCCTCACCTTGATGTCTATGGAGATTCTCAGTCATCCAGGTCATGAGATCACCACCTTGATTTTCTTGTCCTTGGGATAGGAAAGATATTCAAGATTTTTCTTATATACTCTACAGCAGTGAAATAGCAATTCTGTAAAAACACATGTGTGAAACATTTTGTTATCCAAAGCTTAGTTATCCTTGGATCTTGTTAGCCCTTCAAGGTAGACTACTAGACTAGGAAACCAAAATTATAATGCTAATACTGTAGTGCTTTTATATAGGATTATAGTAACAGAAGTTTGCAAGTCTGAATGTGCTTCCTCCCTCTCTTTTTCTACAAGAACTAGAGAGTCATGTCTGATACATTTTCTCAAATTAAATTTCTGCTCTGGGCTCAAAATTCTTTTATCCATTGTTGATGGTGTCTCGTCTTCCTGTTCCTCAAAGTTATTCTTATAGCCATTAGACATGTTCAGATGAAACACAACCCTGCAAATAACAAGGGCTACCTTTACATCCCACATTTTATTATTGTCTGATTCCACTGTTTCCAACTCTCTCCACAAATCAAAAAACCCCTTTATTTTGTATTTTAATTGAAAATAACACTTTAGCTGAAAGGACTGTAATTTATGAATGTTTATCCCATAATAAAGCTGTTAATCCTTAAGGTGAAAAAACATTTTCTCTAATGCCAGTATAGCTTTATTTGAAAAGCCAAGATGACCAAAGTAAAACAAACAGACAACAGCAATAACAAAAAAAAAAAAACAGTGTATGAAGCAGTGAATGGATGTAATGGAAGCAAGAAAGATCGAGAGAGTATCAGGAATCATATTGGTACAAATTACATTTAATTGTATTTCCTTTTCTTTTTCTTATCTCATGTTTTAATTTCTTTGACTGACTGTTTCTCATTCCTTGCAGCATGTTACATATTTATTTATTTATTTATTTATTTATTTATTTATTTATTTATTTATTTATTTA
>JAKJMR010000087.1:403872-440690 GCA_024449315.1 Daboia siamensis
TTATTTATTTATTTATTTATTTATTTATTTATTTATTTATTTATTTAATTTGTATACCGCCCTTCTCCCGAAGGACTCAGGGCGGTGAACAGGGCAATAAATATCTAAAAAACAAAATACAAAAGTTAAAAAATAATTAAATGTAATGCCCAATATAAAACAATAAACAATACTTAAAATTATTTAAAATCCCGTCCCTTAGCCCATCAAACCAGGCCAGATTGCTCGAATAAATAAGTTTTTAGATCGCGCCGGAAGGAGCGAAGATCAGGAGCCATCCGGAACTCCACCGGCAAGCAGTTCCAAAGGTCTGGCACGCCCACAGAGAACGCCCTCCCCCTGGGGGCCACCAATCGACATTCTTTGATCGGAGGCACCCAGAGGAGACCCTCTCTGTGGGAGCGCACTGGACGGAGGGAAGTTGACGCCGGCTGCAGGTGTTGCCGTAGTTAATCCGGACCCATGCCATGTAGGGCTTTATAGGTCATTACTAACACCTTGAATCTCACCTGGAGGACAACTGGCAGCCAATGCAGCTCGCGGAGTAAAGGTGTAACATGGGAGTATCGGGAAACTCCCAGCACAACTCGCGCGGCTGCATTCTGCACCAGTTGGAGCCTCCGAGTGGTCTTCAAGGGTAGCCCCATGTAGAGAGCATTACAGTAGTCCAGACAAGAGGTCACGAGCGCATGAGTGACTGTACGTAGGGCATCCCGGTCCAGATAGGGCTGCAACTGGCGCACCAGGTGAACCTGGGCAAAGGCCCCCCTAGTCACAGCTCCATTAGCATGATAGTTATGTGTATATAAGTATGTGTGTTTGTGTGTGTGTAGAGGAAAGGAAGGAGAGAGAGACACACACAGAGACAGATAGACATCCACATAAGATGCATCAAAAATGCTACTGGCAATAGATTGAAGAGGATTTAGTGTTCTTCCTGACAATTTCTTAATTTACTTTCTTTCTGCTTGACTTTTATTAGCTTAGAGGCAGAACTCTGGCCTCCTTATCTGACAGGGGATAAAAAGGTGACTGATATATTCAAGCAAGCATAAAGCATAATACCAAAACCCCAATGCTGCCCCAGACACTGCTCTGCTTTTCCATCCCTACAATTTCAGAAACTACTATATGTTGTTCATTCCCTACAATTGGCTTGATGGACTTCAATTTATGTAACAGAGCAGTAAGAAATGTTGGACTATTCAGTTTAGCTATTCTTGAACTGAGTCACTTAGCCTGGAAATGAAGAGAAGTCAGTGTAGTTTGAGCATAAAACAAGCTAATTGCTAATTCTATAATTTTTGAATTATAAATTCATGGTTCCAATTAATGAGACAGTTCAAACAAAATTTGGGCATTGTTTAACTAAAAAGTCTTAATAATGAAACAAAACATCAGCACTCATGGAGGGATGCCAGAATCTGAAATCTCCTCCCCTGGACCCATCGTACCATACACAATTCCCACCCTTATTTACACATCATAAATCATATTATCCAATTAGTTTTACATATGAAGTTTCACTTCCCTTTCTCTGTGTGGGGTTTTTCTTATCTTCTCAAAACATCCGGTTGACATTTACCCCCCTTTAGGGATTTAAACTGAAGCAGTTAAAGTAAAAGACTGCCTCTTATATTGTCAGTACAAAAACATGTCAATGTTTGCAGCATTGACATCCAGCCCCCCTTACAAAAAGGACATATCCTGTAATGTAAACAAACACAAGTTAGGAGCTGGCTTTTGGTTTGTTGGGGTGTTTCTCATAAAACGTTTTGATAAGTCTGTCAGCTTTCACATCACTAGATTTCACCCAAATGGCTTCAGACAATGGGTATCCCTTCCATTGTACTAGGTACTGAAATTTTCCCTTAAAGATTCTAGAGTCAAGAATACATTTCACTTCATAATGGGCCTGACCTGCTACTACAAAGAGTCCAGGTGCCTTCTTATGGGGAGGTCTTAAAGTTGAGACCCAAAAAGATTTCAATAAGCTACAATGGAAAACCAGGTGAATTTTCCCCAAAAGTCTGGGGAGCTTCAATTTTACTGTGACCAGGTTGGTGATTCTCACAATGGGGAAAGGCCCCAAGAATTTTGGTCCCAATTTCTTGCTGGGTAATTTCAGACGTAAATATTTAGTTGACAGATAAAGCTTTTCCCCCACTTGGAATGTTCTTTGGGGAGCCCTCTTTTTATCAGCCTGTTTTTTATAAGTCTCAGAACAACAACTTGCACCTAAACATCAGCAAGATGAAAGAGATGGTGTTAGACTTCTGGAGAAAAAAGGAGGAACCTGCCCCACTTCACATCGGAGAGAACTGTATAGAGAGAGTTTCCTCCTTTAAATTTCTGGGAGTCTACCTCTGTGAAGATCTGACCTGGAAAGTTAACACAACTCAGGTGGCTAGAAAGGCCCAACAGAGGCTTCACTTTCTTAGGGTATTGCAGAAGAACAGGGTAGAACAACAGCTAATGACCCTCTTTTACCGGTCTACTGTAGAGAGCGTCCTCTCGTATGGTATTGTGGTTTGGTATGCTGGTCTGACAGCCGCGGATAGGAAAGTATTACAGAGGGTAGTGAGCACAGCACAAGACATTGTGGGCTGTTCCCTGACACCACTGGATGACATCGCCAGGGCTCGTTGCCTTGGAAGAGTAAGGAAGATTCTCAGGGATGACTCACACCCTGGACGGTATGTCTTTACTCTCCTACCATCTGGTAGGAGATATAGGAATATAGCCAGCCGTACCAACAGGCTGAAAAATAGCTTTTATCCATGGGCTGTTAGGCTTTTAAATGGGACATAATCTTATGCAGAATTGACTTGGGAGGCCGGTGTGTGGTGTACTTGGTTCACATAGTGTGGTGGGATGGAGGGTTTGTTGTCACTGTGTGTTGGGGGGAGAGAGCACGGGGGGAGGCTCAGCTAATCTCAATGTACACATGTTGTACTTTGACAATAAAGGTTTATTATTATTTATTATTATTATTTATTATTATTAAGTCTTTTTTAATGCCATTTTCATGTTTCTCCAAACCTCTTCCCAACCCCTCACCCATTGATCAAGTGTCTGGAAAGCGGAGGGCACCTGAGGATACTCAGGCATCGGGCTGAACTCTTTTCATGTGGCTACTCTGAAATGCATGTAACCAGTGCTGCTGTGAACAGAATTATTGTAGGCCACCTCGGTGAAAGAGAGGAGGTCAGTCCAGTTTGTCTGTTGGTAGAAAACATAGCATCTGAGGTATTGCTCCACCATTTTGTTAGCAGATTCTGCAGTCCCATTGGTAGCTGCATGAAAAGCAGATGATAAGCCTTGAGATGATCCAATTAATTTAAGGAAATTCCTCCAAACCTTTGCTGTGAACTGCACTTCTCTATCTGAAATTATTTGCTTACGGGCACCATGTAGTCAGTAGATATATTTCAGGATCAATTTAGTCAGTCGTTGTGCAGATGGGAGTCCTTTACAGGTGATAAAATGAGCGTGCTTCAAAAACAGATCTATCACAGTCCAGATGACAATATTTCTACTACTGTTGGGTAGATAGTCCATAGCTATTTCTTCCCATGGTTGAGAAGGGTATGCTACTGAATGCAATAGCCCAGGGGTTTTTCCTGGAATTCTTTTCATGGTGACACATACGGTACAACTTCTGACATAGTATTCTACATCTCGTTTTAGCCCTGGCCACCAAAATTGCTGACGGATGAGGTGTAAAGTTTTTAAATATCAGAAGTGTCCAGCCTGTTTTACATCATGGCTGTGTTTGAGAGCATTGAGACAGAGGGTTTCAGGTAGATACAATTTCTACCCCATGTATGCCAAACCATCCCTGCATGTTAGGGAGGTTTGATTATCTTTGAACCATTGATTGGTAAGGAGCTCTCGTTTTATCTTCTTCACTCTTGGGTCATCAGGATTAGGAGTTCTGCAACGTGTGAGTTGTGCTGCAGGTTGTGAGCTGGAGATAATTGCCTCGTAGACCTCTTTGTGTTTGCTCTTGTACTGTGGTAATCAGGATAGTGCATCAGCTAGGAAGTTTTTCCTTCCCGGTATGTATTTTAAAGTAAAATTGAAATGGTTAAAGTACTGTGCCATCACACTTGCTTTGGGAACAATTTGTGGGGAGTTTTTTTTTTTTTTTTTATTGAAAAGTTTTTCAATACATTTTATTTATTACATCCCATTCCCCAACCCTTCCCTCCCTTCCCAACCCTATCCCACCCTCTCACCCTCCCCTTCCCCCCCCGACATCCCAGAGCTAGATACAAGGTATAAAAATAAAGTAACCAATCATAAACTCCCATATACTAACAACAATAAACTATTAGATCTCTCGCACTTTAGCTCTTATAAGTTGACTACAAGCAATATACTTATTCAAATGCTAGATGAAACTTTTTAGTCCCGTATTTATTCTGGATGTAATCAATCCATTTCTTCCACTCCACAATATATCGTTGTTGCGAATGGTCTTTCAAATATGCTGAAATCTTCGCCATTTCCGCCAGGTTGGAAACTTTTAAAGTCCATTCCTCTATAGTCGGCAGTTCTTCCTTCTTCCAATATTGCCCTATTAAAAGTCTCGCTGCCGTAATTAAGTTCAACATCAAATTAATGTCCAGCATGGTAGTATCAGTAATAATGCCCAATAAAAACAACTGCGGACAAAACTTTATCCTTTTCTTGAATATCTTCTGCATATTCCACCAAATTTTAATCCAAAATGCTTTAATCTTTTTACAAGTCCACCATATATGAAAGTACGTTGCATCTTCACCGCCACATCTCCAACATTTAGGCTGATAATTCGGATACATACTTGCTAACTTTCTAGGATCTAAATGCCACCTATAAAACATTTTATAAAAATTCTCTCTTAAGTTTTGGGCTTGCGTAAATTTCACATTTCTAACCCAGATCTTTTCCCAAGTGTCCATTGTGATAACTTCCTGAATATTCTGTGCCCATTTTATCATACAATCCTTAACAATTTCTGTTTCTGAATCAATCTCTATCAATGCAAGATATATCCGTTTGATATGTGCTGTTCCCTGATTTCTAATTTGCTTTACCAAGTTTTCATCATCCATTAAAAAACCAATTTTCTGATCCTCTTTCCACCTGGCTTGTAATTGCCCATATTGAAACCAAGTTTGTACAATCTTTTTTTCTCGTAAAAGATTATATGACTTCAAACACCATACATTCCTCTCCAAACTCAAAATTTCCTTATATGTAATCACATCATGTTTAAATCCAACATTTATATTCTCTATTGCGTGCTTGGGTATTGCCCATAATTTAACTTTTGTCTATGCTTTTTCCAAACTCGCCACAGAGCATACCTCAAAATATGCATTTTAAACACATTATCTACCTTCTTATCATACAATAAATATGCATGCCAACCAAATAACAAATCATGCCCTTCAAGATTTAATAATCTCCCCTGTGTCAAATTAATCCAATCACTTATAGCTGATAATGCAGCAGCTTCATAATATAATTTAAGATTGGGCATTTTTAGACCACCTCTTTCACGCGTATCCTGCATAATTTTAAATTTAACCCATGGCCTTTTCCTTGCCCAAACAAATTTATTAATACCCTTCTGCCATTCCTCCAAATTTGAATCCTTTTTAAGAATGGGTATCATTTGAAACAAAAATAAAAATTTTGGCAATACATTCATTTTTACTGCTGCAATTTTTCCCAATAATGACAATTGCAATTTTTCCCAACTATCCAATTCTTTTTGCACTTTGTTCCATAACTTTTCATAATTATTTTTATATAATTTAACATTTGAGGGTGTTAAGTATACCCCCAAATATTTAACCCTTTCAACAATTTCAAATCCAGTTAACCTTTCTAAAGCTGCCTTTTGTAAAACTGTCATATTTTTAGATAACATTTTAGTTTTTTGTATATTAACCTTAAATCCAGAAACTTTCCCATATTGCAATATTAACTCCATCAATTCCATAACAGAATTTTCTAGGTGTGTCAACGTAATAACCAGATCATCCGCAAACGCCCTCAATATATAATCCTGGTCTCTTATTTGAATTCCCTTAATTGTTTCCGAATTCCGTATTTTAATCAGTAATATCTCCAACGTTAAGACAAATAATAAAGGTGATAACGGGCAACCCTGCCTCGTACCCTTTTCAATATTACACATTTCAGTCAAACTATTATTAACTATTATTCGAGCTGTTTGCTTTTGATATAATGCCCTGATTGGTTGTAAAAATTCATCCCCAAAATTCATTTTATCTAATACTTTCAGCAAAAATTTCCAGTCCAATTGATCAAAGGCTTTTTCAGCATCCAAAAAGATCAATGCTGCAGAGATCTGGTTATTCCTTTCCAAAAATTCCAACAAATCAACTATATGTCTCACATTGTTTTTCATTTGTCTACCACTTATAAACCCAGTTTGATCACCATGAATTACCTGTTGCAATACCCTCATCAGTCTACTAGCTAAAACCTTAGCAAATATCTTGTAGTCCGTATTCAAAAGTGATATTGGCCTATAATTTCTTGCTTGAGTAACGTCCTGATCTTCTTTTGGGATTAAAGAGATAAAAGCAGTTTTCCAAGACGGAGGCACTCCTCCCCCTTTTTGAATTGTCTGAAACAGTTCCTTTAATGGCTTTATCATCTCAAACTGTAGATTTTTATAATACGCAGCAATCAAACCATCCGTGCCTGGCGCTTTACCTACTTTTAACTGTTTGATTGCCAAAAATATTTCTTCCTCAGTTATCAACTGATTCATCTCTTCTTTTTGCTCTTGCGTGAGAACCGGGATGCTAAAGTCTTTTAAATATAAATCAATGTCCATTTCATTAATCTTATCTCTAGCATATAATTTAGAATAAAAATCAACAAAGGTTTCCTTGATAAGATTCTGTTGATACACAATCTTTCCCTTATGTTCTATTTTGTCTATATTAGAAACCCTTTGCTTCTTCCTTAGCATATAAGCTAACCATCTACCTCGTTTATTGGCATTGCAAAAAGTATTATGCCTTGCAAACCGTAGATTAGTTGCCACCTGATCAGCCATTAACTTGTCAAATTGTCCTCTTAATAACTTAATAGTCTCTTTAATCTTCACATCCGATGGATTCAAAATTAAAGCCTTTTCTTTTTCCTTAATCTCTGTCTCTAATTCTTTCCTCCTAAATTCCAAATTACGTCTATATTCATTGTTAAGATATATCAACACACCTCTCATATACGCCTTACTAGCATCCCATACCATTTCCATAGAAGTACCCTTATGCATATTTGTTTCAAAAAAAACCTTCATCTGTTTTTTACACTCTTCCACATTTTTCTGATTTCTGAACAAATTCTCATTTAAACACCAGGAACGTCGTTCTCTAATGTCTTTTCCAATCTCTAACCAAACTGGGCTGTGATCAGACATAGTCCTTGAACAAATCTTTATCTTCTTAGTTCTAAAAAAAAGATCATTAGTCAATAATATAAAATCAATCCTGGAAAAAGATTGATGTCTATCAGAAAAAAAAGTATAGTCCCTTTCTTGTGAGTTCCTCTCCCTCCAAACATCACGTAAATCCATATCATCCATCATCTCAAAAAAAGATTTAGGCAATTTAGCATGACTTGGGGTACTTCCATAAGATCCACTCTTATCCATTTGTACATTCAAAACACCATTCCAGTCTCCCATAAAAATAAAAGATTTGTAATCCAATTGGGTAATCCTGCTGTGTAATAAACTATAAAAATCAGCTTGCTGTTGATTAGGAGCATATAATCCAACCAAAAGATTTTTTTTGCCTTCTATTAACAAGTCCACAATAACATATCTTCCTTGTTGATCTGCTTCGATTAACTCTGCTGTAATTGTATTCTTAACATAAATAACCACTCCATTTTTCTTGTTAACTGCAGAAGCAATAAATTGTGTACCTAATCTTGAATTTAATAGATACTTTTGGTCCATAGCTCTAATATGTGTTTCTTGTAAGCAAATAACATCAGTCTTAAATTGCTTTAAATATTGAAAGATTTTCTTTCTCTTCTGTGGTGAATTTAATCCATTGACATTCCAAGTTAAAAACTTAGTCACCATTTCTGGCAACCCGAAGCTTTTGGAGCACGTCTTCCAGAATCCCCTTCACATTTTTAGGCCGCGCTCCTCCCACAGCTTCGCTATAGGTACACTTTGGAGGTTCCACAACATTCTGCTGATCCTGCTCTTGCTCACGTCTGATTCGTCTCGAAGCAGCACGCGTAATCCTCTGGTCTCTTACTTCTTCTGATACTGTTGAAATTTGAGCCACTCCTGCTGCTTTCTCATCTGTCTGTATTCCTTCGGCATCATGAGACTTTCCCTCCTTTGTTGATTCCAGAAGTGATATGGGGATTGCTTTTAAAACATTGCTATAAAAATCACGTGCCTGCATCACTGTAGCAAGACGGTATCTTGTGTCTTCAAACATTACCACCATACCCACTGGGATCTCCCATCTAAACTTGATATCACGTCGCTTAAGCTCCTGTGCCAGAAATGCAAATTCCTTTCGTTTCCTTAAAATTTTTGGAGGGATCTCTTTTAAAACCAGAACTTCTTGCTCTGCGATCACAAGCTTAGTATTGTAAGAGACTTGAATAACTTCATTCCTGGTTGCTCTCTTTGTAAAATAAACAAACACATCTCTAGGTAGTTTCCTTTGTCTCGCAATCCAGGAATTAACACGGAAAATTTTATCTATATCTTCTGCAATTCCTTCAGCTGGCCTTCCCAACACATCTTCCAGAGCAACAGAGACTATTTTCTTCAAATCTTCCTTGAGATTCTCCTTAAGACCCCTAATTCTCACAGCAAACTCCCATTTCATGATATTGTACCAATGTCAGATCATAATCAATTTTATCCACCACATTCTCAGTCTCTAATATCTTTGCATCCAATTTAGTATTATTTTGAGTGAGATCTTCCACTCTTTCGTCCAGGCGTTCAATACATATCGCCATGCCTTGAAATGCAAGCAAGATGTCCTCCCTTATTACTGTAAACTTTTCATCCATAATTTCTGTCAGCTTCTCATCCAACTTTTCATCTATCATCTCAGCTAATTGTTGTGAATGCTTTTCCAAAGCATCTTGCAAAACTTTATCTGTTAAAACAGGCGAAGGTAAAGGTGCAGGAGGTGCTAAGGCTTGCACTGAAGATTGCGGCAGGGGGGAAGCCCCCGCACTTTTAGTAAGTTTAGAAGATTTAGCCGCCATTTTCCCCCTCTTTTGCAACTACGCACTTTCACTTTCAAAGTCCAATGTGGATTGAGCCAAAGATCAAAAGTTCACTTACTCCTTATTCTCTTGCATCGCTCTGCCTGCTTTCATTATCTTCCGAAGTCCATTCTTGTAAGCAGGGATGGTTGCGTTCGCCTTGTTCTGCTCCAAAAAAAAACAGAGCAGACACGCTGCGCAGCCCGGAGAAATCCAAGCTTCGGGGGGGCTCAATCCTTCAGCCGCCAGAACTTTAAGCCCTGGCGGCCCCAGAGAGCCCTTCCCCTACTTGGATACTCACCCCCTCCTCTTCTCCCGAGGAGGGGGCTTCCGAACCGCCGAAACAGCTGATCGGCGCTGTTTTCGGCGGTTCTACAAAGCCGCGAAGCTGACAACCTAAAAGCAGCTGTCGGCGGCGGCGCCTTGCCACCCGGAAGTCTCTTGTGGGGAGTTTTTAGTGCCTCTAAATTTTTGTGATCTGTCCATACTTCAAAAGGCACCTTGCTCTCTTCTAAATTTTGTTGCCAGTTTAATAGCCCCCACCTAATTGTGAAGGCCTCCTTCTCCCAGACTGTCCATCTCCTCTTACCTTCCATGAATTTCTTAGAGGGGAAGGCACAAGGTTGCAGAATCCCACTTTTATTCTTTTGCAGTAACACAGTTCTGACTGCCACGTCGCTGGTGTCTGCTTGAATTACAAAGGGCTCCCCTGGGCAGGGGTGCTTTAGAACTGGTTCAGCTGCAAACAGTCTTTTTAAATTCTCAAAAGCTTTCTGACAACTCATAGTCCATGCTAGTGGTTGGCCAGGTTGCGGCTTTCCCCCTTCCTTGCCCATTTTGAGTAGTTCTGTAAGGGGTAGAGCAATCTCGGCAAAAGAGGGAATGAATTGACGGTAGAAGTTGGCAAACCCTAGGAAGTTCTGGAGCTATTCCCGAGTCTTTGGGGGCTGCCATTCGATTATAACTTTCACTTTGGCTGTGTCCATTTTGATGCCCTCATTGGAAATTCTATACCCAAGATAATCTAATCGGGTTTGGTGAAATTCACATTTCAACAATTTGACATAAAGTTTGGCATTCAATAGTTTCTTTAACACTTCTCTGATCAGTTTTATGTGGTCAGTCATATTTGTACTGTATATCAGGATGTCATCAAGATACACCAGGACCCCTTTTTATAGGTGATCATGAAGGATCTCATTGATCAACTGCATAAATATAGCTGGGGCCCCCTGCAGTCCAAATGGCATGACTTTGAACTGGTAGCTTCCCAAGGGGCAATTGAAGGCTGTCTTCCACTCATCCCCCTCCTTTATTCTCATCTGGTAATGTGCTTCTCTCAGGTCTAACTTAGTGAAGATACTCCCCTTCACCAGGTGGGTTAGTATGTCTTTCAGGAGGGGGAAAGGGTATTTATCTTCCACACTCACAGCATTAAGGTTCTTATAATATAGAGACGAAGAGACCCATCCTTTTTCTCTTTGAACAACACAGGGACACCCATGGTTGACTTGCCTCACTCGATGAATCCCCTCGCTAGGTTTGTATCCACATATTGCTGCATCTCCTCCATTTCAAGGGGGGACATAGCATACAGTCTTGGTCGTAGAAGTTTGGCCGCCAGCAACAGTTCATTGGAACAATCATTGGGCCGCTGAGGAGGCAAGGTATCACATTCTTTCTCACTAAATGCCTCCGCTAGGTCCCGGTACTCACTGGGGATGAGCAGCTTGCCTGTTGGCCATGAGCTAGCCATGTGCACTCACTCATTGGGTGGGCTAAAATCCCCTATAACATCTGTTGAATCAATGGGGGTATCAGGCCCTATAGGTTGTCTCATGGTTCTCATTCCTTTCTCCCACCAGATAACCAGCTTCCATTTGTCCAACCAAGCTAATCCTAGAATCACAGCCTCAGGCATTTTTGGAGCCGCCAGGAAGTGAATAAATTCCCAGTGTTCAACTATTTCTAGGCATAGGGACTCCGTTAATTGTGTGACTAAAGTCCCTCCCATCAGGGAGCCATCAGCTTGTTCAAACCTCACAGATTTGGAGAGCAGTTTTGCTCGTATGCCCGGTTTCATGGCAAATGGCAAGCTAATGATGCATCAGGAGCATCCAGAATCAATTAGCACCTTTAAATCTACCTGCGTACCTGACTTAGGGATTATGAGCTTGGCAGGTAGCGAGGAAGGTGGGACGTGTTGGCTCATCATCATGTTGTTCTCTCCTGTTGAAAGAGGGTAGAACGGGGGTGGGTTCAGCCTGAGTTCAAGCATCCTCCTGTGTGGGGGATGTGACCTGAGCAACAGGTTCCTGCGTCATCCGGTTGGATTTCTCTACCATTAGCCGCTGTGCAGGTTTCTTTCTCACTACTGGTCCTGGTCTGTCCTGCTGTTGGGGGAAGGGGACTGGGCATTTCACTGCTTGATGACCCTGCTGTCCGCATTAAAAACACTTAAATGCTGGGCCCACAGGTGGCCTGGGTCTTTCAGCCATCATAGTAGCTGGAGATTTTCATGGGGGTGATTGCCATTCAGGTTGTTCTGTCCTTGGCTCGGCTTCAGGGAGGAGAGGTTTCTTATAGCGGGCAAGCTGAACATCTAATTTCACCACTGCCTGGTACCATTCATGCAGCTGGTCAGGCACAGCTCGGTATATACATGCTTGAGTAAGGTGGTCATCTAACCCTTCTCTAAAAAGATGAATTATGGATTGCTCAGGCCATCTCTCTATCCGACCAGCCATCTTTTGAAACTCCCACATGTACTCCAGGGCAGGCCGGCCAGCTTGTTTTATCTTGTGGATTTGTTCTTCTGCTTTGAGGGCAATGGATGGATCCTCAAATCTTTCCTTCAGCCCTAGGAGGAAAAGATGGGGGTCCTCCAACTCAGGGCCCTGCTCGTTATATAAATTGTTCAATCATTCGGATGCTTCTCCCTCTAGGCTGATTGCAATCACATCAACCATAGCATCTGGGTCTGGGTAGAGAGGGGCCCAGCAATTCAAATGAGAGTGTACTTGGTTTAGGAAGAAAATCAGTTTTTCTGGGTCCCCATTGAAGGTTGCTCTGAAGGGCGGGCTCATCATTGGTTGCTGGGGCCCCCATTGTGCTGGCCCCACTCTGATTGTTGATTTAACGGCTGCCAGAGTCCCCACTGCTGCTGGCCCCACTGGTCCCACTATATGTTCAGGGGTTGCATGTTCAGGTCCTGCTGCTGCCACCCTTGCTGTTGTCCTCCCACCAGCTTCTGTTCTCCAGTCTTCTGTACTACCCCCAGCTGTTGCAAGACTTCTATTAGCTAGGGCAAGCTCAGAGGTTGTTGGCCTTTCACTTTGGGGGGTTCTCCAACCTCCCATTGCTGCAGAGGCCCCAGGCTGGGGTCCTCTTTCTCTGTGGGTCTGGAGGGCTTGGCAGGGGACTTCTGGAGCTGGCAGGCAGTCTGGTCTGCAGACAGGATTTTCCACTCACCCAAATTCTCAGTGGTAGATGGTCTGGCAGCTGTCCACCATTCTGCTTTTTGGGGCTCCAGCAGTACAGTCTCAAGGCAGCTAACCTCTGCTAATTGCTCGGATTCTGCCCCCAAATGGGAGTCCTGCAAAAACTCATCTTCCCCACAGCATGTTGTCTGTTAATTCCTGCTCTGAGCTGTCAGCAGTTGCCAGGTCTCCATCTCCAAGCTAATTCTCTTTTCCAATGATAAAGGTTCTCCCCTGAATCTTTGCCAGCTTTTCTCAAGGCCAGAGACAGTGGCAAGTTGTTTGAAAGAAGTGAGATTCTGGCATGATGTCATGGTTCCGATTAATGAGACAGTTCAAACAAAATTCAAGCATTGTTTATCTAAAAAGTCTTAATAATGAAACGAAACATCGGTACTCATGGAGGGATGCCAGAATCTGAAATCTTCTCCCCTAGACCCATCGTATCATACACAATTCCCACCCTTATTTACACATCATAAATCA
Source organism: Daboia siamensis (assembly GCA_024449315.1). Classification (NCBI taxonomy): domain Eukaryota; kingdom Metazoa; phylum Chordata; class Lepidosauria; order Squamata; family Viperidae; genus Daboia; species Daboia siamensis. Next base: position 417,126 of record JAKJMR010000087.1, read on the forward strand.
CATTATCCAATTAGTTTTACATATGAAGTTTCATTTCCCTTTCTGTGTTTGGGGTTTTTCTTATCTTCTCAAAACATCTGGTTGACATTTATCCCACTTCAGGGATTCAAAGAGAAGCAGTTAAAGTAAAAGGCTGCCTCTTATATTGTCAGTGCAAAAACATGTCAATGTTTGCAGCATTGAAAGATATCTTGGCCTGAATAAGCTTAATAAATTAAGACCACATCCAAAAAAATGAATCTATATGTAATGTTCACATGACTTTAGAAGTATCATTTGCATAAAAACTCCTATGAAAACATTTCTGTAAAACAAATAGTGATGTTGCATAAGAGAGTCATTCACTAAAACTGAGAATCTCACTTATCAGTTTATTGACATTTCCAAATACCTTGGTTTACAAGAGTAACTTCTGCTTGACAAAATGATGACTGAACCTTTGCCTGTGTGATGGACACTTGTGAAACAACTTCATAAATATAACTTTTAAATCATTTCAAGTAGTTTGAGTTACTTGAATCAGAATGCCTACAGTAAATTTGATTTAACCAGTTTCATTTATTGAAATTGATTTTCTCCAAGTATGATGAACTTCAGATTAGATTACTTTTTTCTACTAAAGGGATGATTAAAGGATACCTTCTTTTATCACTGTTATTTGTAGCCATATCTATCTTACTACTATTATTTTATTGATTTATTTAACTTAAACTCACTGTCAAGCAACTCTGGATGGCTTACAATATAAAGCAAATTATAAAACATTTGAAATTTTGAAGATATAAGCATTAAAATATATTAATTTATTCTCTTGTTGCAAAACTTTTGATATCTGTGACTGAGTCAATGAAGTTTCCCACCATTGTTGATTTCTCACAATGCCCTAATTCTATAGTTAATCAGTATTGTAAAAAATGTGGGGAACTGAAAATAGGCTGAGAAATAAAAAATGCTTAGAATTGGAAGATCATGATCTGATGGCATGACTTTCTATGGTACAATAAAGTTGAGGTTAATGTAGCTTCTAAAAATCATTTTACCCGAAGTGCTAAAGTGAAAATATGGAATAGACATAAACCAAGATTGTGTTTGAAAACTCTTTTATGGCTTCACACAAGAAGGATTTTATTAAAAAACATCAGGCAAAAAGTGATGGTTAAAATACACAGAGCTTTTGCAACAAGCATGGAGAATATAAGATGAAATCAAAGGATCAATTGATTACAAAGGAATTTATTTTTTAATGGTTTTCATATGCACAGTTAAGACAAAGATTTAAGGTAAATAGCAAGACATTTGGAAATGAATAGCATGAGAAAGAATTTAAAACTGAACTAAGCACAGATGATAAGGCCGTCTCTGTGACAAATAGTGGTAGCAGATTTAGTTTTGATTAGAACAAAATGTAGAAATTTTCACCTACACCTATGTGTTTGAATATAATGCACATAGTTTTCCTTTTCCCTAAAAAACTATCAGAAAAATCCCCCAGTGTAATGTAATTGTGTTTTATAAAATCAAGTGTGAACCAAACCATATTCTGATTCCATTTTTTTTCATCTTCCTTTATAGCACAGCAAAAATATGACAAAATATAAAGAACATTGAATTAAGGTTTGTCGTTGAGTACATTCTGATATGAATAAAAAAATGCTCAGTTGGTTATAACACAAATCAAAAAAGTTGTTGCATTCTGGCGTGTGTGCACATTTCTTACTGGGAGGAGAATTAGTGGTTTAAAAAATGGTCTGAGGGACTCATTACCAACCTGAAAATAGTGTTATTGAAATTAATGGTGTTTTAATTGTACTTTGCTTCAGCATCCCATTTTTACCGTAACAAAATAAATTACCTTCTGTGTGAAAAGGGCTCATTAAGGACTCTGGGAAAAGTGGCACTAAATTAGCACAACTTTTTAAAATGAAGAGCAGTGTGACAAAAGTCTTGAGAAATCCAGAGGTCTTGAAAAGTAGAAATTGAGGTTATTTAATAAAGAGGATAGACTTCTATACCTCTATACTCCTGCTACTATTCTGCTACTGTGTCTTTGTGTTATGCTTTTGAGTCCTTAGTGTACTTCTAATTGTCAGCATTTTTTGATGATATTCTTCACTCAAACAAGTTTTTTTTAATCATCTGCCTAAAATAATTATACACTTGAATTCAAGTGTGTTTCTTGAAACATTCTGAGATCACATATATGTGAACTTGCAGAAATCTAGCTATATGGCTTGGGTCTAGTTCAAACTTTTTTAAAAAATGAGGTTTAGCTTATATTCAGCTGATATATGATCCTTGATTTTGCTATCTTAAGTAAACCTCCCTTCCTTTCTCCCTCCCTCCCTTCCTCTTTATAGAGAAAAATACTTTTATATAACAATATCTAACAATCCAGACATACACAAAAGGTTCTATGAACTTTTCAGTGAACAAATTCTGGAAGTCACTCAAAGCTTAAACAGCTAACTCAATTATCACACAGTCCACCAAATGTTTAGACTGAATTTGACATTTTTCCCATATGTATTTCTGGCTCTACTCATCTGTGAATTAATGGTAATTTTACAGATAGATCTTCATTTGTCTCCCTCAATCCCACATAGTTAATACTTTTGCTCATTTGATTTTCAAAAACTAACTGAATTGCTTAAATGTTCTGCAAAGAAGATCAAGACTTAATACTATTCTACATCCTCTGTTCACAGTGAAAAAATAGTGTTCCAGGCATGGTAAGTGGAAAGATTTTCTAGCAAAATAAATAAGCAACCAGTTTTAGAGAGGGCTTCTTTTGATTTCCACAGAATAATTCCCTGGAGCTTTGTATCCTAAACAATCAATTTCTATTAAAGATTTTGCAGAACCAAACATTTGGGCACTGCCCTCTGTGGTTAGAAGTGTAACACTCATAAATCTATTTGGACCTCATACAATTGTTGAGGGGAATAATGAACTTTCCTATTTCTTTACCAATATGTGCTGTCTGGAGGAGAGTTGGGAGTCAGGGATAGGAATATATGAGACATCCTTAATAGTTTCCACACCTGCTGAATTTGAGCACATAAAGAAAACTCTCCTCTTGTATATTAATCAGTATATTAGCCCCTTGCTACATGCCAGAGTCATTCATGACATCTACATTTTTTGTTAAAATGACGAAAGCAGCACTACACATTACAGCATACATTAAAATGGTGTGGAGTTATCTTGCATCAACCCAATGCTATTTTCATCGTTTCCTTTTAAAGTGTCAGAATCCAGTGATATTTCATTTCTATTTATCTTCTCTAATTTAAAACCAATCCTTACCATCTCCTGGATTCTGTCATACTAAAAAAAGGGGAGGGGGTATGCATGGGGGTTTTACTACTTTGATTTCTTGTATTCACTAGAAAGTAACCTTTTGTTGATTCACTTCAGGTCTGCTAACCATAACAATGTGGCCATCTGCCTTTCATCCTATGCCCCTCTGAAGCTCTTCTCTTTACTGACAGCAAGGGAAAAGGGGAGGGGAAAGATGCAACACCTGGAATCTGGGTAATAAGAGGAGCCAGACTGATGTTACCTTTCCAGAAGTTGACACCTAGAAGTCTGCTGGTTTGAATTGCCCAGAAGAAGTGCGGGGTGGGGGGCTGCTTGAGAACACTTTAAAACATTGAATGGTAGGGGGATCCCTCAGATCCTGTCTAGCTTGCCTTCAGTCAATTTCTCTTAATAAAAATTGCTGTTGGAAGAAACTGTTTCCAAGAGTTCTGTTTTATTAACATGTAGATTGAAGTGGGTCCTTACATTAGAAAGGATCTGTAATAATAGCAAAACTGCCAGGGGACTTTGCAAAAAATACAATGTCAGATGACGATGCAGGGAAGGGAGAAAGTCTCCTGGAGACGGAGCCATTTCCCCGACATTTCCCCTGAAATGTCATACTCCTCAGGAGAAGAGGTGGTGGAGACGCTTAACGACAAACCTCGCTGGTCAATGAGCGTTGGAAAGAAAAGCGAGTGGGAAAAGAAATCTAGAAAGGTGACCCTGAGACAGGGGCCCAACCAACCAGAATGGAAGCAGGAGATGGAGAAATCCCTGCATGTAAGCAAAGAGGAAGGAAGTTGGGCACAGTACTAGAATTGTATCCTAGAGAAAGCTATCGACCTGATGAAAAGAACCCTTGGCTCCCTAGGGGATTAGAGTTCTGAGTACCATGACTGCAGCAGAACCTGGAGCTGCAGTTGGAGAGACACTGAGGGAGAATTGGAACCTGCAGTCCTGGGGACATCCACTAATCTAGTAGCAACCATTTCAGCAGCCGCCACTCCCTGCTAACCCACAGATGGCGATCCAGATGGAAGACAATACCACCGATGACGAAGGCACCAATCTATTCAAAGACTCCCACTGCTGGATGCAAAATTCAAGGGGGAGCTGACACGCTTGGGGTTTTTCCTAATCCAAGTCCTCAACTACATGGAAGAATACGGCCGGCACATCCCCAGAGACAAAGCCTGTATCTGGATCGTGCAATCTGCTCTAGACTGACCAGCTGCAGACTGCGTAGTGAATTTGCATGACTCCGATTCCCCAGAGCTCAACGACTTCAACCGTTTCATGTCCTTTCTAAGAAGGCAATTTGAGGATTCCATGGCTGATCACAAAGCCCATGAAAGAATCAAAATGATGTGGCAAGGCAGACGCCCACTAGCCAAATATACACAAGAATTCCAGGCCATTGTTAGCAAGCTGAACTGGCTGGAAGGCATCCTCCTTAGCCATTTCAAAGATGTCCTAAATTACGACCTATATGACGCCTGCCTGCTCCGGGGGATCCATACCAACTCAACAAATGGTACATCCTTGGAAAGGAAGCAGAGATCAACCTACTGAAGAGGCACTGCCAAAGAAAACAGTGGAGCCGCTCACCACCTGAGCTTATGTGCGAGCCAGCGAAGCCAACGGCTATGGCCAAGAAGCCAATGGGCTGTTTCAAATGTGGGAGAGAGGGTCTTTTGCCACTCAAAAGACCGCCAGCACCACTCAGACAGATCACTGGCCAGCAAATCAGGAAAGTCCCCAGCAAAGGCAAAAGAATCCATCATGAGAGTCATAGAAATTGTGGAATCCCCAACCTCTGATCAACGTGGGGAAGGAAATCCAGCCTACACCGCAGGTCTGGTGGATGCCTCAGATGACAGCTTGGAGGGCGAACCTCTGGAACCCCATCGTGCCCATAATCAAGACACTGACTATATTAATTCTCTCGATGCCCAAAGCTGTCAAGGTGAAAGCCTTAATAGACTCTGGTTGCACCTGCTCCCTCATTAGCTCAACACTAGTGGGGAATCTGGGCATTCCATTGAGGAGGCTAGATCAACCAATTTCATTTGGCCTATTAGATGGGTCCATAGCAAGTGGGGTGCCAGCTATCCTAGGCACTTTACCAGTTCACCTATCCCTGGGGAACCATGAGGAAGACATCACATTCGTAGTGACCCCAGGCATGGAATGCCCGATGATCCTAGGGATGGAATGGTTAAAGAAATGGAACCACTTGGTAAATTGGAGGACAGCAAAAATCAACTTCCAGAAGGGGGACCCTACAGACTTAAAACCCCAAGGGGATCAACCAAAACTAAGAATGGAAAAAGGATCCATGGAAGAAGAAAAGGAGCTACCTGAAATACCAGAGGAATACAGAGATCTTGCTGAAGTTTTCAATGAGGAGAGGGTAGATGAGTTTCCACCCCACTGACCCATGGACTGTGCCATAGAATTCAAGCCCGGGGCAAAACTCCCAAAACCCAGATTATACTCCTTGAGCCCAAAGGAGAAGGATGAAATGGAAAGAATCATAAAGAAAACTCTAGAAAGCAGGTTCATTGAGCCAGCCAAGCCTAAAGTGGCTGCTCCACTCCTCTTTAGAGAGAAGAAGGGTGGCTTTTTATGCTTGTGTGTGGACTATCACCTATTGAACACAATCAGTGAAAGCAACCTATACCCCTTACCCCTCATGAAGGACATGTTATCACACCTCTCAAAAGGAATTTTTTTTATTAAATTAGATCTAAGGGAAGTGTATTACTGTGTTAGAATTAAGGAAAACCTTAATTCTCAATGGGGTGCTACCAATTCAAAGTTTTGCCATTTTTATTACAAGGGCCCCCCACAATATTTATGCAATTAATCAATGAGGTTCTAAGGGTGCACCTATTTAGGGGGGTCCTGGTTTATCTAGATAACATCCTCATCTTCACTGAACCAAAAGGGGAAATGTCAACCTAGTCAGAGCGGTTTTAAAGAAACTGCGAGCTGCTCACCTATATAGTAAATGTGACTAGGGGGGCCTTCGCCCAGGTTCACCTGGTACGCCAGTTGAGGCCCTATCTAGACCGGAATGCCTTGTGTACGGTCACTCATGCGCTCTTGACCTCTCGTTTGGACTACTGCAGTGCTCTCTACATGGGGCTGCCCTTGAGGACCACTCAGAGGCTCCAACTGGTACAGAATGCAGCCGCGAGAGTTGTGTTGGGAGTTTCCTGATACTCCCATGTCACACCCCTGCTCTGCGAGCTGCATTGGCTCCCAGTTGTCTTCCGGGTGAGATTCAAGGTTCTGGTAATGACCTACAAAGTCCTTCATGGCATGGGTCTGGAATACCTCAGGGAGCATCTGCAGCCGGCATCAATGTCCCTCCGCCCAGTGCGTTCCCACAGAAAGGGCCTCCTCAGGGTGCCACCGGTCAAAGAATGTCAACTGGTGGCCCCCAGGGGGAGGGCGTTCTCTGTGGGCGCACTGGATTTATGGAACCATCTTCCGGTTGAGCTCTGGATGGCGCCCGACCTTCACTCCTTCCGGCACGATCTAAAGACCTACCTGTTCGAACAAGCCGGCCTGGCCTGATGGGGGATGGGTTTGGGTTTTATTGCTTTTTTATATATTTTAACTTATTGTTATAGTTTTTGGGCATCTTGTTTAATCTTTTTTAATTTTTGTATTCTTGTCTTTTAACATGTATTGCCCTGTTCACCGCCCTGAGTCCTTCGGGAGAAGGGCGGTATACAAATAAAATTATTATTATTATTATTATATGCCAAATTATCGAAATGCAAATTCCACCAGAAAAGAATAGACTACCTGGGTTATTGCATATCCCCACAGGGCATTGAAAGGGATCCAGATAAGGTTAGAGCAGTATTAGAATGGTAACCACCTCACACAAAAAAGCAACTGCAAAGTTTCCTGGGCTTCACAAACTTTTAACACCAATTCATCCCCTTATTTGCCCAGGTGGCCCTGCCCCTCACCAACTTATTAAAAATGAAGGGAGTATCCTCAGTAAAACCTAGCCAGCCACTAAAATGGACAATGGAATTCCAAGCAGCATTTGAGAGATTTAAGAGACTCTTTTCTGCACAACCTATTCTGAAACACCCAGACATGGATAAGACCTTTGTAATACAGGCCGATTCAAGCGATGTGGCAGTGGGGGCTGTACTATTACAAGAAAACAATGAAGGGGTATTGCAATCCTGCTCATATACATCCAAGAAACTCACCGAAATGGAACAGCGCTGGCCCGTGTGGGAGAAAGAGGCATACGAGATACATTGGTCATTACTTACATGGCGTCAGTTCCTTGAAGGGAACCTTTGTAGTGTTTTCATGTTATCTGGTTGAATAAGTTAGCTGCCTTTCCTTTAATCTTTTCAGTGCTTGAACTTCTTAAAATTGAATTTTTCTCCATACTCAGTAAATGTATTCTGTTCCTATTGATATCCAGAACAAGCCTGTTGAAAAAAATGGGACCAATGCTTTTTAGTTGTTTTTTTCACAAAAATGATCTGAATGCCTGCAATAGGTTTCAGCCTCATTGTGTGTCGAGGCATAGTTCCTATATTATTATTTTCTGTAATGGAGTAGGAAATGGAACATGTCTGTATTTTCAAGTGGTATAGATACTACAAAGCTATACCATATCTTTCCCCATTCCTAGTATAAGAGCCAGCTCCCTTTGTTATTTTTCAATCCATTTGAATAATCTGTCTAGTAGCTATAGGATACTCCAATAAAAAAAATAATGGAGAAAATATAAGTAAATTGATAATAGAGCTGACTAGGCTTCTACATAACAAGAAGTGCCAAAGAAAGCTGATGTATTTAACTTGTGGACACTGAAACAGCAACCATTAGAAAACTTGGCTTGTTTTCTTTAGCTGACATGTTTCTTAATCACCTTTAAGCTGTCATAGCAGATGCTTCCTCCATCGTTTTCAGCTTTGTTGCAAGTAGGCAAAAAAATGAAGTTTGTAAGTCTTGACATTCAAATATCCAGCACTATTGTATCCATTATCTACAGATCAGGTATCTTATTAAATATTTAGCATTGCTTGTTAAGTCTGTTTTTTAGTACAACTCATCATATCTCCAGATTTAATGTTATGGTATAGGTCCATCTACATGGAGGCATATATAACACCAATTATTTCAAGACAGTGAGCTATTCTAAAAAGAAATAATTGGACAGAGCAAAATCCTGGCTCTGCTTTCCACCCTGAATACCTAATTAGTGTTATTGCAAAACTTTGAGCAGTTAGATATGAATAGATGCACAGATACCTTCTAATGCTGATATGGCACTAGCATCTAGTGTGAACTGGTGTGCCATATCAGCACTAGATGGTATGGTCAGCTAGAGATATGCACAGATAGTTCAGCAACATTATGATATATATGAACTGTATCCAGCAAAATATAGGCATTTTGTATGTGTGTATAGCAAAAAAGTAAAATACAGGACAGAAAAAAGGACCATATATATTGTTTTGCATTATGATTATCATGGTTTTATACTGCTTATCTGTATTATCCATCATAAAATAAAACCTAAATCTCCAACTCCTCATATATAACAGCATTAAAAACAAAACCCTCAATGATTGTCTAATCATTGTGAGATTAGCTATCATATGCCTCCTGAAAAGGAAGTATCTTCAGCACCTTTTTGAGTACCAGACCAAGGAGAGAAAAACATATCTTGATAGGCAGCCTATTCCATCTTCACCCACTAGAGTTGAGAAGGCCTGGCCTAGATGACCTCATGGGATAGGCAAAATCACTTTAATTCAATGGGATTCTTAATATAATTCATAGCAGCAAGGCCTAACCACAAAATAGGTTTTATAATGCAAGAAAAAAAGTGGGAGGCAGGTGTTCCATCTGTCAGCTACCTAGCAGTTGTATTCTGGACCAGGTGATGCCTCCAAATAGAGCATGTTGCAGTAGTAAAAGAGTCCCTGCGGATTTTAACTTTGCTAGTTATTGGCAACTAGAGAGTGTGATGCTTTCCATAGTAATGTAACCAACATGGCATCATGGCCTGCTGTTACTTTTCCCCTGAAATGGTACCTATTTATCTACTCACATGTGCTTGCTTTCAAACTGCTAAGTTGGCAGGAGCTGAGGCAAGGATGGGAGCTCACCCCATCAGGTGGTGCTTGGGTCTCAAACATAGGCTGCCATCTTTCCATCCAAAAAGCCCAGTGTCTTCACCACTGAGCCATCATGCCACCCCATATTGCAGTAGTAAAGATGCAGAATTATACCTCTGACAGTCACTTTTTTCCAAACAAAGGAAAAGTACCAACATCCAAATGATCACCACACCAACCAAATTTTCTTTGGAAGGAGAAAAAAATGATGTCGATTTGGATGTGCTTGTGACCACAGATAGAAATCTGTAGCTTTATCTCTGCTGCCTATAGCATATCTCTGCTGTGTACCCGTGGATATGTAGCTACTGAACAGCAGTATACAGATAGGTAGCAAGCAATTCACAGAAAATAATCAGTGTATTGCTTTCAGAATTTTATTTACAGCACAGTACTGGGATACATCAGGCAACATTTTGCCATCATTGAATCTCTCTGGTCTGGCATGTGGAGACAATATGCTAAGAGTCCATTCTTCCAAAAATTCTTAAGCAGATGATAGCCCCTATTTATAAAGCACTCTATCTCTGGAGGTTTGGATGACTCCTAGTCTATAGTTATGCTAAAAACAAGGAAACCATCTCTGTTCAAGTAGATATTTGAGTTTTAAACTAATTGCTAATTGAAAAGTGTTGCTGATGCATTTTTCTGTTCCTGATTTGTGTTACGCATTTTCCCCCCCTTTTTTTCACTCTCATCTTCTTTGTCCTTTGTAGTATACCTACTCAGTTTTGGAGTAGGATGACAAACAAACAAACAAACTTGAAATTTGGATTTTAAGGAAAAAATATTTTCTCACATACTTACAGGTTAGTGTCCAGTACTCACTGTTGCTTCTTGGCCCGCATATAGGTTTCTCAAGAGACAAATAAGATGGTTTGGTACGCCCATCTCTTTAAGGACTTGCCACAGTTTGTTATGATCCACACAATCAAAGGCTTTAGCATAGTCAATGAAGCTGGAACTCTCTAGCTTTCTCTATGATCCAGGGTATGTTGGCAATTTGATCTCTAGTTCCTCTGCCTCTTCGAAATCCTGGCTGTACTTCTGGTAGTTGTCGATCCACATACTGCAGGAGTCTAGCTTGTAGGATTTTAAGCATAACTTTACTAGCATGAGAGATGAGTGCAATGGTGCGATAGTTTGAATATTCTTTGGCACTGCCTTTCTTTGGAATTGGAATGTAAACTGATCTTTTCTAATCCTGTGGCCACTGTTGAGTTTTCCAAATTTGCTGGCAAATTGAGTGTAGCACTTTTACTGCATTGTCTTTTAAGATTTTGAATAGCTCAGCTGGAATACTGTCACCTCCACTAGCTTTGTTGTTGCTCAGCTTTTCTAAGGCCCATTTCACTTCACATTCTAGGAGGTCTAGCTCGAGGTCAGTGACCACCTCATTGTGATTATCAGGGACGTTAAGCTCATTCTTGTATAGTTCTTCTGTGTAATTTTGCCACCTCTTCTTAATCTCTTCTGCCTCTGTTAGGTCCCTGCTATTCATGGTCTGAGCCACAGTCCGCTCCTGGTCTTGTTTTTACTGACTGTATAGAGCTTCTCCATCTTTGGCTGCAGAGCATATAGTCAATCTGATTTCTGTGTTCACCGTCTGGTGATGTCCATGTGTAAAGCTGTCTCTTGGGTTGTTGGAAAAGAGTGTTTGCTATGACTATCGTATTCTCTTGACAAAATTCTATCAGCCTGTGCCCTGCTTCATTTTGTACTCCAAGGCCAAACTTGCCTGTTATTCCAGTTATCTTTTGGCTTCCTACTTTAGCATTCCAATCCCCCATGATGATAAGGACATCATTTTTTGGTGTTAGTTCTATAAGGTGCTGTAAGGCCTCATAGAACCGGTTAATTTCATCCTCTTCAGCACCGTTGGTTGGGGCATAGACTTGGACTACTGTGATATTGAATGGTTTGCCTTGGATTTGAACTGAGATCATTCTGTCATTTTGAGGATTGTATCCCAGTATTGCTTTTCCTACTCTTTTATTGACTATGAAGGCTACTCCATTTCTTCTGAGGGATTCTTGCCTGCAGTAGTATACCTGATGGTCATCTGAATTAAATTCACCCATTCCTGTCCATTTTAGTTCCCTGATACCTAAGATGTCGATGTTTAGTCTTTTCATCTCTTGTTTGACCACGTCCAGCTTTCCTTGATTCATGGATCTTACATTCCAGGTTCCTATGGAGAAAAAATCTTTACAGCATCGGACTTTCCTTTCACCATCAGACATATCCACAGCTGAGTGTCCTTTTGGCTTTGGCCCAGTCGCTTCATTCTTTCTGGCGCTACTAGTACTAGCCCTCTGCTCTTCCCCAGTAGCATATTGGACGCCTTCCGACCTGAGGGGCTCATCTTCCAGCGTCATCATTTTGTCTTTTGGTACTATCCATAGGGTTTTCATGGCAAAGATACTGGAGTGGGTTGCCATTTCCTTCTCCAGTGGATCACGTTTTGTCAGAACTCTCTGCTATGACCTTTCTGTCTTGGGTGGCCCTGCACGGCATAGCTCATAGCTTCATTGAATTACGCAAGCCCCTTCGCCACGACAAGGCAGTAATCCATGAAGGGGTTAGTTTATGTAGACGTAAATAAATGTGGTAAATATGCATCAGAGAGCATATTAGTAGTCAATTTTAAAATTCAGGATAGTCCAATTTTCCCATTTGTATTTACCATACCTATACAGTAGATCATTTTAGGGGAAGAAAAACCTACATGGCACTAATCCGTTCTGTTCTGGTTTCCCAGATTCTAGTTCATTTAGAAATTGCAGCGAAGGATGTAATTAAATTGCAGAATAGTTGATTAATTTGAAAGATATGTCCATTCCTGTGAGCATGGATAAATGCCTAGAAATATTATCTAGCTGTTATTCTTTATACAGAACTTACCTGAATATTAGAAAAGTATTGCCAGCCAGGTGTTGCTTATTTTTGTACAGAAAAAATGTATGAGTTGCACTGACAGGGATGCTGCAAATATTTTTGAATTAATTTAATGTGATAATTGCTGTATATATTCACCATCACAGAGAAACGTCACTAAACATACTAAGCTTAGTATATGGAACATTTTATCAGTTACTGAGCACTCTAATATGATGAACTAAGTACTCATTAAGTCTAGTTTAAGGCACTTGTCATTGTATTATGAGTTTCGAACACTGTTGCACACAATCAGATGAGACTGTATATTCAATTCTGTGGTATTAGGGTTGGTATCTGAAAGCACAACTGATGTGCAGAATTGTCCTGTGAGTCCAGAGTATTTGTGCAATAATAGTGAGGGTAATATAAATATTTGTATAGTAGAAGCATAACAGAGTGTGCAGAGTGAGCGCCTGTTACTCGTCCCAGCTTCTGCCAACCTAGTAGTTTGAAAGCACGTAAAAATGCAAGTAGAAAAATAAGGACCACTACGGTGGGAAGGTAACAGCGTTCTGTGCGCCTTTGGCATCTGGTCATGCCGGCCACATGATCACGGAGATGTCCTCGGACAAACGCTGGCTCTTTGGCTTTGAAACGGAGATGAGCACCGGCCCCTAGAGTCAGAAACGACTAGCACACATGTGCGGGGGAGACTTTACCTTTACCTTTTTATAGTAGAAGCATTGAAAAAAGTCAGGCTGTGTTGTTTCTGTGTATCCAGAGTGACGTTGTCTCTCTAGGTAAGGTATCTTTCTGTGTTGGCCTTTAACAGCTCAGAGGAGAACATGATATCATGCCCCTCAGCTTGCTAGTGTAAAGGCCCTCTAGTGTTTAGATACTTTGAGTTTAGTTACGTATGCTGTAGGGGAAGCAGATGGCCCACTGGATTCTCTAACAATAAAGATTGAGGTCCTTGTTAAATCCAATTGGTGCTCTGGGTTTACTATACACTGTTTAATGAGTGCTTTCACCTGATCATGTCCCATGCTGACTGAAACAAATGGACAGTAGCCTAAGGATGTGATTTTAGTTGCTGCTGCCATGTGGACTGAAAATCATCACTCATAGTTAAGCTTGATTTAGAGTTGTCTACAACTGTGCACACTTATTGTTGCATTCTTGTGCTGCAAAATGGTTGATGGGTAAGCATAGGTTGCAGATGGCTGCAGATGGGCTGATGCACACACCTCCCAAATCCCAACTGCACATTATATGGAGGTGCACATCCTCTGTACTGATTGGTTGATCCAACTTCCTGTTCTGTGCTTTGCCATTTGAGCCCCCTAGCCAGAATGAACATTTGCTGATATATGTGCAACAGCTATGCAATCGTCACATATGCTCCCTGGTGTGCAGTGATGGAGAAGTCTAATCCTGGATTTAATTGAGAAGGCCAAGTGGAAAAAAATGGATAGTCCAATAGTTGGATATGCTCATTCACACACTAGCCTCCATTTTCATGAAACCTGTCTCTATTTGCAGGATGGTATTGGAGACACTAAGGGATGCGGTGGCTCAGTGGGTTAGGACGCTGAGCTTGTCGATCAGAAGGTCGGCAGTTTGGCGGGTCGAATCCTGAGTGCCGCGTAACAGAGTGAGCGCCTGTTACTCGTCCCAGCTTCTGCCAACCTAGCAGTTCGAAAGCACGTAAAAATGCAAGTAGAAAAATAGGGACCACTTCGGTGGGAAGGTAACAGCGTTCCGTGCGCCTTTGGCATCTAGCTGCTGCACAATTATTTATACCGTTGGCCTCTAGGCGGTGACCAATAGATTTAAAGCAACAGTTTCCTGCCCAAAAACCTACTTAACCGGCTGGAGACAGCCAGTCTAGTTCGGCCCAGCATCCATTACAAAACATGCAAGTGAATTCAGCCATTAGCAAACAATTTAAACATAAGCAAGTAATTACAGCATATAAGACCAGTACATTACAGAACACATGGTTGTACATGTGCAAAAGTGATTTTCCCATCCATACTTAAGATGACTTTGAATATTTTACTTTGGAATTACACAGTATGTTTAGACAATAGTATGGTGTATATAGATATGTGTGTACTATACAACATTGATTTACACTGAGTACGCAATCAAATTCCCAAGAGCCATTTATGCACCTTTAAATTTCTTCTTTACAGATCCTGCAGCCATGTAGACTGCTTACATTGCTTTCTGCCATTTTGAAGTTACACTTTATAGACCCCATAGTGCTAGCCTTAAAATAAGTGTAATATAATTAAAAGGAAGGCTTTAATTCAACTGCTCCCTCTCCAAATCTCAAGATATTATCTTTCTGGAAATTCTGGCATTACCTTTTTCCATCATTATCGTGCACCAACTAGCTACCCCAACATATTAAGTGCAGTCTACCATTATCAAAATTTAAACTTAAATTGGAATTATCAGTGGAATTTCTTTAGGGCAGGCATGTCAAACTCATGACGTCATGTGACATCGCACGACGTATCATGACTTTTCCCCCATTGCTGGCAATGGGGTGGGCACGGTTTCAGCATGGGCCGGGAATTTGATATGCCTGCTTTAGGGGGGGGAAAGTCCTATTCAGCATGTGAATACATAAGAAACCAGACCATTCGAACAACCAATCAACAAGAGAACCAATTAGCTGCTGAGAATTTAAATATAGCTCCAAACAATCAATCAATGACATGACCAGTTGACTACTCTGGCACACAAAAAGGAATAGGACAAGAAAATCCTGCTTCAAAAAATAAATTGAAACAAGCTTGGAAAGCAAACCATTGCCAAAATATCCTATGTATCTTAATTGTTTAGGGATAACTAGAACACTCACTAACACATACAGCCATGGCAAAGTACCACATCTTTTATTGTTTCCATTGTCTTGTCATTTTTATTTACCATTTTAGTAAGTTAAAACAGAAAGCTGCTCAGAGAACTCCACTTCTTAGACAGATGAAATAGATCAGAAACAAGATAGACCCGGTGGATGCATACAAATAAGGCTGTAACGATTCCTGAAAGAAAAAGAAAAAGGAATGAAGAAAAGTGAAGCAGTTTTGTAAGAAGGGTGTCAGTTAGGTATATGGGCAGAAATTAGCTGGAATCAATAATTTTCCTTGTGTTAAGGCTATGTTTCCTCAGCATTGCCAGGCTGCAATGCTGCAGTGATTAGAAGCGTGAACTGGCAGACACCCTTATTTTACTTTAGACTTTTGCATTAATAAACCTGAACTTCCTTTTCTAAACCTTTTTTCTCCTGCCAAGAAGATGTGTTCATCCTGCTTCTATTTTCATATCATTTTGCTTTTCAGCCTTATTTGTCTCTCAGAGAGAGCCTGATTCAACTTTATCTTCTTATTTAGACTCTACCCTATTATTTCTATCTGTGACAGGATGTATGACCTCATCTCTTCCAAAATTTTCTCCAAGCATTCTCCTTCAGAACCTATTCTTCATAAGCCGTTAACCATTTTGTTTAATTGTTTTACTTCTGTTCTTTATCTTCACATCCTTTCATTTTTCCTCAGTCCTCACATGATCAACAAATTTACTGTTGTCCTTGAACTTTTAATGTTACCAAATAAGCAAAATGCTTCTTCCTTCATAGAAGTTGATTTACAGTACTAACACTTTCATTAGCCTGTTGGAATCTTCCTTCCTTCCTTCCTTCCTTCCTTCCTTCCTTCCTTCCTTCCTTCCTCAAACAACAAAGCACAAAACAATGATAATGACGAAGAGATGTAAAGTATATTTTTCATATAATACTATACAATTTTCCTAATTTCCTTTCTTATGTTTCTTATTATTGTATTATTATTACTGTATGATAATATTTTTATAACTAGGGCAACAGGAAAAAAGCAAATTTTCAGCACTTTTTAAATGCACTTTTAATAAGGTTTTATAAGGGAAAGTACACATTCAAACATTTACTGAAAACTGTTATAAGGCAAAATAAGAACTTATATTATTACTACTGAAATTATGTGATCCTAAGAGCATACTTTAAAATTTTGAAAATCCTTCAGAACAAACTTTTCAAACTTTGGACACTCACCCTGCCAAAGAAAACTAAAATCAAACACAGCAAATAAGGACAATTACAAAAAAGAAAAACTGAACTTGAATGTGGAAGTGAATGAATTAAAGGCATGTTAGTTATGGGGAAAAAAAAATCCTCTGTGCTGCCCCTATTCCCTTGATACCTAAGCAGTGTATTTTGCTTAATGGTTAATCTAGGGATAGTTAATCTGTCTATTGGAAAAAACTCTCTGAAAATTGATATGAGTAGGAGTTGCTACTATCCTTAGAATAAGACCAAATCTGGCAAGGGAGGGAAGTCAACAAAACAAGCACATTTAGAACATGTTGTTGTTGTTAGCTGCGAAGTTGTGTCTGACCCATCGCGACACCATGGACAATGTTCCTCCAGGCCTTCCTATCCTCTACCATATTCTGGAGTCCATTTAAGCTCACGCCTACTGCTTCAGTGACTCCATCAGCCACCTCATTCTCTGTCGTCCCCTTCTTCTCTTGCCCTCAATCTTTCTCAGCATGAGGCTCTTCTCCAGTGAGTCTCCTTCTCATTAGTTGGCCAAAGTATTTGAGTTTCAACTTCAGGATCTGGCATTCTAAAAAGCAGTCAGGGCTGATCTCCTCTAGGACTGACCGGTTTGATCGCCTTGCAGTCCAAGGGACTCGCAGGAGTCTTCTCCAGCACCAGAGTTCAAAGGCCTCAATTCTTTGGCTCTCAGCCTTTTTTATGGTCCAGCAACCGTTCTCTATATGTTTTGGCCTCCATCCCCCTAATCATCTTTGTTGCTCTTCTCTGTACCCTTTCTAGAGTCTTGACATCTTTTTTACATCGTGGTGACCAAAACTGAATGCAGTATTCTAGGTGTGGCCTTACCAAAGCATTGTAAAGTGGTATTAGTACTTCACGTGATCTTGATTCTATCCCTCTGTTAATGCAGCCTAGCACTGTTATGGGTCTCATTTGTTTAACAGTCTTGTTTGATGCCTCCTCATTCTCGATCATCCCCTTCTTCTATTGCCCTCAATCTTTCCCAGCATTAGGCTCTTCTCCAGTGAGTCCTTCCTTCTTATTAGGTGGCAAAAGTATTTGAGTTTCAACTTCAGGATCTGGCCTTCTAAAGAGCAGTCAGGGCTGATCTCCTCTAGGATTGACTGATTTGATTGCCTTGCAGTCCAAGGGACTTGCAGGAGTCTTCTCCAGCACCATAGTTCAAAGGCCTCAATTCTTTGGCTTTCAGCCTTTCTTATGGTCCAACTTTCACTGCCATACATTGCAACTGGGAAGACCATAGCCTTGACTATATGCACTTTTGTTGGCAGGGTGAAGTCTCTGCTTTTTAGTGTGCTCTCTAGATTTGCCATGGCTTTCCTCCCTTGGAGCAAGCGTCTTTTAATTTCTTGGCTGCAGTCCCCATCTGCGGTGATCTTGGAGCCCAGGAAAATAAAATCTGTCACTACCTCCATTTCTTCCCCATCTATTTGTCAGGAATTGAGAGGGCCGGATGCCATGATCTTGGTTTCTTAATGTTAAGTTTCAAGCAAACTTTTGCACTCTCCTTCTTCACTTGCAACAAGAGTCTCTTTAGTTCCTCTTCACTTTCTGCCATTAGAGTGGTATCATCTGCATATCTTAGGTCTTGATATTTCTCCTGGCAATCTTAATTCCAACTTTAGATTCAACTAGCTCTGCCTTTCTCATGATGTGCTCTGCATATAAGTTAAATAGGCAGGGTGACAGTATACAGCCTTGCCGGACTCCTTTCCCATTTTGAACCAATCAGTGGTTCCGTGTCCAGTACTCACTGTTGCTTCTTGGCCCCCATATAGGTTTCTCAAGAGACAAATAAGATGGTCTGATACTCCCATCTCTTTAAGAACTTGCCACAGTTTGTTGTGATCCACTCAATCAAAGGCTTTAGCATAGTCAATGAAGCAGAAGTAGATGTTTTTCTGGAACTCTCTAGCTTTCTATATGATCCAGCGTATGTTGGCAATTTGATCTCTAGTTCCTCTGCCTCTTCAAAATCCTTCCTGTACTTCTGGTAGTTCTCGATCCATATACTGCTGGAGTCTAGCTTGTAGGATTTTAACCATAATTTACTAGCATGTGAAATGAGTGCAATGGTGCGATAGTTTGAATATTCTTTGGCACTGCCATTCTTTGGAATTGGAATGTAAACTGATCTTTTCCAATCTTATGGCCACTGTTGAGTTTTCCAAATTTGCTGACAAATTGAGTGTAGCACTCAGTAACCACCTCATTGTGGTTATCATGGATGTTAAGCTTGTTCTTGTGTAGTTCTTCTCTGTAATTTTGCCACCTCTTCTTAATCATTTCTGCCTCTGTTAGGTCCCTGCCGTTTTGGTCCTTTATCATGCCCATCTTTGCATGAAATGTTCCCTTCATCTCTCCAATTTTCTTGAAGAGGTCTCTGGTCCTCCCTATTCTATTGTTTTCTTCTATTTCTTTGCACTGTTCATTTAAGAAGGCATTCTTATCTCTTCTAGCTATTCTCTGGAATTCTGCATTCAGTTGCGCGTATCTTTCTTTTTCTCCCTTGCCTTTCGCTTCCCTCCTTTCCTCAGCTATTTGCAAAGCTTCCTCAGACAGCCATTTTGCTTTCTTGCATTTCTTTTTCTTTGGGATGGTTTTAGTTGCTATCTCTTGTACAATGTTGCGAACCTCCGTCCATAGATCTTCAGGCACTCTGTCTATCAGATCTAATTCCTTAAATCTATTTGTCACCTCTTCTGTATATTCATCAGGGATATGATTTAATTCGTACCTGAGTGGCCTAGTGCTTTTTCCTACTTTCTTCTGTTTAAGCCTAAATTTTGCAATGAGAAGCTCATGGTCTGAGCCACAGTCAGCTCCTGGTCTTGTTTTTACTGACTGTATAGAACTTCTCCATCTTTGGCTGCAGAGCACGTAATCAATCTGATTTCTATGTTGACTGTCTTGTGATGTCCATGTGTAGAGCCGTCTCTTGGGTTGTTGGAAAAGAGTGTTTGCCCATGACCATTGTATTCTCTTGACAAAATTCTGTCAGCCTCTGCCCTGCTTCATTTTGTACTCCAAGGCCAAACTTGTCTGTTATTCCGGTTATCTTTTGGCTTCCTACTTTAGCATGCGAATCCCCCATGATGATAAGGACATCATTTTTTGGTGTTAGTTCTATAAGGTGCTGTAGGGCTTCATAGAACTGGTCAGTTTCATCCTCTTCAGCACTGGTGGTTGAGGCATAGAGTTGGACTATTGTGATATTGAATGGTTTGCCTTTGATTTGAACTGAGATCATTCTGTCATTTTGAGGATTGTATCCCAGTATTGCTTTTCCTACTCTTTTATTGACTATGAAGGCTACTCCATTTCTTCTGAGGGATTTTTGCCGCAGTAGTATACCTGATGGTCCTCTGAATTAAATTCATCCATTTCTGTCCATTTTAGCTCACTGATTCCTAAGATGTCGATGTTCAGTCTTGTCATCTCTTGTTTGACCATGTCCAGCTTTCCTTGATTCATGGATCTTACATTCCAGGTTCCTATGGAGAATAAATCTTTTCAGCATCGGATTTTCCTTTCACCACCAGATACATCCACAGCTGAGCGTTCTTTCAGCTTTGGCCCAGTTGCTTCATTCTTTGTGGTGCTACTAATACTAGCCCTCTGTTCTTCCCCAGTAGCATATTGGACACCTTCCGACCTGAGGGGCTCATCTTCCAGCGTCATATCTTTTTGCCTTTTGGTACTGTCCATGGGGTTTTCATGGCAAAGATACTGGAGTGGGTTGCCATTTCCTTCTCCAGTAGATCACATTTTGTCAGAACTCTCTGCTATGACCTGTCTATCTTGGGTGGCCCTGCACAGCATAGCTCATAGCTTCATTGAATTACACAAGCCCTTTCACCACGACAAGGCAGTAATCCATGAAGGGGATTTAGAACATAGAATAATAGAATTACAAGGGCCTTGGAGGTCTTCTAGTCCAACCCTCTGCTCAAGCATACCATTTCAGACAAATGTTTGTCCAATTTCTTTTTGAAAGCCTCCAGTGATGGAGCACCCACAATTTCTGAAGGTGAGGTATTCCATTGTTTGATTGCTCTAACCATTAGTAATTTTCTCCTTATTTCTAGGTTGCTTTTGTCCTTGGTTAGTTTGCATCCATTGTTTCCTGTCTTGCTTTCTGGTGGTTTGAAAAATAGTTTGACCCACCTCAACTTTGTAGGAGCCCTTCAACTATTGGAACACTGCTATCATATCTCTCCAGTCCTTTTTTTCACTAGACATACCCAATTCCTGTAACCCTTGTTTGTACATTTTAGCCTCCAGCCCATTTTTGTTGCTCATCTTTGCACTGTTTCCAGAGTCTCAACATCTTTTTTTGTATTGTGGTGACCGGAACTGGATGCAGTATTCCAAATGGGTCTTACTAAAGCGTTGCAAAACAGAACTTCATGTGATTTTGATTCTATCCCTCTATTAATAGCAATAGCACTTATATTATTTAAATGCTTTAAGTTATTAAATGCATGTACCTGAGAGTCATATAAAACCTAGAAGATGAATTGACATTTATTTCTAGAAGGACAATAACATCAGGGTAACATTCTTTCACCACAGGGGCTACTCCATAATATAAAGAAATGCATACACAGGTTCCTAACTATCCCTTTGTGGATGAACGGCCCCTAACCATTTTCAACCAAGTGGTTATGGTTTTTGTCTATTTGTACAAATGCATCAGATATTGCCCTCATCTGAATGAACTGCATCTTTTGTGTTAATTCTGTAGGGACCTTATCAGAGTGCCATGGAAGGAATGCATAAAGGCTTAACATTTCTTCTTCTTCTCCTCTCCTGTCTATTCTATAAGGATGGATATATTGAAATTGTAATAAAGCATGAGCAAAATAATTCTAAGATTTAGTACTAAGAAAAACTGACTGCTGCAAGATGTATAAATTATGCCTTCTGAACACATTTGCATTTTTTTAAAAAAAATACTTTTTATAGAAGCACTTCTTTCTTTTTCTGTACTGTATTTAATAATATTTGGTACTTATTTAGTTTTTTCCAAAAGAGAAGAATGCTGAAATGTACAAGCAAGGATTACAGGAAATGTAATACACCATTTTTTCTACCTCCTACTGTAGCTTCAATGAAGTTTTGCTACTATATCTTCAAGAATTCAGTTTACATTAGAAATGTTTTGAAAAAAAAATAAATATATTGAAAATCAAGCACTGTGGCTTGGGGCTTTTTTTCTCTATAGGCCAACAGAATCACTATTTATCATAGTAGTATTAGGATGAACATACAAATATTTATGCAAATTATGCAAAATTATATACAATTGTTTAAATCACATCTCCTATAGGTATGTATATGATAACCATTCTTCAATCACTCTTATTTTCAGAATATTATTCATTCATATATCTTTATCTATACACATTGCTTATATCTCAACTGTAGGCTATATATAGCCTATTTTGAGACATAAATAAGAGCTGTGGTGGTGCAGCGGTTAGAATGCAGTATTGCAGGCTAATTCTGCCATGTGCCAGCAATTCAGCAGTTAAAGTATCATCGGCTCAAAATTGACTCAGCTTTTCATCCTTCCAAGGTCAGTAAAATAAGGATCCAGATTGTTGGGGAAAATATGCTGACTCTGTAAACTGCTTAGAGAGGGTGCAAAACACTCTGAAGTGGTATATAAGTCTATGTGCAAAATACAAATGCTTGTCAGAACCCACTCCAATCCACATCTTAGGAAAGAAAAACTCTTGGAGACAATATCGTCCAAGCAGGAACTTTTACTAAGATATAGATGACAAGATATAATAGACAGGATCTGAAAACTGTCTCACAGATCAATATTTTTAAAGTGTCCCTGAGCAAAACCCCACTCCCTTTCTTAGTTGCTTGTAGTTCAGAGGGAAAGGTTTCCTTTCATCAGTCTTTTTGTGATGGCCAACAGGCAGGCTGAATAAACAAAAAGTTACATCTAAGGGAAAGAGATGGGGCAATAAACTCCACTGTCTTCTCTTTCCTCCTTGGGAATGACAGAATCCAATAGGGTGTGTGTGTGAGAGAGATTTGGGTTTGCACAGAGAGTGAGAAATGAAATATAAATGGATTCTAACATCCTGCCCTCCTTTTTTAAAAAAGAGATGTCCACCTGTAGAGAAAACAAAATATAGATGTTAGCCCGGTTTGTTAGGATATTCTGTATGAAACTTCTTTAGCAACTTGGGTGCTGTAATGTGATGTTTATTGATCCACTCATTTTCTGAGGAAGGGAGGTGTTTTCAAGATACTAAATATTCCAAGCTACTAAGCTCCATGGTGTTTCCTAGAATACAGATTTCTTTTATCTCGAAGTGTTGTTCTCCTTCAACCATGATAGGAGGTGGTGGTGGTGGGGTTTTTGTTTGTAGGGGTGACTGTTGTTCTCTTTTTAGTAAACTGCAGTGAAAAATTGGGTGTATCTGCCTAAGATTTTTGGGTAATTCTAATTCAACTGTTACTGGGTTTATGATTCTTTTAATTGGAAAAGGTCCAATACATTTTGGTCCTAGTTTTTTACAGGGTTGTAGGGATTTTAGGTATTTTGTGGATAAATATACCATCTCTTCCACCCTGAATGGTGTGGGATCGACTCTCTTTTTGTTTGCTTGTGCTTTGTATGCTTGTCTAGCTTCGTCTAAAGCTTTCCTAATGATTGGCCAGATGTTTTGTAATCCATTCCTTCAGTGATGAGATTACCAGTTTGTTTGGGGTTAGTTCTGGCATGGGTTTGAAACTTTGGCCGGTAGCTATTTGAAAAAGAGTATAACCTGTGCTGGAGTGGACTGCATTATTATATGGCTCAAGGTTGACTCAGCCTTCCATCCTTCCAAGGTAGGTAAAATGAGGACCCAGATTGTTAGGGGCAATAAGCTGACTTTGTAATAATGCCACTTGGGGGCAGGCATATACATAGAATGAAGGCTATTGCTAAGCACATTGGTTTGTGCTTAAATTGTAAGCCGCCCTGAGTCTTCGGAGAAGGGCGGGATATAAATAGGATTAAAATAATAAATAAATAAATAAATAAATAAATAAATAAATAAATAAATAAAT